>CAUJNA010001458.1:862108-889608 GCA_963377175.1 Effrenium voratum
TTGCCTACTGGCAAATCAATGAATCACTTGGCATAGACAAACAACCATTGAACTGGTCTTCAAAAATTGCGCGACTGCTGCAATTGTGCACGAAAAGGCAGGGCCCGAAGCATCATGAGAATGGTTGCTGTTGTGTTTTTCCCCTGGTTGTATTGCTTAAGTTGCCACGTGGAAAGTCAGATGGACCCTTTGAAGTTTTTGCATTGATCAAGCAAGTCTTCAAGTGGAATGAAGAAAAAGATGGCAAGGTTCTTCTACTTTCTGTTTGCTGTCGCTTTGTCCCCCGTTATTCGCTTGCAGCGGATCCAGATGCAGCGGTTGTATGCACTCAAGAAGCCAAGGCCGTGGGCTTGCAAGGCTCTGATCATATTTCAATGGTTGCTCGGCTTGCTAGTCGCTAGCTCCTCCAGTAGAGAGCTTAGAATAAGTTGGTACCAACTTTTTTTTTATGTAGTCAATTTTAGTAGGGGAACCCTCCGAACCAAAAAAGGGGTAAAAGGGCACTACTGGAAAACCTAGGTCGGAAGGCCTGGCAGTTAGATTGTAGCAAAGGCGCCAAATCAACAACAAGTCAATCCCGTTTTTAGATTGCGCTACTTCTGCTACTCTGAAGGTCTGGTTATCGGCATGTGTTTCTTCCTGCTCAGTTTACAGTGGTGTTGCATTGCTCAAGCGTCAGGGGCGTGCCTTTGCATAATTAGAGAACAAAGAGCATCTTGTTGTTGGTTCCTCCCAAGTTTCTGTAAGTTTGCATGGGGCTAGGGGAAATCAAGAAAGCCTATTCCCAGCTATCTTTTCAGCCAGTCCCATATTCTTTCTGCGTGTGGGAGCTCTCTCTCAAGGTCACGCCCTGCACAACCGTCCTTGCCAAGCCTGGGCCCTCGCCGGAACACGAAGCGATCCTCAATGGGTCGGACTCACACGAACGCATCGGCTTGCAGTCACTGCCTGAAACCGTAAGAAACTTGGCTGAAAGAAGCGATCAGGTGCAGAATGCGAAAGGCAATCAACAGGCAATGGAAATAATGTTGACCCCATATTAATCGACCCCAGTAAACGCACATGGGTTTTTTTCATACACACGCACTGTTCTTTCTGGTGCTCAGTAGGGAATGACCCAGAGTTTGGGAATGAACCTGGGGAATCCCCCAAACGGAAACAATAGGAGCTGGTTTATGGGGTTCATTCCCTCATTCCCTGCTGGTGAGATGACACATCTTTGCCTTTGCCGGGCCGAAACAATGCTGAGACGAGGGTGTCCATCTCAATCCCCATTGCGTTCGTGGCTCTCGATCTGATTCGGACACCTTCATGCTAGGCGCCTGCAACCCAGGATCCAGCTCGGATGCTCAAATTTTGAAGACTCGAAGGCCCGACACAGAGATGTTCCTCAAATCCGTGGGGCCTTTCAGATCCGAAAAATCCCTCCAGAAGCCATGCGGACTGGATCGATGGCTGGCCCGACGGGGAAGAATCGCCAGGCCGCAGATTTGCAGGGGAATGGGCACACGCGGCTTGTTTGGGAGCCGGCGTGAAACATAGATGAAATGGACCTGAAAAGAAAGGCCCCCAGCTTCAATCTGACACCTTCGCCAGCCCAAATCGACCAAAGCAATCGCGAAGTCCTTCCGTCGAAATATAACCCTCCTATGCCCCTTGTCCCGCCAAACCACGGCGTTTGTTGCAAAAGCAAACAGTTGTTCCACGTACACTCGCTCTCTTTCCCCCGCCTTTTTGGCGTGAGGCAGCAGCTGTTCGACCACCGACATGGGCGCGGTGGCCACGTTGTGGGCCTTTCGCACCTGGTTGAAGTTCACATAGAGCTTGAACCTCAGCGTCGGTCGGGCATAAAATGCGAGACGCGAATCCAGACATCTGGGTGACCATGGTGACCTGTTCAATGCGTTCCACACATTGCTGTCTTGTGCAAGCCATCGGAGGCCATTTCGTAGAGCGCATGTCACGGACCTGGAATCGGAATGTCGGGTCCAAGCCAGGCTCGGGCTGCTGGAAGCCGTTGTTCCGAATCGAACCGCGCCTCGCGGTCTCACATCGTGCCTCAAAATCTTCGCCCAGAGCCATAAAGGGGTTCTTGGTTCAAGCAAACTCCCCAAGAAAAAAAAGGGCAACTGGAGATCTGGAACTCTGTGGCGTCCTTTTGATTTCCCTCTCACACAGTGGTATGGAAACCACCAACGACCCCAAAAAGTGTCTGATCCCACCAGGGGCGATCGAAAGCCACTTCCAGGCATTTGAGACGTGAAGGAAAACGCCCACGACGTGGGCCATGGGAACATTGGAGCTCGTTTCAACCCGGGAACTGTGCATCTCCTTCGCGTCTGCCCGAGATCGCGAGATGTTGTCGTTTTTTTTTTTTTTTTTTTTTTTTTTTTTTTTTTTTTTTTTTTTTCGCCGCGCCGCTGCGAAGTCTCTCTCGTCCAGTTGTACTGCCAGAGGGAGTTCCGGTACACCGTGTTGCCTGGCAGGGCAACGGCTGCACCTCATGAAGCTTGGTTGGGGGCTGAAAGGGCATCGCCTCGTGAAGAAAAAAAAACATGGCTTTGCGCAACCCGGCCAAATGGGTATCTCTAGTCTAATTTGCTTCAAATCAAATGGGTTCGAACAAATGGGTTCTACCATACAAGTCTACACGCATGATTGTCCTCTGGTAGCGATCGGAACCCCTTCGTTACACCCCCTCTGGTACGATCCGATCGGAACCCCTTCGTTGCACCCCGGCAAAGGGGTCTTTGGCGGATCAGCGTGACCTTGGTTTTCACCTTGGTTGGGTCCCAACAGGGTAAAAACACATTGTTTGGTTCCCACATGGTTTCCCACATGGTTGGGTCCCTACAGCACAAGGCTGATTCTTCCCTGCAGTTCCCTTTTTTTCAAACACGTGTTTGGGCTGTCCCCTTGCATCTGTCCTCCTCTGCTCATCTGTCCTCCTCTGCTCTGCAACTTAGAATGGCCCTAAGTTGGTAACCCTTGTTGGGATTGTTTCAAAGGGAAACCGACAAGGAAGCCACCGTTTCAAGGTTCCGCTTGGTTTCGCCACATTTTTAGGGGGACCTTCGAGGGGATGCCAGGAACGTCGAGAGGAGCATCCAGAGCGAGCGCCGAGCTGGACGGCTCTATCCAAATGAGTGAAAAGTGATCCCCAGACTTCCCGCTACGCCCCAAGAGGGCCAGCACTGTATTGGCCAGAAGGTCGAAACGTGATGATCTCAATCACGCAGAGAACTGGATGCGAACACCGTGGTCGGTACACCTGGACGGGTGTTGCCGTTAGCACAAGCACCCGCACAAAAGCCATCCTACGGCCCACAGTATCGGCTAGCAACAACTTGATCTACAAGGACACCTATCTTGAGGCACTTCCAATCAACGTTGGATTCGGAAGCGCTTCCGAGGCTCCGTTTCAACCCTCTTCGTTGGAACCGTAAGACTTCGCTGAGGAGAGAGGTGCTAGGCTTGCAGTCTACAGCTGGGAACTTGACTTCGAATCCGCGTAAGCGGAAACCCACATGTAAGCCTTGCCGGCTGGTTCCTGAAATGGCGCCGAGCACCACAAGTGCCTGCCTCCTAAAACCACATCCATGTTGGGCGTCAGTGAAGCCACCCCCACAAACACTCCAGCATTCCCTGAAAATTGGTGGCTGCCGGAGTTGGGACATACTTCAACATGAAAGTGCACAGACCCTCTCCAGACGACTGCGAGCCCGCACCTTGCTCAGTGCCCCAAGTGATCACCGGCATGCCTGGCGAAAAACCGAAATGGGTCCAGTGGGTCAAGAGCCCATCTTGGATAGGGTTCGTTCTCTACAAGGACATGGTCCCCCCCCCCCCGGTGTACATGTCTGAATTTTCCCACATCCTTGCCCTCTTTCCAAAAAATGGACACGAGAACTTGGAAGACTACCATCCTTTGAACAAAGACCCCTGGTCCGAAAGTTGGAAAGAGCAACTACTTGTTTTCACAAAGGACATCGCAAAAATTAGGGTTCCGTACCTGGCTGGTATGGTTGGAAATTTGGTGAGCCCTGCCAAATCAGCCATTGATAAGTCAGGAGATGTTGACCGAATCTCATATCTGGCCGGCGCCAAGTCACTCATCCACTTGCTGCTCACTTGCCCGGCCGAAGAGGTGTTGCAAATCAAGCAACCGGTGCGCCCTTTCCCTCAGCCACAGGACCCGTCTCCAACCAACCCGAAAGTGCACCAACCCAGAGGTCCCTAAACCAAGAGGCCATGGGTCAAAATCCAAATCGGTCAGCCCCCAGTGAACATCAACCAATCCAACGACTAAAATCGGTAACCTAAAATGGGTGGTGAATTCACCAATCCCCACCAAAATGGGCTGCATTGGTTTTGACAACCACAGTCAAAGAAGCACCAACCAACCGCCAGACGGTGAAACAAAAGGCGGCTCGGCCTTTGGCGAGCATGAGCCACGCCAAAGAGTTGACCTGGCGGCTCTTGTCATCGATGCAGCCTCCTTGCCACGCAGGGACCGTGCATCAAAACCTGTTCCAGGCTTGCTTGGCTGTTGGTGGCTTGTGGAGAAACTTCTGTACAGCTGTTGGCTTTTGAAATTGAGCTTTGCTGGCTTTTTGCTGGGCTGGTTGTTGACAAACTTCGAGTTTCTGCTGGTTGACACAAAATGTGTCAGTTACATCCTGAGACCGCTGCCAATTACCACACAAAAAAAAAAAAAAAAAAAAAAAACATAACGCTTGTTTGACCCGCATCCCCAATCTTCCCCGGAAATATCTTACCGAATTCCCGCCTTCAGTTTCTGATTGGTTCCCTTTCTCTGACTGTGGATTCCCGGAAGCATCCAAGTAAGAAACATTGAGGGAATCACCTACCCCAAGTCTCACCCTAAGGGTCCTGATGGAATTTGGGGCCAACTCCGGGTGTGATATGGAGACCCCGGTGCTGCGTACCAAGACCCTTAGGGTAGCTACGCGCTCAATCCCAAATCGATCGATGTGAAGCGTGCAGGTTGCGCAACCTGTCCACTCGCGGGTTCAAAGTGACCGCAGCAACTGCTCAACGGGTTCAGCCAACCTTACAGTTTCAACACTTCAGCGTGCGTGAACGCCTGCTTCCTCAACAAAAATGTGTCTGGCTCTTTGAACATATCTGAGGCTCAAAACTCAACAGCTGGGGCTCCGCGGGTTCGAGTCGACTTGTTCATTTCCCAGGGCAAGCCATTTTGGACCCCGATGTTCCGATCTTTGAGCCGCCCGCCTGTCTCATCGAGGTTATGGTAGAGGCTAAAGAGCGGCGTGTCATCTTGGTTGTCCTCAGAAGCGCAAAGCCATTGGGTCGGAGGGCTCCAAAGGATACATGTTTTATGGTCCATCTATGTCCTTCATCGCTCTTCCAGAAGCTTTCCACTTAGAATGACGTTCTGGAAGCGTTCTTTATTGGGAAAGTGTGGGGGAAGTACTAGAACATGAAGGAAAATAGAAGGACATAATTGAAGGGAAATAAAAGGAAATAAAGGGACAGGAAGAGAAGTGAAGGAAAGTGAAGGGAAATGAAGGGAACTGAAGGGAACTGAGCGGAAATGAGTGAAGGGACATGAGGGGAAAGCAACGCTTAAGGGCTTAACATCTGAAAATCTAAGTGGCTTCACGTGTTAGAATCCTAATAGGTTAAAGTCTGAACATCTTAATGCCTCACCTTTGCCCCGCTAAGATCGCTTCCAACCTTTCCCCCCTGAGATCTGTCCCCCTTTCCATCCCTAAGATCTCTTACCGCCTTCCCCCCCCCCTAAGGTCTTTCCCCTAAGATCTTTTCCCCCCTTTCCCTCCCTAAGATATTTTTCCTTTATGCCCGTTTTTTCAGGGGGCAGAGGGGGTAAAAGATCTTTGGGGGGGGAAGGGGGGAAGGGGGGAACAGATCTTAGGGGGGGATCTCCCCCGCCCCCCCTTCCCCCCCCCAAGATCTCCTTCCCCCCTTTCCTCAAGATCTTATCCTCCTTAGATCGTTTCCACCTTTTTCCCCACTAAGATCTTTTCCCCTTCGCCCCTCCCCTCCCGGGGGCAAAGGGGGAAGAAGATCTTGAAGAAAAAGGGGGGAAGATCTTACTGGGGGGAAGGGGAATAGATCTTAGGGGAAACGGGCCTGTAATGTCGGCGATCTGAGCCGGAGGCGTTAAAATAGAGTAAAGGGCAATCTGAATCTATACAAACAGCCAGGTTTGGTATCAGGATGTAGCGGATTGCGCCTGTTCAGCGGGCCTTCCAGCGACCCCAAAATAAAGGAGCAAATGAGCGAGGGACAGAACCAAGATTTTCCCTCAGAGGCGCCCACGGTCAGGGGACCCGTTTAACGGCTTCTTATCAACATGATAAACAAGTTCCGATTGCACCAAAGGATAATGTGGCTGTGAATCTTGATGGCGACCCTTTGGACATCAAAATTCGGCGGGGATTCATGTTCACCAACGGCTTTCGAGGTCTATCAAAAGTTGTAGCCATGGCAGCATCCCAGAGGACCACATTTGTTAGCATTCACTGGGTGGGTCAGCAACACCGGATTCCTTCGCCCGAAACTGGCTGAGTGGATGGCCCAAAAAAAGTCCAAACTTTTTGTTTACCACTAGAATGGTCTTCCCCAAAAGTTTAAAAGTTCATGAACTCAGGAAGTGAGAGCAATAGGCAATGTGCTCTTTTTTTCTTCATGGTTCCCTTTCGGGGGGCTTTCAGCATCACCTCTTGGGGCTCATCGCCTTTGGGGGCTGAAGCCGCAGGCTGCTCCCATTCAACGTGGATTTTTTTAAGGTCGCAACCCTGCCAAACAGCAAAACTCCCAAAACCAAACAATCCCTGCGATAAGATCTAAAATTCACCTAGCTTGGTACCTCCTTGGACCCCTTCGCTACAAATTCTCTTAAGAAGGCAAACGTGGACTTCTTCCAGTCGGCGCGTCCTTTCCAGCCACCACGTGAACACCCCCAAACTTTGAAAAACATGGCCCAGCATCCATCATGTTCATCAGCAGGTCCGTGTTGGTGTAGAGCCCGCTCTTCTGCTGCTTGTTCGTGAAGTCAGACAAATACGTCAGGTCGAACTGGGTAACCTGGGTTGGAAACTCTGGGCAGGGGGCTGCTAGTTGGGTTCCCTTTTTGGGGCGGGCTTGCACAGGAAGCCGTAAAGAAACCATCGGTTTTGACACATACTCAAAGTAACATCTTGAAAAACTCCCAGGTGGAAGTGTGGAATTCCAAAACCCTACCTAAAGAGCTGCTCCGGACCACCGGGAGCTTGCGGCTTCTCCAGAAAACTCCCGCGGCTCAGACCCACAGAGCCGATTGCCAGAGGTGTTCGGGGAATTCCGACCTCGGGAAACCGGCTTGCGGCTTCCATGGGGCTGGTTCACCCAAGAGGGCCCCATGAGTGGAGCAACTGGCTCTTCGCAAGTGTCTCGTGGCCTGGGATCCGCGCAGTTCTCCCAATCTCGGCGTCGGCTGGGTCGCCCAGCTTCGGACGCACTGGCCGTGCGCCGGGCGCAGCTTCGAAGAGTTCTTCTTCACGCGTCTGGCTTCTGACATGCGCTCCAACACTCGGTGGTGAGCGCGCTGCTGTCAAGCGTCCTTTGACCAACACTTTCCTCTCGCCGGGGCGAGCGGGCGCGCTGTTTTCCATGCGCCATGACGCCGGCTTGTGGCCGCACTGCCAACAACGCCTGCTGGAGGGTTGATACGCGTGACCAATGTCTTGGCAGAAGCTAAGCTTCCCTGAAACGATATAGCCGCCGAAATTCCGCTTTCTTCTACTTGGCAATAGGCGAAAAAGCGAGCCGCTGGTGTCCAAAGCGCGCCTGAAAGCGCCGCCGCTGGTGTGGACGGCCGACGCCTTAGACAAGAGTGCTTCGACCAACGCTGAGCGATGGCTTAACATCTTCCTCCGCAAATTGCGCCTGGCTTCCAAAGCGCACCTGTAAGGTGCGCCAATGCGGTTGACTTCGACAAACGTCCTTCGCCCAATGTTTCCGCGCGCCGAGAATTTCGGCGCCTGAAGTGTTGCCTGTGGAAAGTTACCTCTGGCCTCTGCAGCGGCCCTCGGTGTCTGCATCATGCTGGACGGCCGACGGCCGACGCGATTGACACACGTCTTGCGACCACCAAAGCTGTTCGTAGGCCGAATTGCCTGGCCTCTGAAGCGCACACGGACGGCGAACGCGGTTGACAGATTGATGGCTGCAGCTCCTCCTGCTTCTATTTACCAATCCTGTGAAACAAGGGGCCTGCCCGATGAATAGCGTGCAGTCAATCATGAATAGCGCGCATAATTACCTTGCCTTGTTCTTTGCGAGGTCAGCTCAGCGTCCACGCTATGACCGGGTGAACTCTTCGAGGGTGCTCCCATGTTTTACTGGATTTCTTGGGCTCTTGAGAAGTTCGAAGCCAGGTCTTGCCCACAGCTCCTCAGGGAGCCTTTCTGTTTCTTTCTATGTTTAGTTTGAGGCCCCGGCCTTTTGGCGGTTTCCTTCCGAGTGCTGCGGGGTCCCGCGGGTGTTCTACAAAAAAAGCTGTCAAAAAGGACCCTGCAGCAGCAGCTTATTCCAAGTGTGCGTTGCAGGAGCTTTGTCTTTCCCATGTGTGCACGTATGCTCTCGCATCCTTGGTGATCTCGGTTGCCCTTCTGGTCACGGGTGTGACACTCGTCCGCGTCACTCAGCATTCCCTGGGAGAGTAAACAATCACCTGTGCATCAGCCAGCTCCGAGCTGGCACGCGTGCTGTGCAAAGCATTGTGAGGCCCGTCCTTATCCACCTCCTGGAGCTGATGAAACCTTGCACACATGATGTTTGGACTCAATGCTTAAAGTTCAGGGTATCCCTGGGAGGTGATTGCAAGGGATGGCCAAGGGAAGGCAACTTTCCTACGGGCTTCCCTTGAGAGCAAACCACGCCTTCGACTTCTCCAAGTCATCTTTGGGAATTCGCAGCTTTGATTGGTACGTGTTTGGGCGAAGCGATGTTCGGCTTCTTGGACGTCCTTCATCTAATTACAAAACGCAGATACATGCACAGCAGGGTGAAACCAGATGGCACAACTCCCCGTCACAGGATGACTGAACCGAGGCTGCTAAGATTGTTGGAGGGGGGTAGAAACATGAAGAAATCGCGCCGTCCACTTTCACCCAGCTGCAATTATATGGGCGACTCTTTTGTTGAGGGTACTCTTTTCTTGGCGGTTTTAAATGGAAATCCACCATTTTGAGGGATCCCCCTTTAAAAAAAATACCCATATTGTCTGCAGCATTCCCCCCCTCTCCCGGCCCGTGTTCTGGCAGGTGGCGGGTGAAAGGAGGCCGTTGGGCCAGCCGCAGTATCCTCAAAGCTCCGTGAATGACTCAGAGACCCCCAGGGAGCTTTGGAGGGCTGTGGTTGAAATGACTGTGATGCCCCCCAGAAAGGAGATGATTCCAACTTGTATCACAGAAGTTGGATACACCCCGAGTGATCCCGCAACCCTGTTTTGGAGGGAGCAAGTCGGGGAGTGGCTTCCGAGTTGGGTTCAAGTTCCCAAACTGCAAACTTGATCGACTCTTGGAGAAGCATAGGACCCTTAGATCTTTCAATCCAATGTCAGGCAAGCCAGTTCGGTCTTGCGATAAACCCTTTTTGGTTTGGGGGTCCCAAACTGGTTGTCACCTCAAGCAGGGCCCCCGTTTCCTGGGGAGCCCCAGCTTAGTGATATCAAATAGGGCTGCCCTCGGTGACAAATTGCGCCACACTCGGTGGGCGCCACTCTGCGGCTGGTGCCCCGACACTGGGAGTGGGAAGGTGTAAGTGGCGGGTGCCCGATTTGCGGCAAATAGGATTCCAATGTGGAGGCTTGGGCAACTTGCCAGATGGAATATGTGAAAACTAGGGGCCCTCCAAATAGCGGATGAAACGGTCTAACTTCCGTTTAAGTGCAAACCCACAAATGTTCTCTCGCTTTTTGCAGGTGTAGGTTACAGCCAGAGTTTCTTTTGGCTTCCAACCTGCGCTTCCAAAACCCAACCGATGTCGGGGTTTTGTGTAATCCCAGATTTGTCATGGTAAGTCATCTCAATGAGTGGACCCCAAGTCATCCGACCCCCATACAGCACTCAGCAACAGACATGGAAACGTGCCATGATTGTGGGGAGGGTAAACTACTGTGAATGTTCTTGTTTTTTCAAGCATTCAAAGTGAAGGGGGGGGAAATTCGAATCCTAATTGATTTCAACAACCTTTGGGTTCCTCTTTAACCGTGGCCAGGGTTGTCGGAACAGGGCTCCATTTGTTTGTCGCCCCCTGGTAGATTCAAACCCAGCTTCCCCTTTGGGAGGGCAATCACTGCTTTTGCGTCTACCTTGGGGCAATCAACAATTGGAAGCCTGCCTTTGAACATATTTTGCGGCCAACCCTTCTTGGGAAACCCTTCCTAGTGTTGGTTTAAATGGAAACCCAGAAGGGAACATCTTTTCTTTCTTGTTGTTCTTCTCTCTTTTGTTCCCCAACAGCTGAAAGCTTTGGGGTCTCAGCCCAGATAGGCTCCGGGGTGGTCCGGGGCGGCCCTGAGGTGAGGTTCCACCAGGGTTCCACCAGGGTGCCACCAGGGTTCCACCACCAGAGTTCCACCAGGGTTCCACCAGGGTTCCGAGGGTTTAACGATGTTCTCGAGGGCTGCGGGGTGGTGCAAGCACTAAAAAGAGCACCGAAAAGAGCACCGTATGCTGTTGGGGATATCACCTGAGTTTATTACTTTTTGGGAGGAGGGGGTGGTGTTGGCCTTTTGACACATCCCATATGTGATCCCAGAACCTAATGACTTACGCTACAGGCAAAAAGGAGGCCCCATGAAACCGTGCTCAAAAATTGGGCCAAGCCGAATCGAATTGTTTTTCGCTGATCCTAAGTGAAACAAGGGAGCCCTATAGTGGTTTTCCTCTCGGGTTCTTTTGAAACCATTGCAACAGGTGTACCCAAAAACTGGGCTCGTTGCTAAAAGCTTGACATTTAGCGGGTTACATGGAAACGCAACCAGCTAGAAACCAACTAGAAACCAACTAGAAACCAAAACCTAACAAACCGAACGTCTGAGAAACGCCAAGAAACGAACACATACCTAGGGTCCTCCAGTAGAGAGGTTAGAATAAGTTGGTACCAACTGATTTTCTGTAGTCTATTTTAGTAGGGGAACCAAGTCTCCCAACCAAAAAAAGAAATGGGTGAGAGGTCGGGCGCCAATTGCTGGGGGACCTAGCCAGCCTATCTCCTGACACGGTTTGCCTTGAATCGGTGCTCGCCTGGCACCGCGGTGTAGAAGAGCGGGAAGTTCTCCATGCCCCCCAAGACACGGTGCCCGTCCTGGATTGCTTTTTTTGCTGAGACATTTTTTCTTTCGGGGTTACGAAAAACACCAAAGGGAAACCACCGTGTTTTTTGAAGCAGACTAAGCTTTGGATATTGTGTTAGTTTGTGTTGTTTGTTTCCTGTGGAAAGGAAACCAAGTTGGAAGAAGGAACATTTAAGACACCATTTCCCCATCCCGAAAGGAAACTCGATTGATAGGGCCCCCAGTGGTGTTCCCAACGGCCCAACGGCGCCCTCCGGAAAGCGAAAAAGCGCGGACTCTTTGATTCCCTCAGAACAGCCGGAAGCTCCCCCAATTGGCCGATCCTGTAAATGGCTGTGGCGAATTCAAAAAGCCGGAATTCCAAAATGGGTTGCCCTGGTAACTGGAAACATGGAAAACCCGCGTAACCCCTCCTGTTTAATTTTGAGCCACACCCAAATAGAGCCAAGTCTTCCATTTCGGGGGCCTAGCTTCCATGCTAGTCGGGAGGCTCCATTCCATGTTTTGGCACGCTCAGAGTCCGATTGGCTGTTAGTTCCCTGCAAACGCCACTCGCTAAATTGATTGACTCCACTCGGAAGAGCTCAGTCACCTTGCGGCCCCTTCGAGGCCCCCAAAATGCGCTGTGGTTCAGTGCGTGAAACGGGGGCGTCAAGACCACTGGGCTCCCAACGCCGAAAAAGGCTAAGCTTGAAACCTTTAGATCTGCTCAAATGGCCGGCTGAAAAGGAAGGGGGCCCATCATTCTTTTCCAGTAAGGGTCTTCCAGTTCGACTTTCATGCGCGAATCAACCTGAATGACGTGTGCGGTGCGAATGTGAGCTACTAAGATTCGTCCCCTCACGAAAGAAACATTATCCGAAGCCCAGTGGCCATGGGAGAAAAAAAGGGCTCGCTTTTGAGTTTTCTTCTTTGAGAGGAACCCCTGCCCAAAAAAGGGATGGCCCAAAAAAAGACCAATTTTTCTAATTCCAATTAGAATGGTCTTCCCAAAAGGTGTAAAGTCCGGGAACTCAGGGAGTGAGGGATGGAAAACAGGATGCCACTGGGTGGTATCTCCAACAACCCCAGAAGCCTGGCGAATCGACTCTGAACCGAGGGAACGCGTGCTGGTGAACGTGTGGCAACTCACTAGTAGCAGGTGAACATCTATTCCTCAAAGCACGGTTGTGCCCTTCTTGGAAGACAACCCTCCTTCAGTTGGGCTTACAGGGATTTCTCATTTTTGAGACAAATCCATCTGGGTAGTGAAAAAGCCTTGACGCAAGGGAAGGTTCCCTTAGCAAGTGGGTGACACAAGCTCCTCTCAGCTGCATCAAGACATGCGCGGTTGCAAAAACCAGAGTTAAAAAAGCAAACAAGTTGTAAGCGGTTTGTCTTTGTTTAGAAGCCACTCAACCCAGAGGTGCTTTGGGTGCGTTGTACTCATACCGGTAATTAGCTGCTAAGCCACCAAGCACGCAAGCTGCCTGGCTCCTTCAGTGGGTTTAGCCATGACAGGCACACATCGATCTAAAGTCCCCATCACCAGAAACCCTGAACTTTGCCTAACGGGGGCGCACATGGGGTTTAGTCTTGGCCTCTTGAACAAAACCTCAAAGAAATCGTACCGAAAAAGAGAAGAAAAAAAAGGAAAAAAGGAAGAATTAAAGAAAAACACGTCCGAGCGCAGATGCTCAGGTTTATCCGACTTCATGGCTTGGGCGTGGCTTGGATGTCAGGGAGTGGGTTCCCATTCTACAAGAACCAGGGGTTCAAATCCCCAAACCAATGAGAAGCTACCTGACCTGCCTACTTGTTCATGTTCCCTGTCTTTTGATGACGTCGAAATCGAAGCCCCAGGGACCTGCCACTGGTAGGAGGCGTGGAAGCTGATGTTGGAGGCTGTGACCTCCCGGATGTTCAGTCAGGTATGTTGGTTATAACCAGTGGATCAGAGAGTCGGCTCCCCTGCAACCATGCATGCAACACATAACCTCAGAAGGTGATTAGCCTATGTGGGGTAGCAAGGGGGTAGTTCCCTGAGCAAGTGGGTGGAAATGGTTGGTTCCCTTCCCATGGGCATAGCTTGTAACCCACCTGACATATAGGTGGAACATTCGTATATGGAAAGGTGACCCACTCTTCGGATGGGCCGAAGCCACAACCCGGCCTTGGTCGATGATGTTTTTGGGTAGGGGCTTCGGCCCAGTTAGTAGCCTAGGTGGCTATGAATTCTAACAGGGAACCACCTCACAAGTTGCTCGACATGAATCCCCACCCAAATCTTGATTCCTTGTACTTCCCCCTGCAACCCGACTCATCATAGCCGCAAAGGAACCGTAATCAACCCCTGCAAAAACTGGAATCGCAGGGGTGGCTTCCCACGTGAGCCATGCTGAGGTGCTAACTTGGACCAGTGGCTGTGTCTATTGTTGGAGGTTACCCTGTCTAGCTCAACTTCTCGACACCACCGCGATTTTGATGGAGCCCCTCCTATTTTCATCAAGCAGTCTTGGTAGGCTGGACTTTGCCTTTACCACTGCAATGCTCTTCCCAAAAAGCATAAAGTCCAGGAACTCAGGAAGCCACTTGGGGTTTCTGCTACTCAAATAGACACCCCGCTTGGCGCTCGCGCGCTTCGCACCGGTTTGTCGTTGTTCGGTCGCGCGCGGGCTTCGTTTCGAGCTTTCCGCGCCTCGCCCAGGATCACCAGCGGGTTGTCGAGCTCAAAGAGCATGTCCTGCACCTCCTGGAGGAACCTGACGAGTTGTCAAAACCCAGACGCTTCCTTCCAACAGAAGGCACTAGTGGGAGGGCACCTGGAGAATCCTTTTCCGTTTTCAGGGACCTTCCTTCCACTAGGCATTTGGAGCCCACTTTTGGAGAATCCCTTTTCCCTAAGGGACCCTCTGGGTGCCATCGCGACGTGAGGGAAAAAACCATCCTTTGAAGGGGCTGGAAATCTAGAACATCGCCGAGATCCCCTGAAAAAAACCCTTAGAAATTCCACCCAAATCGAGCTGGGCACCGGAAAACTCTCCTTGAAAACGTCAACAAAGTTTCCAAAAATGCTTCAGGTCTTCAATGACCCCAAAAAAAATCATATAAGAGAGCCATCTCTGCTCAAGGGGCTGCTTGGTCATGTAGGGCGTGGTGTCAAGACGGATGGCGTCGAACTTGTACTCGTCCACCATGAAACTGACCCAGTCCTTCCTGAGTGCTCAGTTCGGTACTTGCCTCAGTGAACTCTTTGGGGGGCCCAAAATGGGGATCGGCAAGGAGAGGCCGCTGCGAGTGGTGTCTCATAACTAGACATGCTGCCAATGGAGAATGGGCAACGAGTCAAACTCGGTGTTCCTTTCAAGTCACCTCCTGGCAAGATCACATCAGGAACTCCTCTTGGCAAGCAGAACTTCCTGACTGCACTCAACAAGTGCAAAAGACATTGGGGGTCAAGCAAAGGTTTGGGGCTTTTAAGGGCTGGCATTTTGGGCCGCCGAGGAAAGGTGCAAGGGGTCCACGGTTCTGCATGGCAAGCCATGCTGCTCGATGACCTCGAGTTCCAAGCAAAAACACCGACCTTTTGGTTTGCCCCCGGTTTGGATGGCTCCCGAAAGGTTCACTCCACCATATCGGTCTACACTGGATCAAACACTCCTGCACCAGGTGGTTCAACCATTCATGGGGGGTTCATCCAATGGGTGCAGGACTTTGTCCAACAGGACCCTTTGGGGTCAGTTTCCACCGTGCCGGCCGGGGCAGTTCTGGGGCTGTCCAGAAACAACCCTCCGATTGGGGACAGGCAAAAGGTGCGAGGGCTGGGTGCTTTTTGTTCAAGCAACGTCGCCTTTGAAGGGAAACCGAAAGACGGTGATCAAGCAACCTCGGTGAGCAACTCGGCCAAGGATGTTGTGGCCTTTTGGAAAAGTCGACGGGCTTCCCTGGTAAATGGGGCACAAACCCCATCGATTTTTACGAAACAAATCGATCAAAAGGACACCTAGGCCTCTGCAACCCAAGGTACAGGGTCTGGCGCACAAAGTCCACCGATTGGTTCAGGTCCCCAAGGTCGTAGAACCAGCCCTGCTCCGAGACGCGCTCGTCGTATCCTCGCGGATGATGTTTTTTTTCGCCCCTGGCGCGCTAGGACGCAGCTTTCGGGGGGGCGGGGGGGGGGGGGGCAGAGCCTCTGAAACGAGGCTCGGCGCTCATTTGGGAGTATCTGAAGGCGTGTTCGTCCTTCCGTTCTACACTCACCAATAAGCACAACAGTCGGAAGGGACATGTTTTGTCTTGTGGCAACTGGGACAATCCAAGACCTCAATGAGCGCATTTCGCCCACCGAACCCGGGAATTCTACCGCTCCGAGCCCTTGGGACAGCCCCAGCAGCTTCCCCACAAGCCCAGCGCTCCTTCACAAACATAGTTCCCGATGCTGCAGTACTTCAGATACGGCGGCCCATGCGCCCTATCCCCGAAGTAGTTCTCCTGCGCACCCACCAAAAGTGGGCTTGAGGTGACGCGCATGGCGCACGGGAGCAATTCAGTCACTGGCCAAAATCTCGTAGAAACAGATCAGGTCTCGCAACAAGGCTCCTATATTTTGGACAAGGCGCGCACTTGCTGGCTCACTTACCGAGGCTGTAAACCATGTTTGTGGCAATTGACCCTTTCTGCAATACCAAAGTGGGTCCCTATGACTCTTGTCAACTTGTGTCACCTTCCCAGGCTTAAATTAGGGACCGCCAGGTGCTTGCTTTCCTTCAGCGTCTGAAAACCATACTACGCGGAGGTCCCTCTCCAGTGTTTTGAGAAATACCTACGTGTCAGTGATCTACTGGCTGGACCTTTATCGTTGCAAGGGAACCCAAACGGGTGTGCGTCTTTTGGTTCCCTTTGAAAGCACCACGCCTAAGCCAAATGGCTAGCCTTCGAAAAACAAGGGATCCCACAGACCAAAAACTGACGGCTGCGGACAAACAAAAGAGTCACCCGGGTGGGTACCCCCGGCTCTGCCATGTTTGATTGAGAACTTCAAGTTACCAGCAGAAAAAGCACAAGGTTGTATTTAATAGAGTTGTCTGGCTGGCACTCACCAAAAAAACAAGAACATGTTTTTCCAGCTTCGAGTTGGCAACCACGCCCTGCCTTGGAGAAATTGTTGCCTGGGTAGTTGTTGCCTCAGATGGGCACCGATGAATCGCATTGGAAAATATCGAGTCGGGCTGCTTCCGGTGTCTCTACTGGGTAAGTCCAATCACTTTGAGGCTTGCGGGAAATATCGACCATGGCGTGGTGTCTTCGGATTAACCCGCCTTCAGATCAATGAGAAGTGATTTTCCCTTGTAGGGGAATGATCTGCTTTAGGGGGCTCTAAGCAAATACTGTCATCACCGTAGAAATCCAATTCTATTTGTGTTCACCCCGGCTAAACAAATCTGGCGAATGTCACTTAAATGGTGAAAGGGAACCGGCCCCTGATCAATCAACCAGGTTTAGTCAATTTGTTTTTTCTAAATTGATGCGCTTGCCAAAACGGGCTCCCCACATCTTTCCTTTGAAGGTGAGGGTGCCTTGATCTTCGAGTCAGGCACTCGATTGAATTGCCCACATGTAACTCTGGACCCATGCAGGGATTCCTATTTTGAGAAGTCACCAAATTCTCGGATCAAAGTGCGGGGATATGTATTACCAAACCTCGTGAGAAGAATCGGAATGGCCAACCTGTACTGGGCTTTTGGGATAAGCACAAGACCTCTTCGGCGTGAAGGGACCTATGCTGCATCGTGGCTCCAACCCACCCAAAACCCGATCCAACCGGTGTAGGCAAAACAAAAGAAGGTTTGCGCCGCACCCAAGGAACCATAAATCAGCAACAAACAAGCAGCACGCCACAGTGAAGACTCACAAACTTCGCATGGCCCGCCTGCCTCGGGCCGACTTTCCAAGCTGGCTCCACAAAAACAGAATCCAGTTGGGCAAAAATCCCGGGCAGCGAGTGGGTCGCGTCCCCTCCATTTGCTTAAGTCCCCTGGAAATATATATATATAATATATAATAGTGATAGATTCCCTTTAACACCAACAGGGGAAAGTAAAAAATACTCTTAACCAAATGGAAGGTCCGGGGGGCAGTAGGTCCCATTGTTGGTGCCGTCCGGCGTGCCGTCCGGGAAGAACTGGAGCGAGCACTGGGCGCCGGCCCCGATGGCCTGCGTGGGATACCTCAAGCAAAGAGATTTCTGCTCCCCTGCTAAAAGTTTAACTTTTAGTGGTTTGGGCGGGTCAAATGAGTCACAATCAAAACCCGGTATTAAAATGGTCGTAATCCCCAGAACCATGTAAAGAATTAAGAAAGCGGCCGCAACTATTTCTGGCTGGGACCGAATTTCTCGGTTGCTTTCTGCTCCCCTGCTAAAGGTGTTTAACCTTTAGTGGTTTAATGGGAAAACCCATTAGTTGGCAAAAAGTTAACATCCAAGCAAAAGGCACCAAGGAATGCGGGTGGGTCAAATCAGCTGGCAATCCAAGCCACCAATTAGAAGCTGATGAGGTCCAATGCGTTTCTTTGGATCTACCCTTGAGGCTTTTCTCCTACCGTCATAGGTATTTAGCCTAGGACATTACATTGGGCAGTTTGGAAAACAACATCCCATTTCGGCTACCTTTTGGTTGGAATTCAACTTAATGATTTTGGACTATTTGTTGCACCACTGTTCCTTTTAGGGGTAAGCTGAAACGCGAAACCAGGACACGGCCAGCCGCCCATCTTGTAGGTGTACTCGTCAAAAGTCTGGTTACTGATATTCAGCAGGTGGAAGTAAGAGGTCTCCTCATGTCGCATTCGCATTCGCGCAGGAAAAGGATCTCACCATGTCGATGAAAAGGAGCCCACTTGGAACCGCGCTGATGTGCGATGTCTCCCAAAACCCTCCTCAACCACTGGCCATCTTCCTCCAAACTGTTTTTTTCTTGACACACAAGGCATGGCATAGCTTCCCTCTTTGGCTACGGAAGCTCCAGGAACCAAGCCCACGGATTTCACCTTTTGCGCACGAGTGAAACTTTGGGGCTGAAGAAACGGCGCCAAAGTCCCGTTGCCGTAAGAAATGCGTTGCCTGTCAAACCACAAAGAGAGTTCCGGGGCCAACTGTGAGAGATCTGCTTTCCTGAGAAATTCGGTGGAGGATCCATCACATGCGTGCGTCAAGTGCACATATTTTGCGTGATGCCTAACGCAAACCAAATAGAAACCGAGGTCTAGGGAAGCCCCTGCTTTCTCCAAGGAAATGAGGGGGTTTGAGAAGAAGAGCTGCTATTACACCATGGGAGGTCGCGAACCCCAAACACGGACCAGGCAATTGTTGCCCTTAGGTCCCGGCAATGAAATCGCTCATTTCTCATTCCGGTCGCCCTCCCTTGGGTCCAAGTCGCGTTGAAGGGCTTTACTTTGGCGAGGTCTTGCGAGGAGTGCAAAGGCCGCACGTGGTTCAGCACAATGTCCTGGATGTAGCACATGCCTCAGGCAAAAATTTTGGTTGAGTTGGTGAAACTTTTCAGGTTGATGATTGAAAAGAAACCAAAAGGAAAACCCACGACATTGTCCCCTATTCTGACACATGCCTCAGTTATTCATGGCGACCCCGATTAATCAGCCCGGTAGATTGTTTCTGCCCAGTGAAGGACTGTGTTTTTGTTGGCCAGCCTTCCCAGAAATTGTGGTTTTTGGACATTGTCCAAGAAAGGTGCACGGTCAACACAACTGGTAGATGTAAGAGGGCGTGTCTCATTCAGTGGGATTTGGAACAAGACTTTCCTTGGAGAGTCCGCCCAGGATGGGTGGCGCGAAAGGAATTGGAGTCGAATAGGTCCTCAATTGTTGTCAATACACCAGCGAACCGAAAGAACGCGAAACCTTGTTGATTCGTGCACTTCTGGCCGAGGAATACGGGGTATGTCGTTTTATAGGGGAGCTTGGTCACTCTGGGCAAACATCCCCCTAATCATCCATACAAAGGAAGCAAACAAGGTTTGCGTTTGAACGAGCCGGGTGGCTTTCCCACACAAACCCCGAACGCAGCTGAAGATGGAAAAATCGCACACAGCCAGGTCAACACTACCCAGGTCCACAACAAATGACCAGGGTCAGACGTTTTCACACCTATACATTGCACCAGTCAAGGAGCAAACGCCATTCAGTTGGCCACAAGTGACTGCCATGTTGATCCAACAGGCAAATACATGCGGATGCCAAACCTACTTGAGGGGCAGGGTGCCCCAATCCGTCTTCCGAAAAGGAAATGGAGAACATGATGCTGGGGTCATACCCCTCCCAAATTCCATGGCTGGAGGGTGGTAAGGCATCCACACGGAAGTTTCTCAAAATGGTGGACCCCCCTTTTGGTTGGTATTTTAGGAGAAGCCCGAATTCACCCACACATGGATATGCTTCCATTTGCTTGAGCCCGCTGGAAAAATATAATAAAAATCCAGTGGTGATACCCTTTAAAACCAACAACGGACAAAAACAAATTCCAAAGAAAAAACCCGGTTGTTCAGCAAATGGAAGACAAATTCACTGTATTCTTGTTGGTTTCCCGCAAAAAGAAAAAGTCCGACCCATCAAGTGGTTTGGTCACGGCGCCGCGCTCGTGGGTGGCCCTCACGAGTTCCTTCCTGAGCGGAAGCCCAAGATTTTCCGATGTGGTGCATAAACGGCTGTGTCATTGATGCATGAACCAAAATGGCACCTTGGTAAATGGCTGTGGCTCAAAATTAAACAGGAGGGGCCAACCGCAGGTTTTGGTCCATGTTTCCACGAAACCCAGGGCAACCCATTTTGGTACCGTTTTTTTGAGCCACAGCCAAATGGAACCAAAGACTGAAACCTGCGTAGCCCCAGTTATACCCAAATCCAAGCATGTCCATGTGGACCGACAAAAGTCAAGCCCAAGTCTGTGAGCAGCGTCTCAAAACTAAACCCGACCTGGGTTTCCGGTTCCCCTTCCAAGACGAACCTCAAAACAGGTACTGCTGGATGTAGCGCAACCTCCCTTATAAGGGACTTTACCAACAACGTTACGGAAAAGGGAAAAGTGCCATCTACTTTCGCCCAGACCCCAGGCGCAGTAAATGTATGTCCCACGGTTGGGCGCCTCCATGTGAGGATGGCGCTACCAGGAGAAATCCAAAAAATGCTCACAGCAAAACCGAAAGATACAGAGAGAAACCAGAAACAAAGTACTTTGCCTCAACCGCTCCCCACCTCAGAAATTTGCTCGACAAAGCTAGGCTGCAAAAGGTCAGTTTGACTGAGTGCAGTGCCTCAAGCATGCTGCTGGCTGATGTCATGGCCAAGAAAATGGAAGCAGGCAGTGTTGACCCCTAGCCAATAGCAGCCTTGGCTGTTACTGTGATCCAGCTTCCTGTTTGGTGGGATTTCCTTCATCCAGGGCATCAGCAACGCTGGTTTCGAGGTTGCTGTCCTGGTCCAGTCTTGGCCTTGTTCTGGCCATTGGTCTGGCCATTGGGAGCGCGACATGACCGCTCCCCGAATGGCCGGACAACAAGCTGTGATAGGCCACACCTTGAGGCTCCCGCTGGCCGGACAGGCTGAAGCCTGAGGCTCCCGCAGCCAGGAGAACTGTGACAAACCGAACTGTGAGGCCTGTGACAGCTGTGCTGGTCCGGCCACTAGCTTACGCAGGTTTCGGACTGTCACGGCTGTCAGTTCCTGCCTGTCAAAGCTGTCTGTCGAACTAGAATCTGTTGCAGCGTGTGGACAGGCGGGTCGTGGATGGGTGAGTCGGATGTCACATGAAATTCGAGGCAAGTGTGGCATAAAACAGAAACTCTAAAGGAAAGCGAGAACGAAAGGAAGACCAGGCAGCCAAAGGAAGAGCAGTTGCAAATTAGGAAAAAGGGTGAAAATCAACACCGAAGTAGAGGAAAAACGAAAGGAAAACCAAAGCCAGTGGAAAATGAAGGCAACATGAACTGCAAACCAATGGAAAACCAATGGAACACCCAAGGAACTGCAAGGAAACAGCAAGGGGAGAAGGCAAGGGAAAACAAACAGCAAAGGCATTCGTGGAAAACCGGTCGTAGATTCCCATTGTTGTCCCAGCCGAGGTTCATGTCCTCCGCTGTGCCAAAGTTCGGCTCAATTTTGAACCAGTCCTCGAGATGCAACTTCGCTTGGCTGAACTTTTTTTGCAGTGCCCAGAAGGAAAGGTTAACCTTTTGGGACCACGGAAAATGGACCAAAAAGGGAAAGCTTTGGGCAAGAGAGCAACACCAAAAGCTCAGAAGGAGATCAACCTTTTTAAATATGTTCAAAACCTGAACCGGCTCAAAGAACTAACCTTTTTCCATTCGCTCAACAAGACCAGCCACGTCGAACCAAAAGGTCAAAAGGACGGCTCGGCAGCGGTTTGCGCACATCTGAGAGCTGATAAAACCTACACCGCATTGCGGCGGGGGCCGGAAAACCTGGGGGATCAGTTTCAGGGACGCACCAAGGACAGAACGAAAGAAGGAATCAGGAAGGAAAAAATGAAAGCTGCATTTGAACTCTAGTATAGCACATGTCGTTTTAGGGGACCCGTTGGGTTGTTCGGAGACCAGAAAGCCTGCCGCTCCAAACTGTTGGGGGCGGCCCATCTTTAAGATGCACTCTGTCAAGTTCAAGACGGCCAACGTTGCAATGCCACGCGGCTAAACCTCCATTTAACCCATATTCAGACCCTGGAGTGGTGGTCTTTGCCGCAGTCTTTTTGGCAAGGCGACTGTCCACTACAAACCTTCGCGTCAGGTTTTGATTCCTGGTTTGCGCGACTGGCTGAGCCCCGACAAGCATTCCCCTCGAGGAATTCAGCAAGACAGGCTTTCCAACCGCAAGGGAATATTGCTTATGATTTGTTGACATGTCATTGGCTTCTGGGCATCTTTCTCATTCTCTTACTTGTCTTTTCTATGGTGGCCATCCCTACCAACAAGTAAAAGGGTGTTCGACCAAGGCACACATGACATCCACAAATCATTCTCCCGTCGCCCTATGGCCCCAGATCGCCTGGGCCCAGTAGCCGTGGTAGCCATAACCGCTGTCGCCGTCGGGGCCATAAAAGTTCACGGGCACTGGGGTGACCCAAATGCAGTCCACGCCTAGGTCCTCAAGCGGGCCCGAGATTTATTTATTGCTATATGTCTGTACGCTTTGGTTTCTGTGGTTATGCACTTCTTCATTTGTATGTGTGTGTGAATTTGTGTGTGTATCTTTATTCATGGCCTTGCTTGTTCCACCTATTAGTTACCTAATGTATTTATCATATTTACCTAACTCAGCCGTGTAGGCGTTTGTTTACTCATCTGTTTATTTGGGTGTTTCCAATGCATTTGTGCTACGTATTTGCTTACGTACTTAGATAGCTAGGTAGTCGGTCGCATATGTTATGTGTATGTATGTATGTAGGTGTGTATGTAGGATGTATGTATGTATGTATGTATGTATGAATGTATGTATGTATGTATGTATGTATGTATGTATGTGTGTATGTGTGTATGTGTGTATGTGTGTATGTGTGTATGACTATATGTATGTATGCATGCATGCATGTATGTATGTACGTGTGTGTATGTGTGTGTATGTACATCTATGTATATGTATGCATTTGTCTGCATACATATAGCTATGCATAGATATATGTGTATGTATGTATGTATGTACGTATGAATGTACGTATATATATGTATATCTATGTATATGTGTGTATATGTATGTATATGTATGTATATGTGTGTATATGTATGTATATGTATGTATATGCATGTATACGTATGTATATGTATGTACATGTATGTATATGTATGTAATATGTATGTATTTGTATGTATATGTATGTATATGTATGTATATGTATGTATATGTATGTATGTATATGTATGTATGTATGTATGTATATGTATGTAGGTATATGTATGTATATGTATGTATATGTATGTATATGTATGTATATGTATGTATATGTATGTATATGTATGTATATGTATGTATATGTATGTATATGTATGTATATGTATGTATATGTATGTATATGTATGTATATGTATGTATATGTATGTATATGTATGTATATGTATGTATATGTATGTATATGTATGTATATGTATGTATATGTATGTATATGTATGTATATGTTTGTGTATGTGTATGTATGTATATGTAGGTATACGTATATGCATCTACATGTGTGTGTATGTGTGTAGGGGTGTATGTGTGTATGTGTGTATGTGTGTATGTGTGTATGTGTGTATGTGTGTGTATGTTTGTATGTGTGTATGTGTGTATGTGTGTATGTTTGTATGTGTGTATGTGTGTATGTTTGTATGTGTGTATGTGTGTATGTGTGTATGTGTGTATGTGTGTATGTGTGTATGTGTGTATGTCTGTATGTATGTATGGATGTATGGATGTATGTATGTGTGTATGTGTGTATGTATGCATGCACGTATGGATGTATGGAGGTATGCATGCATGCATGTATGTATGCATGCATGTATGGATGTATGGAGGTATGTATGCATGCATGCATGTATGCATGTATGCATGCATGCATGTATGCATGTACGCATATATGCATGTATGCATGTAAGCATGTAAGCATGTATGCAGGTATGAATGTATGCATCATACATACATGCACGCATGCACGCATGCACGTATGCATGTATGCATGTATGCATGTACGCATGTATGCACGTAGGTATGTCTTCATTTAAACTTATTTGCTTGTTCAGAAACTTTTGTTTATGTAATTATGTATGCATGTGTTGGTTTATTTATGCTTTTATTGTTTCATGTATTGTGTGTGTGTATTATCTTGGTTAGTTGGTTGTTTGTGTTTCATTGATTGTTTCCTTGCTGTATCAATTTATTTGGTTTTGTATTAATGTATTTGTTCATTCACATACAGATTTTCATTCCCAACGATACCAGTAGTTGTGCTCCATGAAAGGAAGCGTCACCATCGAGGTCACACCCACACCCCGATGAGATGGTCTCAAATAGGATTTGGACCGCTCAACATGGCGCAGGGGGGGGTGCGGTTTCCTTTTGCTTCCCTCGAAAAGAGAAAAACAACTTAGTGAGTTCTGTGACTTCGACTGTGAGGCCACACCCCACAGCGAAAGGGAGAGGGAGGGAGTCTCCTGGTGGCCTTGAAAGGTCAACAGTGCAGTCAACCGGGCGATGGAGATTGCGGCCCAAGGACGTTCGTCTTTTTGTCTGGCTTCTTTCTGTTGGTTTCACTTGGAAACTATCCAAGAAGTAACTCTTCACAAGGAGGTTCCCATAATCCACAAACAAAGTTGGCTTGACGCCCAAACAATTCCCTCACAGGCTTGCTCGCAAGCAAAAGATAGGTGTGGAGATCCCTCCCAAATGTAGCTCACGCAACGTCCCTAGGTCAAGCTTCAAGTGCCAAGAAGAACAATAGCCACCAACCTTTGGGCCAGATTGGATTCGAAACAAGGGGGCCCTTTGGTGGATTTGTTTTGGTGACCACCAACCACTTGTTTGAGGTATGAAACCTCCTAGCCAAAGAAGCTCCTGGATGTCTTCCCGCTGGACACCATTAAGACCCCGAACCAATGTCTTTTTTGACGTCTTCCCAGCTTAAAAAAAGAAAAAAGAAAAAATGTCCCAATGAATGACCAATCAGATCCTGGATGTAGTCCAAGTGCGCGGTGATGCCCTTCAAGGTGCCGTTGCCTCGGAAAAAAATCATCCGTCGCAACGTCTGGGCAAAGACGTCGGATCGCAGCCACCCGCGGGCCTTTGGTCTAAGATGGTTGTTACGCTTTCGTGTGAAGCCTTTTGTTTAAGAAACCATGTTCCAGAGTTTGGGGCTTTCGTGGGAAACTGGAAGCAACTGAAGTGGCCATTCAGTGAGCCGCACAAACCAACCTGGGGCACGCCAACTTTTTAAGGGTGTGTTTCTCTCAATTTCTCATTGAGACCCTGCGGCGCCATCTCTCAGATTCACCAACTCAACACAAGAGATTATGAAGAAAAGGTATGGGATGCAACGCCCCTTTTGAGGTTGCTTGCCCAAAGAATTGCCCAAAGGGGATGCCAAGCCTTGAAGACCCTTCAGTCAGAACCGATCCACTTGACCAATTGGACTCAGCTTCCCTCTATTGGTGGTTTGGATTGGTGGTTTGGTTAAGGAAAGGTTTCTCATCTGCCCTCTGCAAAAGTCAGGGGTTCAAATTCCCAAACCACAAATCCAAGCCACCAATTAGCGGTTACCTGATGGACAGTCGTTCCCCAAACAAAAGCGATTGCTTCACCGACCCGATCCACTCAACTTGGACTTGTCGGGCTAGATGTCAGTGCTCCCTGCCTTGTGGTCTTGGTCAAAAGCGAGACTGTTTGCCAATTGTGGGTATCTGGTTTGCAAACAAGTAATGTTGACCCAGGATTAATAAACCCGTCCCACTATTCCCTCCAAAAGTGATGAATCCCCACTAAAGGCGGACACCCCCTATGAATCAACCAGGGGTTTATCAATCCGGGGTTAACATTACGTGGCGGAGTTGGCCGAAACCGAGATTTGGCCGAGAGAAGCCCAGGCGCTGACGGCTGACGGCAGAAAGCACTGAATGGCAACAAAAGGGTTAGCCCAGTGACCCTGGTAGCCAAAAAGCGAAACAAACCTCTGGGATTGTTGTTGCGTGTGGGGAACCCTTTGGATTCCCTTTGAGTTCCCTTCTCTTCACTATACCGCCCTTGTTTGATTTTCCAATCGAGGTGCACCAAATACTCCCGGAACACGCGGAATCGTCTCCGTCGCTCAGCCCGCCCTCCCGGGCAAAGCGGTCCTCGCTGCAAGTCAGCGGGAATCGGACGCCATGTCGTAAGCGGCTACACTTCACAATCTGGCCGCTACGTCCGCTACAAATCCCTAATTCAAATCCAAAAGCGTTTTTGTTGGCTAAAATAATTCTTTCGGCCATGATGAGATCTGGGCCACAAGCGAAACAAATTCGCACGCTGGGCTTTGGTCATTTTTCAAGCTTTGTTTCACTAGCTGAGAATCTCTGTCCCACTGACGACACCCAAAAACACCCCTGGAATCATGGAACACACATGGGGACACCTGTTTGGATTAGACGCCTCCGTCTGATGGGTTCTAACAAATGCGTTCCTTGCGGGTGCTGCAGGATTGCCCCTTGGTGCAAGCTGGATTAGGCCCCGGTTGAACGGGCCCCTGGTAAAGAATCAAAGCCTATGGCTCTATACCAAAAACAGAAAAGGAACCCAACCTTTTCGGGGTTCCCTACTGTGGTGGACGAAATCCTGCAACACTTTGAAACCATAACAAACCAGTGTTTGTTGGTATTTACAGGGGAAGCATCACCCCCGGGGTTTTTTAGGTGGTGCAGGATTTCGTCCATCCACAGTATGTTGAGAAACATCTAAGTCTACATTTGACACGCACAAACACAGACTGCCATACAAATGGGTATGTGTCAAACAAACTAGATGGCGTTCCTTCGGTATCCCGTTGAATCAGCCCCAAAAATGGAACCCTCTAACAAACGTTGATCTTGTTTTTGTTCAATGAAGAAACAAACTTCCCGGATTTCCCGAAATTTCTGGAATAGTTCCGGCAAATCAAGAGGCCATCCAAGAGGCATCGCACCCTCACTTTTGGATGTTAAGCAATAAACCAAAAGGAAGCCAAGCCTCTCTTACGGGTTCGAAGCACCCTTAGGACGCACCCCGCAAGTATGCCTCTTTGTTCATCCTTTCTTGTGTTTCGCTGGCGGTGGAATCAGGGTAAGTCAAAAAGGAGCCCAAACATTCTCAGCCCACGTTTGAACTCTCCGTACACTAGACTTTTAAAAAACTCCAAGGTGAAGGGCGTTCATCTTCCTTCCGGTCTCGGTTGACATGATTTCACCATGGTTGGCGGACCAACAATCTCTAGCTCTGCCAAATGATTCCAGTTCTTTTCAAAACCATCCAAAGCAAAAGCTATGGGAAGCTAAGGATAGGAGGCACCGACCTCGTTCTCTGCGCTTCTTGCTGCCCGGCATCCGGCATCAGCAGATACACTGACTTCCCATCCACCTTGTGAAGACCTGGGTGTGATCGCATCCTTTTC
>CAUJNA010001458.1:894608-909608 GCA_963377175.1 Effrenium voratum
CTATATATACCCAAAAAAAAAGCACCGCCCAATTTTCAGGGCTGCTGGGGGGGGCGGGGGCGGCCGGAGCAGCCGCTCGCGTCCCGGCCGGCTGGCTGCAGCGCGTGGCTGCCTTCGCGGTTGCAGGCAGCGGATCGACGAAGTTTGTCGGGGAGCTGGTGGGCGGGAGGTGTGTAGGGTTTGCGTGTGGTTTTCCGTTTGCAGCGGGTTGCGGGAAGAGAGCTCAAAAAAGGAGGACCTGTTGTTAAGGGATCACACATGTTCATTGTATAAGGAGTTGTCTACCGTAGAAAAGTCAGTTGCGAGGGGACCAAATTCAAAAAGCAAGTCGCACAGGCTTCAAAGTTGGTCTGATGTGTGGATGTTCTGGTGAAGATTGGTTTCCATGAGTTCCTTAAGAAACCAACTGGGTATATTTTTTGTTGCCACCAAAGGGATCAAATGGAAAACACGGGCAAAAGCCTGCTTCTGGGACCTTTGACTGCATGGCTATTCATTGGCAAGGGCATTTTCCGAGAAATCGCATCTGCAGAACAACATGATGGTTACCGGCAAGTGTGTCCATCGTCCGCTCCTTTTGTTTGATTTCCCCCGCAAATATAGGGAATACCCATTGCCAATCATAGCATATATCTATATAAGGGTTCCGTGGGCCTGGGCAGGGTGGGGGGAGGGAGGGAGGATGCGTGGATTGCATGAGAGTTTGCTTTGGACACAAAAGACGATTGGAAGTGGCAGGGCACATGTGCTCGCCGGCTGGGCAAAGACTTGCTCGCCTAAAAGCCCTGAAGCTGGATCAAACACGCTAGTGCGGGAAGCTGTGCTGGCATCGACATGGAAGCGATGGCTACCGTTGAGCGATCAGCGATCACGAAGCGGGAGCGGGCCATCGCCGCTGTGAAGGCCACGCCTGAGTACTGGGCCTTCAAGCTTGCTGAACAGCAGGGACCAGGAACACCACGACCTGAGAGGGGGTCAAAGCGTCAGTGGGAGTCCAAGATGTTTCAGTGGCGCAATGCAATTCGCCATGTCAACCTGCTTGTTGATGACAGCTAGGTCTTGACGTTGCCTTAATTCAATTTAGTTTGCCAGGCATGCTGGGGAGTCGGATTGCCAAATCCAGGCGATAAAGGGGCTTTGGCTGATTTTGTGAAAGCAGACGCTGTCGCTTGACACAAGTGTGACCTGCATGTTCCTGAGAGGGGCAGGTCAGATGACACGATGTTCTCAAAATGCATGTCTGTGAGTGGCATTTTGAGGAATCTTCTTGCGATTCATGTGATCAAGTCTGGTGATCTAGTAAGATCTGTGGCGTGGCCAGCTGGGCCAGCCGGTGAAAAGGCATGTCGCTGCCTGACGATCTGTGTCTCCACTTGGAGGAGCTGATTGCGAAGGCCCAGGAGGGCCCCTTGATCGCCACAGTGGCCAAGGTGCTCGGTGTGCTGGAGGCGGCTAACCTGGCATTCAGGGCCAAGGTGCACTCCAAGTACATAGCTTGCCATCCAGCCAATCGCGATGGCGTTGGCTGTGTTGGCAGCGATTGTCACTCGCTGCTAGATGATATATTGGCGGTGGGGTGGGACCCTTCGGCCCCCAAGCCAGTGTGCGTGGAGGTGCGGGACGCGCACGATGAGGTGGTGGCGTTCAACGAGAAGATGATCCAGAGCAACAACAACTTGCTCGCGCCGCTACAGACCGGGTGCGTGAAGTACGCCTCCTTGTCGGCCAGCCACACGAACCAGGTGCTCAGGCTGCTGCACGCGCAGCACCCGCACACGCACAGCGCTGGCTCCGAGGGCACGGCCATCACGGTGGGGGGGCTGCTGTCCATGGAGCAGCTTCGGAACACGGACGCCCTCTTCCACGCGGCCGCTGCAGGTGGCATTGAGTGGCAGGTTGTGGCAGAGAAGGTTCTGCAACGCTTTCCGGCTTTGGGCGAGCTCCTCCAGGAGGCTGGAAATACGTCAGGCCAGCTGCAACGGTCGGAAACCGAAATGCAGCTCGCCCGACGTATTCTTCGGGAGGTCAGTGCCGCGCCCGCGGGCCAGGCAGTTTCGTACCAGAGCATTCGCCAGCGAGTGCTCCGGTCGAAGCCAGCGTGCGCCCAGGCAGTGCCGTGGATCTTCGGCTTCGTGGTGAAGTTTGCTGGTGGGCGGGATGGATCGGTGCTTCTCGAGACAGAGCTGGCCATCAAGATGTGCGGGTCAACCGCCCAACGCGAGTTGGGAGCGATGTTTTGGGACAACCTCAGCCGTGAGCTGAAAGGCGCAGCTCCTGTGCTTCGGCTCCGGCACGCGGTGCTACGACTTGCGATAATCGGTCCGGAGAAGATGGTGGCCGCTTCCGACGTGCGCAAGCTCTCTAGCACAGGCATGAAGGAGCAGGTTCTGAAAGCCGACGAGTTGCTCATGGAGGTGCGGACGCTCGTCCAGAACCACATGACGGACGACAACCGGCAGGAGCTGCTCAAGGACCTGTTTGACTTCGAGCTGGAGGTCGCCGCGATTGTGTTGGAGAAGAAGCACAAAGAGCACAAGATCTGCGGCTCCGTGGAGGAAGCGGCGCAGATGCTGGTGGACCGCGTGGCTGAGCACACGGACGTGGTCATCTCCACAAAATGGGAGGGGCACCGGGCAGAGCCAATTGCGTCATCGGCAACTGCCAGCTCAAGCGGCGGCGCTGGCTTTGTTGCGACTCACGGCTACGCAAAGTCAGGGTTGGGTTGCTCTTGAAGAGGGAAGGAGACAAAACCATGATCTGATACGTAGATCTGTTTTAAGCCAGGAGCTTTTTCCCTTTTTGGGGGTAGTTTTGCAGGCAGACCAAAAGGAACAGAACCTTCGATTCCGCAACATGCTGCGCACATTGTCGTGCCCCGTTGTGTTAACATCCGATTTGCTACCAGTATCGGGTGAAGATGGATTGCGCTGATAATCTCAGGTGGTTTTATGACAAAACTTAGGATGCGGACATATGACAGTGAAGGGCGCCTTCAATCCCAAGCAGAGCTCCTCAAAGAGATCGGGTTTGCAGCGGGGCAGCATGTCATCCGCAAAGGGGACATGTGCTATGCGCAGATCATCAGTTTGGAGAAGGACCATGCCATTTTGACCATCAACGGGGAGACATGCAAGGTCTCCGCTACTTCCTTCCTAGCGGGTGAATGGACACGATACGTCCCGAAACAAGAGGCGACCGAACTTCAAGGTCGGCATGACGCAGCTGACCATCCGGACTTCAAGGCGGCCTTGATGAAGGGCAAGGTGTTTGAAGCGCTCAACAGCGTCCAAGAAGCTCAGAAGGATGTTGCCGCGCACTTGAAGATCCGCCTGAAGCCGGGCAAAGGGGTCGTGACGGGCTGCGCCTTCAAGCGCCGCTCCTTGATCTTGGTTCCGGTCACAACGAAGGTTGAGATCAAGCCTGTTGACAAGTCCGCCGGCCAAGGCCCCCAAGTTGGTGAGCTTCTCCCGGGGCTGATGTTCAGCCTCGCGCCTTGGTTTGTGCTGCCGAAGGAGGGCGCGCCTGGCGCGATTGCGCCTTTCTTCTTTGTCCAAACCACCCAGGACCAGGAAGAGAGCAACATGGAAATGGCCAAGATCAAGGCTGAGAATGGGTTGTTCGTTCCGGTCATGCGAAACACGGAGGCGATTGAGGAGGGGGAAGAGTTGCGCCTGTACCAGCCCAAAGTGCAGGCTACCCGAAAGCTTGCAGCCATTGAGAAAGTTCAGGAAGCTCAGGGGCCCAAGCCCAAGCGAGCCAGAGGCAAGAAGGCTGAGTGAACCGTTTTGTGTAGCAGACAGCTTCTGAGCGTATCGGTGCCAGCAAAGAAGGTAGTATACACTGACGTTGCATGTGTTCTTTGCGTTTGCCATTGCCATGGAGTCATTGAGTCGCACACACGCGCAGAAACTAGCCAAGTGAACATGCATGTTTCAGCTTGCGCTACAGGGTGTTGCGCCGGTCCTTGGCTCTCAGGGGAAACATTGCAAGATACACCTAGCCGGGCACTAGCTGCTCGCTGGCAGGGCACAGGTTGCTCGCCTGAGTCTTAGCTTGACGCTATGTCAAACACCAGGATTGCCTCGCAAGTGCTCATCAGCAACGACATGACGAAGAAACAGCCTTGGCTACCAGAGGTGAAGGAAGTAAGCGGTCTCCACTTTGTCAAGCTGCACAAGTGGGACCGTGGGTTCACCCGGTACGTCTCTGGCAAGTGCTTGGACCTCAGAAAGGGCCACGCATGCAACATTGGATGCGACTTCCTGGACAACTTGCAGTCCAAAGTTCACGAGGCCAGCAAGGAGGCGGTGAAGCGCGTGTTGGACGCAGAGGTCGAGGAGCAGGACGAGGGCAAGCCCAAGCCGAAGCGCCGGCGCATCGTGCGCGCTGACGACAAACACTTGGGGCCGGAGTGGATCACGGTGCATTTGCCGCCGCTGGGCGAGTTTCACGCAATTGATGTGCGGATTTTGTGGTCGGTCAAGGGAGCTGACCTCTGGGTAGAACTTAATTCGGACATCTTGGAATACATTCGCCAAGCGATCCTGGAGTCCCAGCAAGGGCTCATGTCAGCTTAGTGTATAGCGATTATACTTGGGTTTGGTTTGCAGGGGTCATGGCGGGGGAAACGCAAGACATCGCTGAAAGAGAGCCTGTTTTTGATCAGTTCTTTCCAGGGTGGCATTTGCTTTTTGCATGTTGTTTTTAGGTTCAGCCTTGCGGGCGGCCCTCTGCCAATTCGTTGGTGCAAGCCGCACGGGGACATGTTGGGAGCGATTGTCAAAGCAGGCTGCTCTGCGCAGAATTTGGGTGCGTTGGCCCACGCGTCCACTTGTCTTGTGAGCTTGTGCGTCCGGGGTGGAGCGAGGATGAACTTGCTCCTTTTTGTCGGCTATCCCTGAGGGGGGAACATCAGCGCGAGTGAGTTTCAATCACACTTTGATTTGAGTACGGATGCAGAGGGCATCAGCCACAACAGGGATTAGGTCGTTGACGTATTCTGGTGAGGCTCCAACGGATTTCGAACAAACTAAATTAGAAACATGTTGTTGACAGTTGTGGCCACAAAGGGGTGCTCAGGTGCATTTGCCCTTCAAGCTCTTGACGCTGGTTTGGGTAGACCCTTTTTTGTGCTAGGTCTTGAGATGTCTTGAGTGCGACCATGTGTGAGTGGATGTTCGTGCTTGATGGCTCCACACAGCAGAGAGGAGGTGCGCATGAGAATTAGGTCAACATGATCATGTAACAAAAAACAAACTAGGCGCACGTGGGAAAGTTGCAATTTTTGGGAGGGTCGCTTGTACAGCCATGGCTGACCTGAGCAAGGAAGCGCGCAAGCGCGTGAAGGACGAGATGATGGAGGAAGAGGCTGCGCCGTCCAAGCGGCGATCTGGCATGGCTGAGCCAGTGCCAGGTGATCAAGAAGGCGCTGGGCAACCTCTCGGGCATGATCAAGGGGGGGAAGATCAAGGGCATGATCATCGGAGGGAAGATCAAGGGCATGATCAATGGAGGGAAGATCACGGGCAAGATCAATGGGGGGAAGATCATGGGCAGGATCAATGGGGCGAAGATCAAGGGCAGGATCAATGGAGTGGTGGCGAAGGCCAAGGGCAGTCCGCAGAGCAGGACCAGTGGGGCGACGATCAGTGGGTGAAAGAAGAATGGGATGAGAAAGATTGGAAGGGAGACGGCTGGTCCAAGGTGGAGGAGGGTGGCTGGGGCAGAGGCGAATGTTGAAACCGAAAAGCAATGACCACCAACCAGTTTATCATTTGATAAGATTTCAGGAGCAACCGTGCCAATCCATTATAGATTGATAAACATTATAAGTTTTTGCTGGAGGGTCCGTAAACCATTTGGCTCACGAAGTGAAGAATCGCAGCACAACAGCATACACCTTGTTTATTCGACACAACCAAGACCTGACTGTTCCAACATTCCCCAAATCCTGCACTTGGAAAATTAATCTTTGCAGGACTCCAACATGGCCAGCCCCCAACATTTCCCAAGCACCACACTCCCCAGCCCCAGACTTTCCTACTACAGCGTGCCTCAAATTTTTGTGGCCCCTGAGGCGAGTCGGGCCATGGCAGCTCCAAGGACAAGCGACATGAACGGTGGCAGGATGGGTGGAGCTGGAGCACATGGGTGGGCTCCAATTCATGGCGCAAAGCCTGGAATCTTGCAGCCAGTTTGTCTGTTTTTCTATGAGTCTCAGGTCTTTTTTCAAACGTCAAAGCCTTCTCATTTAAGAGTGGCCGCGTTGTGCCGGTGACCGCAAACCATAGCGCGGTACCCTATTGCCAGTAAGCAGCCACATGCAGAACTTCGTTTCTAATATGTGCTTTCTGCTTTGCTTTTGCCCTTTCATCTGGCGAGCAACTTGTGCCCGCCCGGCGAGCACATGGTGCCCAGCCTTTTTGTTGGCAAGCATCTGCCCATCTGAGGAAGCCTCGAGAGCGCGCCCGCAAGCGAGGTGGCATCCAGGTGAAGGCGGCCCGCATGGCGGTCACATCGGCCGAGGTGAGCCAACAGAACACGACCGACGCGATCCAGGCGGTGCTCCGGATGGCTGGGGCAGTGGAAACCATGACGCAGCGCATGCCGCGTTGAGTGAGACCAGCAGGGGCCCCCAAAACCAAAGCAGAGACATCCACTTAAAGGCTCCCATGAATCACTGTTGGAGGTCCCTCAGAAATGTTGACGGCACATCCTACATCGAGTTTGGAGGTCCCCAGAAATTTTGACGGCAAATCCCAAATCACGTTTGGAGGTTCCCAGAAATTTTGACGGCAAATCCCAAATCGCTGTTGGAGGTCCCTCAGAAATGTTGACGGCAAATCCTAAATCGAGTTTGGAGGTCCCGAGAAAATTTGACGGCAAATCCCAAATCGCGTTTGGAGGTCCCCATGAATTTTGACGGCAAATCCCAAACGTAGCAAACTATGGCCTCTTGGGGGTCCCCAAAAATTTTGACGGCAAACCCCAAAGTGATACACTCGAATCCCACAAGAAGCAAACTATCGCACTTAGAGGCGACAAACCCCCGAAATAGCCACCCCTGCACCTATAGAGATCACCATGTGATGCCCCCCAGAGTTTTGACGGCAACTCCCACAAGGATCATCCAAATTTTCTGGAGACCTCCAAACGCAATAAGTGTGGGACAAGGCCCCTTTTCACTTCAAGAATAGACCCCTGCTGGGCTGAATAAGAATTGCATCAGGATGTTTCATAGCTGGCGACATGTGCCAGTAGCACGGAGGTGCCAGGATGGGCTAAGAGCCCCAACGTTGAAGTTCAGGTCATATGTTGAGATACAAAGCTTTCCTGGCATGGCCTGCTAGATCATTCCGAATGCCAAATCAAAGCTAGTGCCTGCAAGCGCATGGGTGCTTTTAGGAGGTCAAGTCAGCAAATCAGCAGCTCAGAAAACTCTCACTCGTTTTTCGGATCGCCCAGAATTTGCTGACCATGGGCACGCAATGCTCCCATGCGCGTCTAGACTGGCTGTTTTTCGGGCACCAGCACAAGCTGTGCCAAAAGCTGATGGCATGCAAAGGGGTTGTGATTGGCGGTGCTACCCAGGCACCTCAGCTGATTGATGAAAGAACCACCCAATCCAAGATTTTATCAAATGATAAGGGTTTGCCCCGTCGCATGCCAGGATTTTTATCATTTGATACGGCTGCATTTCTGGAAGCCTTGTCTGATACCTCCCTCACATGGCAACCCTATAGATTGATAAGATTCTTGGTTGTGCCCAGTTTAGAAACTTATAGATCTATAAAATTGGGTTTCAGACAACATGTGTAGCAAGTTGCAGACTGGAGGCTGTTTCAACCCGTGGACGCTGTGCGCCAAGAAAAGAAGTGCCTGTCAGCATTAACTGTATGTTTAGACAGGAATGTTTTTTGCGGGATATCGTCAGTGTGGCCAGTTGAGCGTTACAGAAAAGTGGGTCGAAAAATCGATGTCTTCACCCCCTTTCGGAAGCACATATTATCATCAAGATATGGCAGGTGGAAATCTGTTAGGGGTCGGGCAACTCGTTTTTTTTTTGCAACCCCCTTTGGCAAACCATTATTATTATGCATAGTTGGCTGGTGGAAACATGCTAGAAAAGGCTCAAGCAAATCAACTTGTTTCACACCCCTTTTTTGGCGAGCGTCAGGGTTTCCTAAATATGGAATTCGTGCTTTGTGTTTCCAACACCTCTCACAGGGACATTGGTTCAGCAAGAACCCTAATGACAGCAAACTTGCTCAGGGGTGGATAAACCGAAGATTGCAAAACGCCTCTCAAGTCCACAAATCGGGCGACAGCATGGGTATCCTCAAACAATCAACGCACACACAGGCAACCCATATCATGCTGTTTCATTGGCTGATGGAACTCTGTGAGAAATGGTGGACCCCTGTTGATCGTAGCAGGCAGAGATGTCTCCGTTTGCAATGGATGCGTGGGTGGAACCCTGGTAGAACCCGAATATTGAACCAACACTTGCCATTTCACAAAGTAAGCTAAACCGAAACCTGAGACACTTTGGGACTTGTGCATGAAGGGGTGAAGCGTTGCCAAAGCCAAAACAAGCTGCAACATCACAGGGCCATCCCAAAACGCAGATGTCGAACAGCTGGCGACTCCCTTTCTTTTCTTGCGTGTGTGTCTCGCTTTGTTGCTTGGCTGTTTTTGCTGCATCATGGCTTGCGTATAGGCTTTGGTTGCATCTGGAGCGTTTGCTTATTGACTGGTACCTGAGGGCCTCTTGCTCGCGGCGGTTTTTGGAAACAGTGAGGGTTGCATTTGGCAGGGCAAGCGTGCTCGCCGGCCGGGCTGACAGCTCGCCCGTTGTCGCCAATTCTTCGCCCGGCCCCATCGTTTGGACATGGCCCTGAAGTGGGAACAAGCGTGCGTGAAATACACTTGGAGGAAGGGCGACACGTTCCCCCACAACAGGAGCTGGGTGCGCATTTGGGAGGGGCACCAGGAGCGGATCATGAACAGGGGCAGCTTGTTCCTGTCTGGCGAGAGGGGCTCGATGATTGGGTACAAATACAACTTTGTGGAGGAGGCCTGTCCAAACAAAGACTGTTTGTTCATTATCTTGCACTTGGTTGTCTTGTTTCTGTTTTGCAGGTAGAGGAGAACACCCTCTTGTACAAGCATTGCAACGGAGAGTTCAAGCCCATCATTGTGCGGCCAGTCGGGCCCAGCGTGGTTCTCACGGCATGCGTTGAGAAACCAGAGATCACACTGACCCGGCTCTCTGGCGCCACGATGTTGAAGAAGGTGTATCCAGAACATGATCCTCCAATCTGGGCCCAGGCCAGGGTCCTTTGACTTTGTTTTTGTTAGTCACATTTGTGAGGGTAAAAAGCCCTCATGACCCCTTTAGGCGCTTTAGTGTTGGGAGGAGACTTGGGGAGGTAGAATGACGACGCACCAAAGCAAGTGACCAAATCAGTTTGTAGGTTTTTTTTGAGAATTTTGGCTTCCTTGAAAAAACAGCGAGCCAGAAGGTGAAGATGTTTGCCAAGACCACTTTGCTCAAGGCTGACGAAATTACCATCAACCAGCAAGTGCTGATTGTGCTGGATGATGATCAGGTGGCGCCTTTGAGCAAAACCTGGAAATTGAAGGATATGGCCCCTGAAGCAAAGGCCAAGGCCAAGGCCAAGGCCAAGGCCAAGGCAGCCAAGGCCAGGGCCAAGCGTGCTGCATAAAGTGTGCAGCGCGTGTACGTGAAACGGCCGTCGCGTTGCCAGCCTTAGACCAGCAGCTGGGTATATGGAGAAGGATTGAGTTCATGATGCCACTTACCATTAAGATGCTTTTAAATCAGTAGGTAGCAGAGCAAGAACACGGTTTCTGTTTGATTGATTTCGATATATGGGAACCCTTCGCCACAAGCTACTGGCAGGTTGTGCACGGAAACACGTTTTTTGAATTGTGCGTCCGGAAAAGGAAATCTGCATTGGAAGCCAAGCGCAGATGTCCCAGCGTGGAAGCTTGTGACGTGTTGTGCGCGCAGCACCAGCACTGGCTTCAAGGGCACATGGTTGATTGTTTGGCGAGCCACGAGTGTTTCGTTTTTTGCCAATGGCCACCACGGCTGTGTCAGACTTGCATGCTGACATTGAGAGGATGAATGCTTTCCTCACCTCTCAGCGGTTCAACCTTGCAGCCGACGCTTGGGCTGCGGTCTCTGACCGCCAGGCAGCGGCCCTGGTTGGCAGAATGGAGAAGGCAAGTCTTGGGGCGGGCGAAGCAGCCGCCATAGCAGAATCCGTGCGGCTTGGACCATGGACGGAGGCCCAAAAAGGGTTGCTGGCACAGGCTGTAGCAGACTCTCTCAGTGGATGCAAGAGCAGGGGCAGCAGGCGGCAGAACCAGAGCCTGCTGACAGGGTTTGATGCTTACTTGAGCGTCAATGACAAATCCAAGTTGAGTGACTCAGAAGAGCACCCGTACACCCGGCTCAAGGTGTTGACGGACCGCTGCGTCAAGCTCACACTACATTTGCCATCAGAAAAAACCATTGCCCATTTGATTGCCGTAGCAGTGTCTCTTGGCATTCACGCACCGACCCCGGGTGAGAAGTTTGAATTGGTTCGCCAGTTCAAGCTGCAACTCCGACAGAAGGTGAAACATTTGCCAGCCCCGCCGGTACACCTCACAGATTTCCCAGCAAGCCCACACCAACTCCCACAGGTGATCCTAAGAGACGCCTACACCCAAGACGACCTGCCAGAAACCCAGACTGACTCCATCCTCACTCCCGGAGCTGCCCTGAGCATTCCACTCAGAAAAACCTCTAAGCAAGTTCGCACCCCTGGCGGCGTGGATGGCAACGCTGCGGACAACGCATGCAAGGCCATGATGGGCCAATTCTTTGAGATGTTCAAGGCTGTGATGCAGCCTGGCCGCGGCCCGACCAATCTGCAGATCTTCGCAGACCAGCGGAGGAACAAGCCCTTGAAAGACCAGCCACAACACCTAGCACTCTCCAACGGGCCAGCAACACCGGCGTCAGACACGCACGCTGCGACAGAGGACAGCCCGCCCAGCGACACCCCCACGGCCCAGAGCAACAGCCAGACCAGCGCCACTTCCCCGCCCAGCCGTTCCAGCCAGTCAGGCCCAAGCACAGCCCCTGCACTTCCAAACGACACCAGCCCAGAACAGCAGTTCCAGGTGATGGTAGACGCGTTTGACAACCGCAAGAACGCCAACAAAGAGACTGATGCAGAGAAACACGATCTGGCAGACAACAGCAAAACGGTGGCCAAGCCAAAAGGAAAGGCCAAGGCCAAGGCCAAGGCCAAGGCCAAGGCCAAGGCCAAGGCCAAGGCCAAAGCAGCTGGCAAGGCTAAGGCAACGACCAAGGCCAAGGAGGCTGTTTGCAAGACAAAGAAGCGTCCGGCCGCACCAGGACCTGGACAAGGCACGGTCCATTACAGGTCCGGCAAAGTTCACAGGAGCGATCGAGGATGCTGCTGGCGTGTGTTTGTGCGATCCAGCGATCGCGTAGATCGCAAAGTGCCCTGGCGAGGGGATGAGAAGGGCGCGTGGATTCGGGCCCTCAAGATGATCGAAGAACATGACCAGTGACAAAGGTGGCTTTTGACCCTTGCCCTAGTGAGGCAAGTAGACTCAATAGCTTAGCTGTAGGGACGACCATGACAGCGAACCCCGGGCTGTTTTGAAACTTCCTTTTCACTCCAGCACGTTACCGTCGAACACAACTTGTTTGAAGGTTGCCCATGTTTGTTTGCTGCCATGTTGGGGATGGGGTGCCATATCAATCGCCAACTGGCGAATTGACAAACTCGGCAAATCCTTTGGATGCTCGGTCCGACAGTGCAAAACGCACGGCGCCTGCTTCGCAGCTTTCAGTTGCTGACACCTTGCTGTGCACACGTGCAGAGAGCGGAGCCTGTGACTTATCCAGTGACCGGGCTCAATATGTGTGTGTGTGCGGGAGTCAGTTCATTGGCAAGGCCAGTACACATGAAGGAGTTTAGCCAGGCAACCTAAAGCCCAACTATGAGGGAAGAAGGGCCCCTTCAAACACAAGTGGCAGGGCGGTAGCGCTCGCCGGCTGGGCACCTGGTGCTCGCCTAGAACCATGGCAGGCAGCCGGCCCTTGGGCCGCGGCAAGTTCATCTCACAGAATGCCTTGTCCGCAGTTTTGCAGGAACTCTCTGAAAGCGACCAGCTACCTAAAGGTACATCGCGGAGGAGTGTGAAGCGGAGCCGGGAAGCGCCTGTGGATGTTAGCACGCCCTACGGTCCTCTTTTGGTACACCAACAGGCCAATGTTGAAACCATGCGGAAGGGCGAGCTTCAGCAAGCAAAGGTGGACATTCACTTCATTGACCCAAGTGCTATTTTTTGGCACGCCTGTACGACTTCAGAACCGTTTTCCCAGTTGGTGTCAACCCTCAGAACTCCATCGGCTTCCCATCCTTGGGAAATACTTTTATATTCCGATGAAATTTCGCCGGGGAATGTGCTTCGCCATGCTAACCAGAGGAAACTGGTGGCCTGCTACTGGTCGATCAAGGAACTGGGTGCTTTGAACCTCTCTTGTGAAAGACTCTGGTTTGTAGTAGGACTTTGCCGCTCTGAAACTGTACGATCTTTAACCGGGAAGATGGGCGCATTTACAAAGATGTGCCTGCAGCTTTTGCAGAAGCTGCAGTTCGGAGTTCAGGTGAAATTGGCTGCCACCCAGAAGAACATCATGGCCTTTGGGAAGCTTCAGATCCTCCTAGGAGACGAAGCAGCCTTGAAAGACATGGTCGATTTCCGGGGGGCAGCTGCAACACTACCGTGTCCTTTTTGCAGAAACTTGGTTGACGTCCGAAGCAATCTACAAGATCATTCCACCGGAGCCAAACTAGTGCCATCCACGTGCTTAGACTGGTCTTTGATCGAAGCCCATTCTGATGAAAGCATCATGGCCTTGTACGAGTTCCTGGGGAAAAAGAAAGACACTTGTTCCCAAACGGCCTTCAACAAGGTCCAGCAGTTGTGTGGCTTTACTTGGAACGAGCACGGCATTCTCAACGACCCCAATCTGGAAATACGTGTGGTTTCTATGGTGATGTGGGATTGGCTTCACGTTTACCTTGTAAACGGGCTGTGGCACACTGAAGTCACCCTCTTGCTGAACAGCCTCTCAGGCAGCGGAGTTACTCAGGTTTCCCTTCATGCAGAGTTGGAGTCATTTGTGTGGCCGCGGTCGGCTTCTTCTCGTGGGGCGACAGGCAAAAATATATTTGCGAAAAAACAAGTTGGAGATGTTCGATGTGCAGCGAGCGAGGCCCTTTCTCTTTACCCGTGTTTCCGGTTGATCCTGCAAGAGAAATTGCAGGCTGGACAACTATCTAGCTTTGAAGCGCCTGTCACCTCATATCTACGCTTAGCAAGGGTTTTGGATTTGCTGCAAGGGATCAAGTCTGGTCGTACCACTTCGCACGCTCTGGAGTCAGCAGTTATTGATCACCTTAAAGCATTTCAACGTTCCTACGGTACAGAAAGATGGCAACCGAAACATCACTTTTCATTGCATTTGGGAGGGCTGCTGGCCCGCCACTCTGCGCTGGTTCCCTGCTTTGCCCTTGAACGAAAGCACAAGGAACTCAAGAGGTGGGGCAACACGATCGCCAACACCTGGCAGAACTTTGAAAGGTCTATTATCCGGGATTCCCTCACTTTACAGCTACAAGAACTTGAGAAGCCCTTGAAAGCTGGAATTCTCGACCCTGGATTTGCTGGGCAAGCAGTGCAAGACTTGCTACAGGTGAACGGGAACACGGTGGTGGGGAGGGAAGCTCTGTACGCTCCAGGGGCCACTTGCTCGATGGGAGATCTTGTTTTGTGCGATGTGGGTGACGCTATCAGTACTGATGGCTCCAATGTTTGTGAAGTTATGTTTCACGTGGAATCCGGTGGCACATATTTTTCCTGCGTTTCGTTTTTGAAACCATTGGGGCAAAACAAGTTCCGCAAAGGCGGGATAACTGCTCTTTTGGAAACCTCAGCTATTTTGGATGTGTGCACCTACAAGAAGATTAGTGAAAGAGAGCTAATCATTGCACCATCCACACTCTGGTGATTGCGAAGCACGCCAGCTCGAGAAAAGCGTTGCAGCGATAGTATATGACAAATGTGTTCAAGTGGAACTAACTGTGTAAACACCTGATGACCTAAATGTGGGCTATCAAACTCTGAGTATATTACGAACCCTTTAAAAGAAGGAAAGCCATGCTTTTCGTTCACTCTTCTTTGTTTCGAGGGTTCTTTTTGCCTCTTGCTTTTGCCCAAACAAATACTATATAAGTTTCATCTTCGAACTCGCCGCACCCTTTGTCCCATCTCAAGTACAGGTTACCTTCCAAACCCCCCGCACAGTCAATACATAGTTGCAATTTATATCGTTGTTTGCCGAATGTAGTCTCATCAGCGCTTGAGCATATCCCGGCATAGCCTAGCCTGAAAACAGACATGCATGCATGGAGGTTCTGACATATATATATATATATATTTATATGATATACACCTATGTGACAGAGATGCGTCTATAAGGTCGAACAAATTTGAACGGACTATGTATATATATATATATATATATGTACACACATTTTATTAAGATACATGTATCCCAATGCACTTCCCACCCCCGCCTGCTCTCTGGCTTTGGCAGGCAGCCCGCGCTGCACGCCAGCCAGCCGCCAGAGCGGCCCACGCAGGGCGTATACGGGGAAGGGGGGGAGGGGGGAGGGAGTTCTGACGGGCTAAACATCTGTACACATTGATTCAGTTCTTTTGTGGCTTCAGGGTGAACACCCATATACAGGTTTATCAAACTGTGTTTGGTTGCCCCAATACTACCCTTACACTGTTATGATTTTGGGGTGGCTCTTACAGATATAAGACAACTATTACTTTGGGTTACCACGGGCAATTACACTGATATGGTTCTCAGGT
>CAUJNA010001458.1:914608-924608 GCA_963377175.1 Effrenium voratum
TGTCTGTGTGTTGTGTGTGTGTGTGTGTGTGTGTGTGTGTGTGTGTGTGTGTGTGTGTGTGTGTTTGTTTTTGCTTGCTTGCTTGCTTGCTTGCTTGCTTGCTTGCTTGCTTGCTTGCTTGCTTGCTTGCTTGCTTGCTTGCTTGCTTGCTTGCTTGCTTGCTTGCTTGCTTGCTTGCTTGCTTGCTTGCTTGCTTGCTTGCTTGCTTGCTTGCTTGCTTGCTTGCTTGCTTGCTTGCTTGCTTGCTTGCTTGCTTGCTTGCTTGCTTGCTTGCTTGCTTGCTTGCTGTGTATGTGTGATTGTTCGCTCTTTTGTTTGTTTGTTTGTTTCGTGTACCCTTTGTGGTGCAGTTGTAACGGGAACCCAGGCCCCCTTATTTTGACACATACCCACATGTACTCTGCGGTTTCAGATTAATTGCAGGGAGCCGCTCTGAAACGGCTCACAGCATGAATCGGAAACTGGAATCAAACACTTCCGCGAAGCTTCCATACCTGTGGTTGAAAGAGTTTGAAGCCCATAAACACAAAGAAGCACATGGTTTTGTTTCTCACCCCATTTTCCACCCAATCGTCCACCCTTCTGGTTTGCCCGAAAACCCTACTATTTTCAATCAAGGCTTGGTCATTCTTTGGGTCTGTCTGTTTCTTTCAGGGTACCCCTCTTTGGGGGCTTTACGAGTAGAAAAACCCAAAAGGAAACCCGACGCCATGTTTGGGGTCTTTCCCCTGCAAGAAGACATTGTTGCGCTATTTCTGGAAAGCGCCCTGCCAAATCAACTCCAAACCTCCGAAGACATCGTCGCTTCGCGTCTCGCTTCGCGTCTCGCTCTTCGGCGTCGCGCGCCTGTGGGCACGTTCTCGCGGCGCTTCCTTCCCCTGCGCTGCAGCAGCTCCGCCCTGTCCGGCTCGCAGGCCTGAGGTCGACGACTTCGGCGCGGCTTCGGCGCGGCCGAAGCGAAGCCCACGGCCGGGGAGCCAACCTGTCCAAATCGAAGGAAAGCTGACGCTTGGGCTTTTGGGCTCCAAGCAGGCGAACGGAAAACCGAAAAGCACCACACCAAGACCGCCGCATTTGTTTGGCCTTTTGACGGGGTTCGTTCAGGCTGCATTGTGAGACTGTCCAATTGGGGTACTCTTAGGATACAAGGAACCCAAACTTAGTAAGCTTTGCAGCTTGCAACCCCGCTTTCCCCTGCAGGTGTCTTTTTTTCCAGCTGATATGGGCAAGTGTCGAAATAGTGGGGCAACATGATGGTTAGACCGGGCGGGTTTGCCCGGGACGCACCCAGTCACTATCCAGCGAATCCAAGAACGCCTGCCTTTCACACTGCGGGGGCAAATGGGTTTGAAGCACGGCTGCCATGAAGAAGCAAGGGTTGGCACACGCGCTTGTGCAGCAAAATAATGCTTTTCAGTACGATGCACTGGCAACCGCAGCGCATTCCTCAATTTCAAGCGTGCTGCTTGACATCGTCAGGGCTGGTTTGCAGCCAAAACGTGTCAACATACTTTGTCAGTCACGTGAACAGGAAATGGGGGAGTTACCATTTCCCCCGGAAGGCCCTATCTGGGCGGCCCACCGGCCTGCTTCTAGAAGCAGCACAGAAAAATGGTTTCCCAAAACTTCATCCGAAACAATGCCAAACGTGGCCTACGTTTTGGCGAAAACAAGACACGCAAATATGGGCTTGTAGACTTCCTGGGCAACCTCAAAAGTTCTACCCAACAAAAACACAGTTTGATGGACATATTGTGAAATATGCATAAACCTGCATGATTGTTGCGTTGACACCACCAAGGCCAATGGTTTGTGCGCTGAAAAATGCGGAAGCACATGCTGCCTCAAGAGGGGAACCGAACACCCCCCAACATGGTGGAGCTTCCTGTGGGTTTGGGCGTGACTTGTGTTTTTCCCCAGGCCCAGCGATTCGCGGCTCCCGGGCGTTTTTTGCGAGCTCAAGGAAAACCAGGCTATGAATGCCCTCTCCTTAGGGGGGTTGTCTGATTTCCAGCTCTGGAACTGGAACCCAACGGCCCACTGCATCCTGTCCAGAAAAGTGAACAACCTCCCCCAAGCGGCTCAAATGCACCCAATTTTCTTGACTTGCGCAATTACAGTGGAGCAAAGTGGTCTGGGTTGTGCCCCTCTAAGAAACGTGGGGATTGTCTGGAGCCCTAGGTTAGCATATCCCGCATGGTGCTTGGCACTTCTATCTGTTGCAGGCCGTCCCAGTATTCAAATAGCATCAATTGAAGTGAGAAACAACCATACATTACAAGTCGGGAACAAAGGAAACCGAAAGAGCTTGCCTAGTTGTTCAGTTTATTCAAATGCCCGAACAGTCGTGCTTGATAAGGGTGTTGATGCCATGGGTGGTTTTGGCGTGTTTAGTTGCCGGCTCTTTCTTTTTGAGGGGTGTCCATCGCTTGTTTCCCAACTTTGCCTCGCAGTACTTCCTCTTCAAACTTGTAGATCAAGCTGCCCCTTTGGTGGGGTGCCAACTGGACAAAGCGACGCGCCAAAAAAAGAAGAAGGGATAAACGCCACGGGACGGCTCAGAAATGGCAACTAAAACCACTGAAAGCACCCGTGTCATGAACAGAGTTTGAAGGTTGGCCTTCCGTAATATCAAAAAGAGGCCGCAGGCTCAGAGTTCGACCTGGAAAATTGCTAAAAATCCACTGTGGGCTCTACAAACATGGTGATAAAACTTCTCATAGGCCACGCTGCAACCTGAAACTGGGTAGCAAAACCACGCATAAAATTGGGCTTTGTGCGTTGCTCATGTCACCCCTAGATGCGCCTGATGGAAATCACTCCGCGATTGACCAACCTTACTTTGGTGACCCTTCTAACGAATGAGTTCTAGAGCTTGATGGTCATCCCCTGCAAGCTGGAACTCATCTGGTGGAATCTATTTAGGGTTCCCTGTCCGAACTCAGCTTGAACCCCAAGCAAACAAATGGGCCTTCCTCATGGGTCAGCTAGTTTTGCCCTCAGGTCCACTTGCAAGAACTATATCTGGCGCAAATCGAAAGAATACCGATGTGGGTCAATCATGACTTCACTTTCACAGCGCACGGTCTGCCTTGGTATCACAAACACAGTGCCCGCATCCATGCCATCAGTGCCCAACTCGATCCCGCGAGACATCTGCCCCCCGGCCTGCCCCTCAGCACACTGGAAAGGCGCAGTCTCTGCCAGGCAATGGCCCAGCACTCCCAACAGCAGCGGAAGTCTCGCCATGGCGCGAGTGCAAAAAACTGCCTCGGAGCTGGACGTGGTTGCTCCCATCGGTTTGAGTAGACTGACAAAAGAATGCGCTTGCTTCGGTCTCTGAGCTGGCCGGCCGCGCGAGACAACAAAGCTCAAACCAAAAAACACGGCAACCATTACTCACTCAAAGGAGGTATAAGTTAATTGAGGTCAATGGCCTTGACAGCGGACGCGACGGATTTCCCAGAACAAAAAGAAGTGACCAACAGGCCTCCATATTCCAGGGATAGGACCAAACTACATGGAAAGGCTCCTTTGGCCCCTTCATTCTTGCTCTGGATTCCACGCACAGGTGCTTGACACACGCGAGTGGACCCATGTCATTGCTGGCTTCCTGACCACTGGGAAAGTCATGGCTTCCTGACCGACATAAAGTCGGTACTTGGAAGCACAACTCAAAGAATCACGCGACCAACGCTCTACCTCAACCACCCCAACACCGGCGCCTCTTCTCTGGCCGAGCCGGCTCCAGGCGTTCCTGCAAGCAAGGGGACTTGTTTCAAGCAGGAGTCGTGCGCATCTGGGGTACGCAGAAAATGACATGTTGCAGGGCTATGCACCTCTGCTTCGTTCTCCAATACCGACATGGCTGTGGGTCAAAGCCAATGGTACCATTCTGGGGTAGGTCACCACCCATTTTAGAACCTATTTTAGTGGTTGGATTGGGATGTTCTCTCAGGGTACGATTTGGATTTTGACCCATGGCCACATATACAAGAGTTTCGGGGGAGACCCCAGCAGCCATGTTTTGATTTGTCCAGAGCTCGGGAGCCTCATCCTCGCCAGGCTCAAGGCCAAGCTTCTTTTGATGCTTCCAGGCAAGCCGCCATAGTAAGGCAAGGGGCAAATCGAGCCTGCTCTGCAGCTCTTTCTTTCACCCCGAACTGGCAGAAATGTGACCAGGAGCTTCCTTGTCCAGTCCCAATCTTGGTAAGGAAAGAAGAACCTGCAATTTTCAGGGCTTGGTTCCCACCAGCCACGGCTCAAAAGGCTTTGTCTCAGAATAAAGGGGACCCCCCCAATCAGACTTGTGGTTGTCATTTTGGTGTCCCTTTCAAACCCCCCCATCTTAGCGCCTCCCCCAAAAAACAGACCCAAAGCATGTGGCGAGCCCAAGGTCCATGCCTCACGCTTCCGACGCAAGGACGAAGGGCAGGTCAACAAGGGTGGCTGGCCGCCTGCCCGTGCGCGAAAGGGAGGGGGGAACCGAGAGGTGGTTTCGATCATATGACTGCCACCTTCGGTCGAAAAAGAAAGAGAAAATAAACTCATACGTACAAACTCCCTCTGGTCTAAAAGACCACTTAAAGGTACAAACTTAAAAGAAGAAACATAACTCCAATTCTCAACATAGCTCCTATCTAGGTGGGTTCCTCCTGTTTCGATTCCCAAGGCGTAGGGCCTTGAGAGAAAGTCTGCGCGCCGGGGACGCCTTTTGAGCCCTTGGAACTGGCTCTGCTCCGGCTGCCGGGGAGAGTCTCAGCCCAAAGGACCCAGAACTAAAAGGTGATCCCGGAATGGACGTTTTGGAACCTCTAAAGATGGGCCAGAATGGGAAAGCCAAAAGGTCAAAAGGTCGGCTTTGGACTGAGGAGTTGGTAGCTGAACACCGCAGGCGTATGACATGTCGTTTCTGCTTGAATCCCATGGATTGGATGGGTGAATGGGTGGATGGGTTGGATGTGGATGGAGTGGTGGGTACTAGTAGATGGGGGGGCTACCAGAAAAGTCAATTCTGGGAAGATCACTCAGACAGCTGGCTGAACTATGCAAGATCCAAGGGGTATGTGTTTGTGTTTGACACGCGTTGGAATTCAGAAAGCCGAGCCCATCTTGGAGCAGTTGCAGCCAGGCATGCCACTAGCCTTGAGTCCCTTGAAAGCAAAGAGAATGCGAGGTCGCAGCAGTACGGAAGTAGTCACACTACAAATATGGGTGTTTTTTGTAGGTCGTTTTGGTTAGAAACAGATGGCACTGGTTTAGGTTGGTTTTATTCCAGTTATCAGGACCATCTATTTTACCAAAGGACAACTATGACTACAAACTTGTTTGCTTGGAACCGCTCTTGCACTTCGCCGGGTGTGGGACATAGGTTGGAAACACATGTAGTTTTAGCAGACGCCTCCGAGTGCGGTTGTTTTCTTTAGTGAATGACGACTTGAACTGCCCCTCGCTCCAAGCCATTTTCTGTAAACTTGAGATCTTTTGTGCGGGATGGTGCTGTTGTCCCCAGCTGGCGCCTCTACCCTGGAAGTAGACGTGGACGTGCCAGATCTCAGTGCGGGTAAAGTTGCTCGAAGCTCAATGTGGGTGTGACTTCAATTTCGGGGACCCTTTGGTGGACATCATTTAGGTTCAGATCTGTATCCAACCATTTGGCACGGAATCACGCAGAAAAATCATGATGTCACCTTAAGAAATTGGGCCCAATTGGGGGGCCATATTTGCAACTCCCTGATGTCCCATGGAAACTGCCACTGGCTGCAGAAAGGGGGCATGTTTGGGGCCCCATGCCTACCCCAAAACTAGTTATTTGATTTGGCCATGTCTCCAAGACAACATCCGATCTGAAAAGCTAGATTGTTAGCTCGCACTCCGAAACGCGAATGGGAGGGAATCCCCCTTGCGCTGCCTTTTAATGCCGGGAAGTGGCCTTGCTTGGACAAAGGGCGATTCCTCAAACAGTGAAAAGGGTTGCTCGGCTCTGGATCGACGCTTCATATGTCAAAGCGTCGTGTGACACGAGGAACCTCCAAAACAGACCAAAGTTTGAAAAGGTTTGCTCGGCTCTGGATCGACGCTTCATATGTCAAAGCGTGGTGTGACACGCGGAACCTCCAAAACACAAAGACTCTCCCTCTGGACTATCCCCCCCTTTTTGTGGGCTGGGGATATGAAAGCTGAGGTGCAACCCAAAGTCTTGGGAACTCAATTCTCGGTGCCAAGAATCCATGCGCGGGTTGCACATTGGCGGCCTCAGCCTCGATTGTTCGAACCTTTCTAGGTCCTCCAGTAGAGAGCTTAGACTAAGGGTACCCGATTTTTTTCTGTAGTCTATTTTAGTAGGGGAACCCTCCCCCAAAAAAAGGGTAAAAGGGTACTACTAGGGGGCCTAGCTTTGCAAACCCGACTTCGTTCAAAGTCTGGAGGCCTGGAGCTGACTCCAAGTTTGTCGGAGTAAAGTTCTGACTCCGATCCCTGGGGCCCCCTCCAAATGCCAGCCTGGTTCGATTTCGGTTTTCAGTGACGGACCAAAAAGGCAAACCCTCATATTTGGACATCTACCCATCTGCAATAGGAGTCTCCCGTCATATGCGTGTAGTACCACAAGAAACAGAGAGGAAACAAATCAAATCCGATCTGTCCATCTGAACCCCGCATAGGTTCTCTTTCAAGAGTTCGATTGAGCTGGTTTGGAGCAGTTGTCCAATGTTTCTAGGGTGAACTTTCTCATTGCCGCGATCCTTTGCCAGACAACCACGCCCCGGGAAACACCTTGTCGCATGACGGAATAGGAGTCAACCCCTAGAATGCAGTTTTTGTTGAAATCCCGCATTGGCTCCTTTTCTGAGAACATTTGGCAAGCGTTGCGGTTCCGTGATTGTTTTTTTGGCTATCTTTGGAGTTGGTACCTAAAAGTGGGGTTCGGGGAAACCACAAGGAGCCAACCTGTGGGCCTCAGCTGACAAACCCATGTGTTACGTTTCACTTCATGGCCCCCGCCCGACCAAAAAGCCCAAGGAGTTTGGAGCTTTTTACATGGCCAAGAAAGCTTCAAGGTAGGCAATGCTTCTCTTTCTGAAAAAAACATGGATGCTTAGTTGTTGTCAAGCTGTTTTTGTCGAACAACCCGATGTCTCGCAAGTGCGGTCATGTTAGGGGTAGGGAGACGGTTCTTGCAATCGCGTCTGGTGGCAAGATTTTAGACCGTTGGCCTCATCAAACCCAGCTCACTCCCAAAATGAACAGCCAAAAAGGACTCATTGCCGGGAAACCCCAACATGAGCTTCCCGGGGGGTTTTAAAGGGAAGCCAAATGGAAAACCCACCCGAAATGGGGGGGTGGGTTCCAAATGACTTGAGGGCGTCCATCAGGATCCGGCGTTGATGGTCCGTCTGCCCCGGTTGTCGTCATAGTTCCATGAGACCACCTGGTCGCCGAACTCTAAAGCGCGCATCCAGTGGGAATTCCCTGGAAAAACAGCACTTGCTTGAGTTATATCATAGGGAGGTATGGACTTCCCCCTTTTCGACATCTCGCCGGCAACTCATTCGAAATTGATGCAAGCGATGTTTACAATGACTTGCAAGAGCGTACATCGGCAGTGGGCTGGGCAGAATAAGAATTTACCAACATGAAATTCATCATGAAATCAGAAATGAGGCCACAACCTCCTTTGTGAGGTCGCCATATGTTGCACGAATTCGAAAATAACGTTGCGCCACAATTGAAACGCATTAAAGATACACACTCATACACATGCAAACTCAAGCCGGAAGATTCTACGAGTCTCACAGCATATATATATATATATATATATTTGTATGTGGGGGGTGACCATATTTGCTATATATATAAGCATATACATCTAAAACATATGTACTCTTCGTGTACCTCATTCGCACAAGTCCCCCCCCCCCACCCAACCCACCCAAATCGATCCGCAAGCCTGGTGCGGCTGCCTCGCGTCCAGCCAGGCCTGCGCAAGCGCGAAGGGATCTGGAGGTAGCGAGGCCCGCCGTCTTTGAAAACGAACCAACATTGATGTGTATAAATGCGTATGTTAAAATATACACATTTAGTATACATTATATACATAACGAACAATACATAAATGTGCAGTTGTCCGTGTACAATGTGTGATGCAAGTGTTCATACATATATATATATATATATCATTATATAATATATGTGCATCACCAATAGTAGGAATGAACCATGATAGGCAAGCCACGGATTCGAGCGGCTTGGATTGGTGAAATATCAGGGAAATTCAGGGAACCTAAACAGGCCCTAAACGGATTCCCATCGCTTGCACCCAAGGACAAGCATGTGTGTAACCAACCCATTTCCCATGCAAAAGTCACCTGCACCAGCTGATTTAGCGTGACTTTGGATGCATCTGTGAAGCATCTCCGATTCGGTGATTGTCTTTTGTGGAGGGTGCCCAATAACCCCTAGAAGTGGTTGTTTTTCAAGGAGGACTCAAGGGGAAGCTGCCCATTCCTTATAAGCGTTGCTGAAGATAAAGCGAGAAGGCTCCTCCACGTAGCTGCACAGCTCCTCGTGGTCCATGGCCTTCCTGACCGAAGGGTGGGGATGGGAGGCATCACTGGGGCAACACTCGGTTGACGTTGGAAGGGGAGCAAAAATCATCAGATTTTAGCAGTTCAGTGGGGGATTTCGACCACTAAACAAGAAGCAAAACTGTAAAATATGTCCAAAACAAAAAATCGGGGGATGCAGGCTGTGGATGGACAAAATCCTGCAGGTGATCAACCAGTGTTCATAGCATTTCTTCCATCCCAACACTGGGAGTTTGTGCGTTCCTGAGCGATTTCAGAATAGAACCTTGGCATCTCGAACTCGTGTTGGGCAGCAATCCCAGAGTCCAGAGTGCGATACAACAACCCTCAACAAGAACCAGGGGCTGAAAGCCCCAAGCCACAAATCCAAACCACCAATTGGGGGTAACCTGATAGTGGCCTCCTCAAAACCACAACATTGCACTGGCTACTGGTACGTGATTGGAACCAAACTGAAACCAGTGCCACCTATGTTCAACATGTCCTGCCAAACCTTAAAAGCAGCAAGCAAGCGAAAACAGAGATTGCTCGCAAAAAGCAATGATTCTGCAGAAACCCCACCAAACAAGGACTGGGACTTCAAGAGGAAAAGTGAACTCCACGGTTGCCAAGTGTCCCTCCTAGAGTACTACTGTGGATGGACCAAATCCTGCACCACCTAAGAAGCCATGGGTAATCATCATTCCAGGGTGTCTTGGGTGGTGCAGTATTTCGTCCATCCACAGTAGGGGTTCTTCTACACCCTGAGCAACCCTGGAAAACTACCCCAACTGTTCAGAGGCTCGCAACACCCACGCTGTGCCTTACAAACCTAGTATCATAGACAGCGCCAAAAACAAACAAACACATACAACATCTTGCCACAGTTGAATTTGTCACATCCAACAAAAAGAGTTGATTTGATAACGTAGTTTCCACAAACACGCTCATCAAAACAAACGATGCATAATATATATATATATATAGAGAGAGAGAGAGATGCCAAGAGAAACCTCTATGAACTACATATGTTGGGGTGAGAATTGAAACTTTTCACCAGACATTCTAGATATTCCAGACATTCCGACATTCCAGATATTCCAGATATTTCAGATATTTCAGTTGCAACTCTTTCTATGGGAAGGTTGCCCGGAACGATTTGTACGACCACGAGGCGTGACACCGTTCGTTCTCGGGAAGGTTGCCCGGAACAAAGTGTACAACCAGCAAACGTGACAAAACTGTTTCTTCGGGAATGTGACTGGAACAAAATGTACAACCATGAAGCAGGACACACCTCCTCCTAAGGGAAGATGGCCCGGAAGAATTTGTACAACCACGAGGCGTGACACAGTTTTTCTTACCCAGAACAAAGTGTAGAACAACAAACGTGACAAAACTCTTTCTAGGGGAATGTGAATGGAACAACATGTACA
>CAUJNA010001458.1:929608-959608 GCA_963377175.1 Effrenium voratum
CAAGCCACGTGGATCAGGTTCCACCGGCTGCGCCGCAGGGTCCATGAACGAGCTTCGTTGTTGTGGGGGCCCTGTGGTCTTCCACCAAAGTTATGAGTCAAGCGGTGACCATCGGACTTCTTTCATAAAGCAACCTTGCAGCCCTATCTAAGGCCTCGCATCAAGCAACGCTCGGCAGTATATCTGTTACTAGATTTGTTTTTGGCGGTGCACCATGACCTCAAATGGGTTCCGGAGTCGGGTGCAAACACATGATGGTTCCGTGCACGCGATCGGGCCCCGCATATTAGCTGCTTCGGCTCCCCTGCGTTTTTTTGAGGGCACCCATTTTTGGGCCGGGTTTGAAGGGGAAGACCAAAGGTCATGTTTTTGTTGATCTCCCGATGCCTTGGTCCCTTGGCGCCCACGCCTTGCGTTCTTCTTCCTGGTGACCTCATCGTTGCGCTTCCAAGGCCTCATGTGCGTCTCCCCTCGCTTTGAGCGGTGAGACAAGTGATGACTTGCGCGGCGTCCCTCGGCTTCAAGCGGAGAAACCGACTTCTGAACGGACATGGGGACAGTCGGGTTCCAACCCCCACGCCGCGAGTCTCTTTTTGCTGAGCGAAAACGTGAAAGAGAGCGCCAGGTGGGAACGATCCAAAGAACAGGTGGCCAGCATATGGGAGCCAATCATGGTCCCAGACCATGGAGCCCACAAAGGGGCAAGGTGATGGTCATAGATGGCCTGTTTGAAATAGATGGGTTTCCCCGGGAAATGGATGGCATAGAGCCCATCCGAACCAGTGGAACCCATCTATGTTTAACCAAACCAACCTAACAAGGACACCTATCATTGGGTATTACCGCCTGATTTCTGCGGGAGATCTGGGTCCCCCCTGTCAGCTTCAACCTAATCTGACCCTTTACAGACCACTTCCATTGAAACAAGCATTTCCAGGGAAATGATGGACCATCTTGAGCTTGCTCTTCTGGGTTACATGGTAAATATGTGTAAACAACTGGCCATGGGTCAAAAGCCCATACCCCCAGTGAACATCCCAATCCCCACTAAAAATAGACTAAAATGGGTGGCGCACCTACCCCAAAATGGTACCATTGGTTTTGACCCACAGCGAACTGGCAAATGTTAATCCCATTCTTCAGGGCTTGGGTGCCGCCCTTAAGCATCACGTCGACAAGAAACTCTGCCCTGAGAGGTTCTGTCCCAAGCCAAAAGGAACCGCAAGGAAGCCGGTTTCTTGCTCCGAACACGCTCAAACATCCCTTCGCGGAGCTGACCAATCCTCTGCACACATGACTCTCATGAACACGCACCGTGAGTGATGAAATTACTTCACCACTGCACCATTGAATACACTTTTGCCATTGCAGTCCGTTTCAAATCAACACCTGAACATGCAGCCCGAACATGCAGGCGTTTCCCGCTTACCTTGCGCAGAAATGCTTCCTCATGGGGCCACATGTGTTGTTCAACCTTGGCTTCTTTCCTTTCTGAGAAGGGCGTCAGGGCACCCAACCAATATGTGGTGTCTGTGTTTTGGGGGGGGGGGGTTTGAGGGTATCCCGTGTGCGGTGGTTTGAACGGGAACCAATACCAACACCATGTTGAGGGGGATCCCCCAATGCAACAATTGACACCCACATGGGGGTTGATCAATACTCCTGGCCCCCAATTGACCATTGGTAACTTTCCGCGTTTAGTGGGAGAAGTCATTCATCTTTTTTGATGGCTTCCCTGGATGGTCATCCCATGTTTCAGGGACCTTTTGATCAACCCTCATACGGTTTACCTTGTTTTGTGGTTTTCACAAGAAAGCCCAAAACACGATTTTGGGGGATGTCCCAATAAACCCAAGACACCCAAAGGCCTTTTCCTTCGGGGAGCAGGAAAGAAAGGCTTGGTTGACGTTGGAAGGGGAGCAACTTATTTAAGATTTTAGGAGTTAAGTGGTTGGATTTTAACCACTTCTATCCACAACCAGCAAAAAGAATCGCACAATGTGTCCCAAGAACAACCATGCATATGGCTATGGGTCAATACCCCGTAATTACCCCAAGTGAACATCAACCAATCCAACCACTAAACTAGGTTCATTTTTTTGGGTGGTGCGCCTATCAACCCAACATGGGATCCCAAAACGGTTTTGAACCATGGCCATATAGGAACTCAATGAACAAACAACAGGGCTCCCTCTATTTTCCCTTAAAACATCACCCCCACCAAAACCTACTCACCTTCCATGGACCAAAGAGGTGATGTTTAAAACCGCCAAAAAGGGGGAAATATTCAACCAACCAACCCCCCCCCCCGCCAAAAAGGTGATGTTTAAAACCCCTGAACAACAACCAGCCACCCGAGACCACTTCCGCGAGCGAGGCTTCGAGGCTCCGAGGCCCCGGCCCGATGCGCAGCTTGCGGCGGCTGGTGGCGGAGGGCGAGGGCGGCCTCGCGCCGTCCGGGGCCTGGCGGACAACGGGCTCAGCGCGGGGGGGACGGGGGGGGGGGGGAGTGAGGCCACTGGGGGGTGGCGCAAAAAACCGGAACCAAAATGGAGCCTTGGTAAGTGGAAACATGGACCAAAGCCCGCGTAACCCCTCCTATTTAATTTTGAGCCACAGCCACTTAGGAATTTATATTATCTGCAATAATTGTTAACTGATATGGGAGAAATGGAATTTTATTTAGAATAATACTTTGTGAATTATCTCAATTTGCCACCTGAATGCATTGACTGGGAAGTTGCATGGGCTGCAGCGCTTCAGAGTAAGTGTACAGCAGGCACCCTCCCCCAGACGATTCCACGGAAGCTCCCAGGACCCTGAACATGGACGACTCGGTTCCAAGAGCAGAGGACACTTGGGGGAGTTTATGGCTGTCAAAAAAGAAGGTGCGACTCTGAGCAACATTTGGAGGACCTGAAAAGAATTATCCAGATGAGAATCTGAGATACTGGCAAACTAGCGGGCGCGCCCAGTTTCCTGGGAGTCAAACACTGGCCCTTCCAAAGAGAGAAGACAAGTAGGGGGCGACTGAGCAACCGGGCCGCGGATAGAGGCATGATGCTTAGATGGTGACTGGTGCTTAGATGGTGACTGGATACTGAATTAGTAAAAGACGTACCCTTTCTATATCCACCAGCATTATCACCATCATCACCGGCACTACTACAACTACCGCCACCACTACCACCACTACTACCACTACTGCCACCACTACCACAGCTACCACCATTGCTACCAAAACCACCACTACCACCACTGCCGCCACTATCATCACTATCACCACTACCACCACTACCACCACTACCACCACTACCACCACTACCACCACTACACCCATTCCCACCACACCAGCGTCAAGTGATCACATCTTCATGTTTTTGTCCAGTTGGTTTGTGCAGTGCTGCATCCAACATGTTGCCCAATTGCAACCCAAAGAGCACACTTGTACAAACCATTGGGAACGCTAGATTCTCCAATCGGGGATGTACAACATCAAGCCCATATGCAGAAGATAGGCCTTTCCCAGCCAAATCATCGCTCACCGCAGTCGGCTTGAAACATAGCTCTCACTTCCCGAGAAAACCACCCAACAAAGACTGGACTTTGGCCAAATCCAGAGGGGATCAAACTCGCCGTTCGGAGGGGGTTCCCACTCCTCTCCCTACTGACATCTTCAATCAGAACAAAATAATCTTCACAAAAAAAGACAAACAACTTTCGCTTGTGTGGCTTCTCGAAAATGGTGAGCATCTGAAAAAGCAAAAATCTGACTAAAAGCAGCGTCCTTCCGCCGCCGCTGCCACCCGCACACCCGCCTCCCCGTAATGCTTCATGCCCGGCCGCAGTGCTGGGGGCCGTGTCCGCGGGGCGGGATAGAAGTAGAGATCCTGCGGAGAGGGACGGCCCCGGTGCTCCTTACCGCAAGAGCAAGCATTCGAGAGGAAAACTTATACTTCTTGGTTGACTTTGGAAGGGGAGAACAAATCTATCTTTTAGCAGTTAAGTTTGGATTTCCCACTAAACCACAATAAGCAAAAATGCAACATGTTTCCCAACAACAACAATGACTTAGGAGTGGTGCCCGCCTTGGACAGTGGCCGGTGCGCTTGCTGTAAAACCCGGGCAGGAAACAACGATACCCCAAATGAAATGGATCTCCAAACTGATCCCAAACGCGACCGGGCATTGGAAGCAGGGCAAGCCCAAATCCCAGTCAAACGTCAAATGCTCGAGAGCCTCGTAAAAGTCCCTTATATGACATTTGTCTATTTTCCTTCCTTCCCTCCTTCCTTCCTTCCTTCCTTCCTTCCGGGTTTTCTGTCTTTCTTTCTTTCTTTCCTTCCGTCCTTCCTTGCTTTTCTTTCTTGCTTTATTTCTTTCTTTCTTTCTTTCTTTCTTTCTTTCTTTCTTTCATTCATTCTTTCATTTGTTGTCCTTGTCATTTCTTTTGTGTTCATGTATCTTATTTTCTGTTCTGGTAGGTTCTCTCTTTCCTTCCTAATTTATTTCTTGCTTTCTTGCTTTCTTGCTTCCTTTCTTTATTTATTTGTTTCTTGCCTTCTTGCGTTCTTGCTTTCTTGTTTTTGTGCTTTATTGCTTTATTGCTTTCTGTATTTCTTTGTATATGTCTTTCTGTCTTTCTTTCTTTCTGTCTTTCTTTCTTTCTTGCTTTCTTTCTTTCATTCTGTCTTTCTTTCTTTCATTCTTTCTTTCTGTATTTCTGTCTTTCTGTCTTTCTGTCTTTCTGTCTTTCTGTCTTTCTGTCTTCCTGTCTTTCTGTCTTTCTGTCGTTCTGTCTTTCTGTCTTTCTGTCTTTCTATCTTTCTGTCTTTCTGGTGTTCTGGCTTTCTGGCTTTCTGTCTTTCTGTCTTCCTGTCTTTCGCTCTTTCGCTCTTTCGCTCTTTCGCTCTTTCGCTCTTTCTTTCTGTCTTCATGTCTTTCAATCTTTCTTTCTTTCTTTCTTTCTTTCTTTCTTTCTTTCTTTCTTTCTTTCTTGTTTTTGTGCTTTATTGCTTTATTGCTTTCTGTATTTCTTTGTATATGTCTTTCTGTCTTTCTTTCTTTCTGTCTTTCTTTCTTTCTTGCTTTCTTTCTTTCATTCTGTCTTTCTTTCTTTCATTCTTTCTTTCTGTATTTCTGTCTTTCTGTCTTTCTGTCTTTCTGTCTTTCTGTCTTTCTGTCTTTCTGGCTTTCTGGCTTTCTGTCTTTCTGTCTTTCTGTCTTTCTATCTTTCTGGCTTTCTGGCTTTCTGTCTTTCTGTCTTCATGTCTTTCTTTCTTTCCTTATTCCTTTCCTTATTCCTTCCTTTCTTTCTTTCTGTCTTTCTGTCTTCATTTCTTTCAATCTTTCTTTCTTTCTTTCTTTCTTTTCTTTCTTTCTTTCTTTCTTTTCTTTCTTTCTTTCTTTATTTCTTTCTTTCTTTCTTTGTTTCTTTCTTTCTTTCTTTCTCCCTCTCTTTCTCTCCCTCTCTTTCTCTCTCTCTCTCTCACTCTCTCTCTCTCTCTCTCTTTCTCTTTCTTTCTCTCTCTCTCTCTCTCTCGCTCTCTCGCTCTCTCTCGCTCTCTCTCTCTCTCTTTCTTTTTTACACTCTCTCTCTCTCTGTTTCTCTCTCTCTCTCTCTCACTCTGCTTCTCACTCTCTCTCTCTCTCTATATCTCTCTCTCTCTCTCTCCCGTTTCTTACCACGTGAGTCCGGCAAAACCAGCTGGATGCCCGCTTGGTTCATGTTCAGACGAAAACCAATATGAAGTCAACTGTCGGATCCACCAAAGACGAGCCACACAGCGGGCTCCCTTGTTCTCTGACACTCCGCACGTTTTGTTGGCCCTTCCGAAAGATGATGCTTCAAGTAGGCAACCCGAGAACACATGCGGGACCACTGGACCGCTTGAGCCCCCCTATTTCCAACCTCACCCCCCCTCCCCGGAAAAGAAAGGGGGGGGGGGGGGTTCCCTTGGTGTCCCTCTAGTGTGTGTGTGTGTGTGTGTGCGTGTGTGTGTTTGTGTTGTAAGCGTGGGTAGCATTACTTTCAAGAAATAAAAGGGAAATCACGTATTCTGCCTTTTGGAACGCTGGCAAAGACAAAACAACGGAACACCCGTCCACACCGGTTGTCAAGCACAGGTGGTGCCGCCGTTGAAAAAACAGCCCTGCCACCTCCGCGATCCGAAAAACGTCCTCAACTGGCAAGCTGGATGGCACCCTGCTCAGTAGGGAATGGCCTGTGTTTTTGCTCAACCATCCTTAAAGGAGCAAAACAAAAACCAACCCAAGCGAGGGCAGGGTTGAATAACTTCCTCCCAATCATGGAAGTCGACATTGGTTGGCAAAAATAACGCATACTCATCCACCTCCATGAAGGTTGGAAAAGGGGTAGTCCTTCAAGAGGGATGCCTTTACATATCCTCTGTATATGTATACATATAATATGCATACAGCACACACACACATACGTGATTGACTTGTCTGAAACCAAACCCACACGATACATATGGCCATTCGCTATGATTCTACAATCATGGTTGATAATGATGCAAGTAACAATACCACACATGTGCTTTCCTCTTAGTTTCTCTTTTAAAAAAAAGAGACTCCGCTTTCCGCTTCGTAAAAACCTGGGGTATCTGCAAGAAAGATCCCATCGCCTCCTTGGCCTCCTCGAGCTCCCCGGAGCCTGGAATTCATTTGGTGCAGATTGTTTCGGGGGGAGCCATCCGGTTGCCATGGGACGTGCGCAGGCTACACACACACCGGCCCCCCGCAAAAAATAAGGGAGGTCGACACCTTCGCAAAACTTGGTTGACGTTGGAAGGGGAGCAACAATTTTCAGATGTTAGCAGTTAAGTGGGGATTTCCCGCTAAACCACAATACGCAAAAATGTAAAATGTGTCCCAACAACAACCATGAAAAGACCGCCGGAAAAATGGAGGTCGCCACCTGCTGGCGGACTCTTTGGAGGGGTGGTAAGAGTTCCGGAGGATCCGGTTTAAAGGGAAACCACCGCTTGGATGGTTCAGTTTGACTGAGAACATCTGGAAAGGGAACAGTCTTCCAACTCCCTTCTGCTTCATGTTCGCCGGGAGAGTCGGAGGTCTGGGAAATCAAAGAATTGCCCATCTCTTGGTTTCTTGGCAACATTCAACAAACATGGGCTATTCCGCAGAGACACAAGGGTGACAAACACCAAATCCGTCGTCCAAGTTCAACGCTTTCTTTGCCCCTACTTGAGTATTGCCCGAAACGGAAATGTTGGTTCCAAGTATAGCCCAAAATGCGGCCTTTACGGGGATGCAGTTGTTCACCAGCCGCAAAAATGCCAGCGCTCGGGAAATGCGCAACCAACCCTTTGAGAAAGAAACAAGATTCCGTGAAAAGGAAGTCTGGATACCCTCCTCAATCCGAGCTTCTTGAGGCCTGATAGCTTTTACTTGTCTGCCTCCAGTGACTTGGGAGAGCTGTGTGACACAAAACGAGGTTTGGCCATCCAGTGTGCTTTTCCATTCGGACACAGCAACCTTGGACAGGCAGGGCTTTTGCTCGACTCGTGGGTGAGGTTCTGATAGCCACAAAATGCAGATGTACTGTACCCGCCCACCAACTAATATGGAACCTGACACGGGCTTCCCGGAAGACCATTTTCCTTCTAGAGGGACACCCAGGTTCCATGTTAATCGGTGGGAGGGTAACCCCGCATAGTTCAAGGTGACGTGCTGCCCAAACAACTACGCGGTATGACAACAATTCTTGGGCGCCGTAAATCCCAGCAAAAAGCTTAACTTTTGCTGGTTGAGAGGAAATATGAAGGGAATCCAAAAAGTCAAAGTCTGAAGATCCAACCCAATAGCGGTAGAGGATTTTCCATGAACGTGTTTCCACGAACTGCCAGACGCCTCCGATTCGCCCGGCCTTCGGACCAGTTCTTCATGCGCTCCGCCACGTCCACCACCCGGCTGAGCTCCTGGCGCGGAGACCCGACTTGCAGGGGAACCCAAGGGGTTCAACGACCGGCACGGGGATGTTTTGTGTCTTTAAAGGAACCCCCATCCAAATGCAATACAGAAGCCACTGGACAACTTAGGGGAGAAAACATGAGACGACCTATTGATTCAAAGTGGAAAGCGAACCCCAGAGGAAAAATGGAAATGGAAACAACAAGCAGACATGCTTCAGGGACCCTCTGCACATTATTTACGGGTTGGCCTTTGGGGCCACAGGGGACTATGTTTGGAGTTGGTGCCCCTTGGACGGTTTTTTGGGAATCTCAGGCTTAGTCAGAGTCGCCCGATCCGATCTGGATTTTAGGCATCACCAGCAACCCCTCACAGGGCCCTGGCTTGCTGCAGCGACCCCTCTGCAAAAGGTGAATCACTTTTTGCGGGTCCAATGGGGTCCGCGGCTTCCCAAAAAGTTAAAGTCTAAAGATCCAACCCAAGAGCAATCAAGGCAGAAGAGCCCGGACCCCTTTGCTTGGTTGACGTTGGAAGGGGAGCAAAAAAAAACGAATCTTAGCAGCTAAGTGGGGATTTCAACCACCAAACCACAACACGCAGACATGTCATCATGTTTCCCAACAACAACCGTTGGGAAGAGCGTAACAACCACTGCCTTTTTCGGAACACCCACCACCAGGCTCACTGAATGTAAAACATGTGTCCCAACAACCAAGCTCATGTCTGGAAAAGAAAACGACGGTGCCCATCTCCCAATAAACCGAAAGCACGTCGAAGGTCCCCGCCTCGAAGCTGCGCTCCAAGACATCGGCCTTGCTGAGGATGATCTTCTCGGGGCAAAACCTGGGGTGTTTTTTGCCCCGGGCCCTGGGGGTTTAGAGGGCTGCCTAGGTTTCCCCCTTCACCCTCACAAGAAGGCTTCACTAGGCCCTCCAGATTTGAGAGCTTAGAATAAGTTGGTACCAACCTTTTTTCTGTAGTCCATTTTAGTAGGGGAAGCCTCCCCAAAAAAAGTTGGTAAAAGGGCACTAGTGGGGGACCTAGTAAAAAACCAAAAAACAAACATTGGAAAGAAAGCCAACCCTGGTCAGGGTTCTCAGGTGAAGTGGGAGTTTGGTCAGGGTTCCTATGAAGAAACACCCCAAAGGAAGCTCAACTTTAATTGTTCGCTTTTCCAGGGCTTGGTGCTGTACCAGGGGGGTGCCATGCGAACTGCGAGGGATGGCTGGGCACTGTTGGCCCTCGCCGGGTTGCCCAGAAGAAAGCCAAGGTCTTGGGTCAGGGACCGATCCCTACATGTCCAACCTGCACCAAAAGGTGAGAGATGAAATCCAACTAACTTGGGACATAGGGCGGTCTTGGCGCGCCAATTATATGATCGGTTCACCGGAGCTGACGCCTTGCGTGGGACAGGCGGAGCATGCCGTGCCTCTTAAGAAAAGGCAAAACCGTCATGAACCCAGCGACTCACCAAACTTCGGACACATCCCCATGGGAAAGACAGTTATTGGCTTGGTTCGGCCCAACGTGAGAGTCCAACTGGTATTCGGTGTCCCTCCTTGTTCTGCCCCCACTAACTTGTAAAATCATTGCCCCTGATTTGCCCACGGATTCCCCCCCCCCCATTTTTGTTCAGAAACTGGGAATTTCCCGATAGCATGGCAGGAATCAACCTCCGAATAAGGCCCTGGCAAAAATCCAAATAAGAGCCTTATTTGGGGAAACCAATGGTTAGCGCGAACTCAGGATCCTGGGATGGACAAGATCCACTAGTTCCGCAAGAACTCTGTTAACACTGGTTGATAAACCACCTTTTCACCAACTGCAGGATGAGACTCTACAAAACCTGGAGGATAAACCACCTTTTTTCACCAAGTGGTGCAAAATGGATTTTGTCCATCCACATGAGAGAACCAAACTTCAACTTGAAATCCGAGTGGCTGCCCACAGCGATTGTGCTGAAAGCCCCGGTTGCGGTTCCGCAGCAGGGAGATCTGGTCGCGTCCGTTTGCTGGCGTTGTCAGTCACCAAAAGCAATAAAAATACGGAAGCATGAGTTTGTGTTCAAAATTGGGGACCCCAAAAAATGGTTGTTTTCCTTTAGGTGCCTGGAAACCAGCCTGAAAAACGCGCAATATGCCATGGGAGTTTCTCAAGAGGCAGCTGGTCCTGTGTAGGAAGTAGGCTGAAAATGAAAAGCAAAACGAGAGGACCCAGACCGAGCTTCTACCCTGGTTCGAAGCAACCCACTATAAACAGGGTTCTCCCATGTCGGAGGAAAACTACTTTTGGGATCTTTTGGGAGCTCATATGGTTTGGCATCAGGCTGTATATGCATTTTGGTCCAAACAAGGCAGCCCCCAGACAATGGTGAACCCATTGGTTCCCTTTGAAGCGGCCTGAAAAGGGGGTACCAACTCCAAAACACTCGGAGCAACCACTTGCACCGCGTTTTTCTCAGAGCTGTCGGCGCCTCCACCGGCACATCGACCCACAAAAGTTCGGTGACGTAGCCTGGCATCCAGCGACATCCGGTTGCTGAGCGTCTGACTTGTGGAGCTCAGGTGCTCGGAAGGTGGCAGAGTTGATCAACATGCCCAGGGTCCCCAGTTTTGGCCGTGGATGACTTTGCCCAGGGAAGTGTCGAAAAAGTTGTTGCGGCTTAGCGCAATGGTCATCCTACGTTAAACGACCTTTTGATCGACCTCTATGTCTCAAACGACCCCAAAAACATGGGTTCCGCTTTGGCTTCGCTGGTATCAAACAAGGACTCTGCCAAAAAAATTGACGCTCCGATCTTGGCCCCAAGCTTGCTGCTTGAAAGGGCCCCAGGAGTGACAAACCCTGTGTAGCCCTTTCTAGAGCTGAAAAAAACCCTCCGCAATTGGAGCACTAGACTGTACGATGCCTTTTGGCAGAATGGTGGGCCTAAAGTTGCAACCTGTTTAGAGGCCCTAGACCTTCCTGCACCTCTCAGCTCCATGGGCCAATTATGCCTTTTCCCTCGTTCTCCCAGGGATCTGAGGCGTGAAATAAACAAGGTAGAGGTTTGAAAGGAAACTGCCATCGCAAATGCGGCTACTTCTTTTTCTGGCACCTACAGCTTGTTGGTGTTTCCCTCAAAGTGTCCACTCTTTCTGCGTGAATCGAGATCTCTTTCGAGGTTGTGTGTTTGCAACAGCAATGTCCCTGGATGGAACGGCTGTTCGGTTCAACTTTTAGAATTTATTGCAGCTCCGTGCTTATGTCAGCAGTTATGGCAGTCCCGCTATAAAGACTCCATGTTGGACACCTTACTGAGGCGGATTCCAAACGTTGGACCGTTCTGCCATTGGTTGCCATGTTTCCTTCGGAGGCACCAGATGTCAGCCTCAGCTTGCAAAGAGATAAATATCTTTGGGGGTCTCAACGGATGATCCTCAAGGACTGGCGCCGCGCATGCTTTTCCGGCCCCTGATTCTCACTTTGACTCCCCAGCGAGACGCATGCACAATGGGGCCTGGACCTTTTGGGATCACACCTTCTTATAAAAATAGGGGGGAATCTATCTTCAGCCCCATCTCTGGTCCACATCTGAGCCAAAAAACATCTCCGGCCGATCCGATGGTCCAGCCCCCTCCCGCCTTTCCGCCGGGCCAAGTCGATGCGGTGCCGGAGCCAGGAGGCATTGGAGCCGCTTGAGTCGAAGACGATGTTCTGGCGCCTGCCGCGGTAAAAGCAGCCTGGTCCAAGATGGGCAGGTCGTCACCTCTTTTTCTAGGGGGGGAAAAGGAACATGTGCTCTTCCAGGAACCTCCAGTGAGATTCCATACTAGTGGGTGGGTACCCTTTTGGGCTTGTTGAACCAAAACAAAACCGCCCATTTTGTTGGGGGCTCCCTTGGAGATGATTGGAGACAAACCCTTCGCGGAAAAACTGGAGAGAGAGAGAGAGAGAGAGAGATTTGCGGCCGCTGATTGAAACCCAGTGCGGCCTTTAAAAATATCCCAATCGAAGGGCCATCAACAAACATCGCGGATGTTCGCGTCATGGGAAAGGAGCTACCAATCAAACTGCTTGCCGCATAGGTCTTTGGCTTCTCTGGAAACCCCGGCCGCTGGGCTGCGTTCAACGGCTCAAAGCGGCTCGCGAGCCTCGGCCCCTGGAATTCGGCCCCAAATTCTCTGACGAGAAGAAAAAGCACGCCAGCGCCGGCTGCCGCAAGTTGGAGCCTTCGCTTTTGAACCCACCGTTGGTTTGGGGAACTTTGCCGCGTCCAGGGCGAGAGCCCGCCCTATCACCTGCCTTTTGGGAGAGCTAACATCGACCTGCATAGCATTCCCCCGGCTTTGACACACTAACAACTTGCCCAAAGACTGCCTCTGCCAATCTGAGAAAAAGAAGAAACTGGAGGTGAGGCATCTGATACGTCGCCCCTGTTAGTTAAAGGAACTTCAAAATCAGCCAGACATCAAGTGCAGTCAAAGAATGATCGGCACGTGAGTCACAATCAAAACCCGGTAGTGAAGTGGTCTAACCAAATCCATGTAAGCACTAAAACGGCGGCTGCACCCATTTATCGTTGGGAGTATCCGCGTGTTGATTGGTGGCTCACGTGCTCCCGCTCGGATCTTCCTCCATCAGACGAAGCCAAAGCCGAAACTTGGGCACCTTGGATCAGGATGAAGGCCACCGCCGGTTGGACCAGTTCCCATGTTGGCCATCACAGCGGCAGCCCTTTTGCCCAGGACTCCAGGACCGGGAAATCGAAGCCTTACCTTCTGGGGCCAAAAATAAACCGAGACCGGAAAACCAACAGGTCACAAGGAGACGATGTCTGAATCCTGGGATTCAAGCGAGGTTTAATGGACCCACCCCCCTGAAGTGTGCGGGGAACCCAACCTGGTGCCGCCAGTTCTTCAAATCTCCGGAAGAACAACACACAAATTAGGGGACCCCCAAAATACAAAGAGGTCATCATTGAAAGGAGATAAAATGAGGATGGTTTCCCTTAAAAACCATGTGACGTGTTGCGCTCAAACACATGCTTAGACACTCCAAGGGTATATGGCCTGTCAAAAAAAAAAAAAACAATGCGCAGCCCAGCCTGCCGCTGCGCACGGCATCCTCGAACTCATCCACCGCTCGCCTGGCGCTTCCAAAACTTTCATGTCCTAAACTTTCCTCTTGGTCAGGGATCCTTACATTATACACCCAAACATTACCTTGTCAATAATAGTGTTTTTCTCAAGAAAAAATAAATAAAAATAAACAAAATATATCTTTTAAAAGCCCTCTTGGTTTCCCTTTGATTAAATCAAGAGCCAGACAACCAGAGCGGGGTTGTAAACCCCCTTTCTGGGTGTGGGTCAAAATTAGACCAGGGGACCACAGGTTTTAGTCATTGTTTCCATTTAACAGGGTGCCATTTGGGGTACCTATTTTTGACCCACAGCCATATCTCTGCTGTTGAACATCACCCCACTGGATGCCAGCTGGAGCTCACTTTGCGGCGTGTCTAAAGCTTGCTGGTTCACTCGGGAATGACCCAGTCCGGGTCGAACCGGAAGGGGATTCCCTTTAAGGAAACCACCAGTTGGATGGGTTATGGAAGCGCATTCCATTTCTCACCCGCCTACCGGACAAGTTCATTTGGGGAGACGCAGGTGGACTTGGTCCTTGCGGGGGAATGTGGGCAGCCCCCTTCCCCAAGAGGATGGTCCCGAACAATTCTGTGGGTCTCCTGACCCGTTTTGTTTTTTCGGGTTGTCCCCCATGTCCCAAGCCAACAGTAAACTACAAAAAGTATTGTCAAATACTCATCTGGCCTTTTCGGGAGCCCGAGTTGCCAAAACGAGCCAATTGGGCGGGGGGGGAGGGTGTTGCACAGGCTGCTCCAGATCTGTTGAGAGAAACCAAGTGTTGTGGGCGTTTGGGCAAAAAAGAGTGGGCAAGCACAGGCTACCAACTACTGCCTGCCTCCAAATTCCCGAGAAAAAAGCTTGAGCTTTTGACTACGTGCCAATCTCAAGTAGCACTTCCGCAGGTATGCTGAAAGGGAAGCCATTTCCACTTTCTGACTCGGACCCAAGGCAACATGGGCCACAAAAACCGACACCCGGCCGCACGGCCTCACGCTCCAGCGATGGACCTCTTCGTCCGTCTCCTGAGCGGATGACTGGTGAAAATGGTGGCCACCCGCCTGAGCCCAAGACTCTGACTGACAGTAAGTGCTTTTGGGGCGAAAATTTTGTGGGGGGTGTCTTCGTCAAGGTTGGACCCCCAAAAATGTGTTGTTGTTGTGTTTGTTTTTCTTTCTCTTTTTTCTTCGGCTTTCCTCTTGGTGTCACTTTACAACTACAACAAACAAAACAGGCCCATTCAAGAACAGACCAACAAAAACAACGAAGCTGCGACTTGGCCATCGCGGTGGCTTTCTCCGAAGCTGACAAGGCTGGCATGCCCCAGCCGTTCACTTCTTTAGAGTTGGGCACATCTAGGACATCCCTTGCCCGGCTGTGTAAGTGATCCTGAGACTCAGCTTCCGCCCCAAAACATGTGAGCAGAAGTTGCCAAAAGATTTGAGGTCTTCTTGCCACAGCAAGTCGCTCAAGGTCCATAGACCGGGAGACAAAGCTTTTCAGGAAACCAAAAGGGAGACGAAAACCCCGATGACCTGGAGAAGCGACCCAAACCAATCACAGCCCGCGTGACTCACGTCTCGTGGTGTCTGACACATGGGAAGAACCATCCTAGAGGCGCTAGAAGCGGTCGCGAGCGAAGCGGGACGGCACAATATCACCACCTGAGTTCAATCGCAAAACAAAGGACGGTCAAGCAAAGTACCTGCCAAGCAGCGGTCCCGACAAGACGACGCTAGTTGAACGACGCCAGCTGGGCAGCAAAAATTTGCTGGCCTCACTGGGAAGAGGTGCCCTGCCCTCCACTGTTGCGGTTTCGAGCCTCCAGGAACATGTGCAAGAAATGTGCAAGGACTCTTGAGCCCCCTCTCCAATCAGGACGACGGAGGGCATCTTCAGCTGACCGGTACCAAATCTCTCCCCAGCTTCTGAGCAGGGATCCTTACATTATACACCTGAACATTGCCTTGTAAATGGTGGTTTCCCTTTATTTTGGTGGAAAAAGCCATGTTTCAAATAGGCAAAATGTATCGCTGAAGGAGCCCTGCTCTGATATGGCTCTTTCCATGTCCGAGTACCTATATCGATCGGGAGCCCTTCCAAAAGAACGGCTTGCTACCCTTGGAACTTTCCCCAAACTCGAAACCTCCCGCCCGTCCTCACCCATGTCCTCGGAAAAACGGTGGTGCCGACCTGGGCTTTCTGATCAATTGGCTCACTCACGATGATGCACAGCCACAAGAGCCATATGGGTGTGGGTCAAAATTAAACAACCAGACCGCAGGTTTTAGTCCTTAGTTCCATTTACTTGGGTTCCATGTTGGGTACCTAATTTTGACCCACAGCCATATCCACGAAATCTTGATGAGTTGCTCGTTTACTGTCAGCCAACTGGAGAAACAAACGCGATCAGTGCCTCATTTGCCCGACCCCTTCAACCTAGCCAGTTGCAACCGCTGAGTTCCTATAGGGGAATGGCATCCCCTTTATTCTGGTTAAACTACAAGGGAATCCTGCCCAAGCAAAAGTTGAAATGAGGGTAAAGAACCACCTCACATCACACTCCAACACCAAAACCGTCTAACCAGAGGCTCCAACCAAAAAGGCCACGTTCCTCAATGGCGGGAACCAAATAAGGGAATCCCAACATGGTGTTCGTGGATTCCTTCTGGCTTCTCTTTACATCGGCCCCTAGAGCTACCAACTCAAAAATCACACACACATAGGTCCATACCGTCCATACCGGCCGAGGGGCGCTTGATAGAATCCGGCTCAATGTCCACATCATCGGCGAAAAGCCGCTGCCTCTTCACCTCCGGCCGCGAATTCCCTGCGAAAACTGTTATTTTCACTTGAGTCACAATCAAAACCCGGTACAAAAAGGGTGGTAATCCCGGAGCCATGCTTCAAGAACTAAGCTGGGATCGTCCCTTACGAACCTTCGCTTACCCGGTTTTGATTGTGGCTCACCTGAGGAAATGCAATGGACCTAGGAGCTAGTAAACGGGTCTACCGGCAACCATGTGAGGAATTAGAAGGGCGGTCGGACCTACTTGCTGTCCCATAAATACTAAAGAACATTGCCCATGGTTGCTATACCCCCCCTGGTCCTGACAGTGAAGCTGCCCAGCTTACACGGTCTTAAGCAGGCAGCCCAAGGCTCCATAAACCAACGCTGCCAACGCAGTCCAGCACACTTCCCCGCCCCGGACAGATCGTTGCAGCATTCGCATGATGGTGCTGTCGGAGGACAGGGGGGGGGGCACTCGTTGCTTCTTTCTCTCAGCGAGGCCAGCGTCGCATTTGTCCCATGTGAGCTCAGGCAACCCCACAGGGTTCACGGACTTGGATACACTTCAGGCGGCCATTTCAAGGCCCTTCCTGGAGATTCACCCAGCTCGGCAAGAGTAGCTACACCTTGGCGTGTGCTTTTTGGTTTGGGCACCTCTTCCATTTCCGCTTGGGTGCTTTGTTCAGGAACCTCGGCGCAGGACTGCTCATTTAGAAAGTTTGGGGTGAATCCTAAATGGCCCAGGGCAAATTCGATGGCTCATACGCAAAACCTTTAGTTTACAGTTGCTTCTTCCGCCTCTTCCCCGCGCATATCGGGTAACCGCCCCCCCCAACCAGCCAACCGTCGGCAGAACCGACCGGGCCGTGGTTTTGCCAGCGCCCGGGAGGCCCATCAAAAACAGCACCCGCCGCCCACCTCGCAGTCAGGCGAAGGCGAAACGCGCTCACTACTGGGGGACCTAGTCTGGTTGACCCAATGGGATCTTGGGGAGAACTGGGACACAACTTGAGCGAAACATGTTGAGACCCCATGTGATTGTACCCACTTTGCCCTTGGTCGGATGGCGAGCAAATGGGGAGGCAATTCAATCGAGGGTTCCCAACATGATTCCCCAAGAAAGGGTGTTCTCTGAAAAGGACAAGGAGAGGAAGTTCAGGAAAGCTGCTTTCGGTGGAACACATGCTGCCAGTCCGGTGAGCAAAAACGTGATCCCAAGCTCCGGCAATAAGCCAATACTAAACCAATGCTAAACTAATGCGAAGCTACTACTAATCAAGACTTCACAAATACTAAGCCAAACTTGAGCCCGCAAAACCAGCTGAGCCACCAAATTCTAAACAGTGCTGGGCCAGCTCAAAGGAATGCTCAAATAATTCTGAACCAGTACTAAGCAGTACTTACTGAAAAACTACTTGAGAAGATCCAACCCTGACCCCCAATTTGCTTTGGTTCTTCACTATTGAGCCCCCATCGAAAAAAGAAATGTTTGGAGGGGAGCCTGTACTGAACTGCTCACTCACTCACCACTCAACATCACTGTAAAACACAGTGACTATTGACCAATGGAGATTCTTCCTTTGGACCACTTCCATGCCCCCTGAACAACAAGTCGCAAAATCCTGCCCGGGTGCTCCCCCAAGAACCAGTCGGGGAGAAGAAATCACCCATGTTGGCCCTGTCCCTTGGGTTTTGTCATCCTAAAATTGGACAAGGAAGGATTCCTTCTTCCCTCGAATTCCAACCTCAACTTGGGCCAGGGAGGATTTTTCCACCCCGAGACAACTCCAACTTCATGTCCAGAAAGCGGGCTTGGGAGGTCTGGCTCTTTCAGAGTTGGAGACCTGCTGGCTCCGGCCGTTTTAGTGAAGGACTCAAGAAGGCGTGGAATTGGTTTCTCGCCCCCCTTGGCTGAAATGAAAGGGACAGCCCTGGGCCCAAACAAAACAACCTGTTGAGGTTGACCAAGGAAGGAAGGCGTGCCGCGCGTGCTTTTCACGCACGCGCGCGCGCCTTTCTCCTGGGTGTTGCGCAGCACCATACTCTCGGGCATGCGCAGGCGCACCGGCGACCTGGCGAGAAGCAAGGAACGTTGCAACGCTGACCCAGGGTCAAGGCTTGAATGAGCATGTGGGTACACTTTAAAACATACACTCCACACACAAAGGTGTATGTGTGTGTGTGTCTAGATTCCAGAGCACCTTTGTCTGAGACTCAGTGAGTTGGTCTCTTTTAAGCTTCACCCAAAAGTAGATGCCGCAGGCTCAGGGTCCCGGGACTGAGAACTCAGTTCCCGTCTCCGTCCCCCACGTCCACGGATTCACCGACTTCGTTCTTGGAGCCAAAAGCCGAATTCTCTTTGCAGCCAAGAAATGAAGAGGACCGAACAAGCGCAAAAGCAACCAGCGGAGTGCAAGCCTCACCTTTCCGGGGTGCGTCAATCCACAAAAACGAGCCATCTACCCTGCACATGTGCAGATGTTGCGAAACGAGCCCGAACAAACAGTGGGCAATGTTTACCCTCAAATTGGGGATTCGCCAATTGGAGACAGAGTCTCATCGCGTGCTCCATCTATGGAGGCAATAAGCTCCCAACGATCGAAGCGCCTGATCTGCTGGCATGTGCGAAAGCTGCGTCAGCTGACACTGTGACGCCCCTCTTTCGTTGCCTCATTGGGAGACTCAGGTGAGTATATATGTGCTTGAACCACATGTTTTCTACAACCTTTTCCCTGCAAAGGGAGGCTCTCTTTCTTGAACTGCATGGAAACCTCAGGCTTGCTCGTCTGCTTGTTCCGCCTCCTCATTTGCTCCCCCAAAACCAGCCAGATGAACTTGGTTTTTTCTCCTGTTCCGTGTCATTCATGTTTCCTTCTGCTATCTGCCTGAATACGCACCCGGAGAAAGATGTGTGTCCCAGTACCTCTACCACCTGCCTGCCCCAGATGAACCGTATCCAGCCCACCAGCCCCCTCTGACGCCTCTCAGGTGCCCTACTTCGAGACCTGGCAAGGCGCGCTGGAGAACCTCGGGCCCTCTGAAATGGATCGAGTCTCTTCATGGCTCCCTTTGGGTGGATGGGAAACCCGGCGGAGGGGAAACCAAGGAACACCCGCCTTCCCTGGGTGCCTTTTCCCCCATAAACATCCAGGAACGAGCATAGGCAGGTGATGCTCGAATCACCCGAAACGGGGGTTTGTTTAGGACCGCAGAGCCAAGGTGCGGGCAACAACAAGTCGGGCCTTAAAAACGAAGATGCTACTCCACGGTTTGCAGGTGAGCACAAGATCAAGTAAGAGGGGAGCCAACATCAGCCCAAGAACCTGGCGGCCAGCTCAAAATGGTTGCAAAGCATTTTGAATCCACTGTGATCACATCTTGAGTTGCCGTTAACTTGGACCAACACAATGACTCAACAGGCATAAGTACCAGCGCACCCGCTCATCTGACAGTGCCAAAGCACCCAGAAACGGGTCAATGGCTGAAGACTGCTTGCCCTCAACGCCGCTGCGGAATGCACATACATTGACGACAGCTGTCCAGTACCAGGTGGTTGAAACCGCCTAGGTCCTCCAGCAGAGAGGTTAGAATAAGGGCACCAACTTTTTTCGCTAGTCTGTTTTAGTAGTAGAATCCTCCCAACCCAAAAAGGGGTGAGAGGTCGGGCACCAATTGCTGGGGCACCTAGTTGCTGGTGCTCAGCCAGCTAATCTCATGACTGGGTACAACCCTCTCTAGAGAAGCCCCCGGGGGAGAAAAAAAAAAACGCCTCCGCGAGCTCAGCACCTGCGGCGTTTCAGGTCGGATCACGTCGGGTGCAAACGGCTTGGATGTGTGGCAAATCTGTGGATTCCCTGTAGGATTCTTAAAGCAGTACCAAAACAATACCAAAAAAGACCAGGGGAAGAACTTTGGTAGAAATCCACAAATACCGCAAATCCAAACCGGTGGCTAGACTCGTCCCTGATGTTTGGAATATTCTTCGATTCCCGGCCCTTTGAATGATTCTGGCAAGTCGCCATGCAACAGGAACACCGTGGTATCCCCAACAGCCCCGGAAATTGCGGAGAAACCCTGCGAAACCCTCCTTGAAGGCTACTCCAAACCACCAAAGCTTCTTGGGCAGAGACCCTGAAAATAAAGCGTTGAGACAGTTTTGCGAGCATTTGGCGAGCAAATGAAACCCCATGGGAAGACATGGGAAAAGGTGGGATCCTCAGGGGTTGTGGTTCGCATCTCTGCGGGGTCTGGTTTTACCGTGCCATGCGAATCATGATTGGTGGAACAGTGGATACTGTTTCTCCCCTTCAAACCAAATAATTTGCAACACCCTGGCCTATGAAACTGCATGGTTCTCTGTGCAGGTCAGATCTGCTGGCAAACACCCTAAGAAGAAACAGGAAAACACAATGACACAAACCAGAGGACCAAGGGGTCAGAACACCTTGCGGCGTTGCCCATCCATGTCGCGAACCCGGAGAAGCCCCCACTGCTGTCTCCCGATGGTCCCTTGCACATGGCAAGGGCGTTGCAAAGTAGAAGAGGCTCGCCCACAGCAGGAAGCCGGGCTCGTCGCACAGCTAACCAACATCCAATGAACTCGGAGTCCACTCGGAGCTTGGCGAGTCCAAGTCCACAAACTCCGCCCTAGGCCGGCGAAGCAAGTTCGTCTGATGTCTGTCTGTTTGCTATCGTGCGGAGGTGTATCTTGTGTGGCTCCGGGTGGTGTTTGAGACGGATGGAATTGGGGCAACGGCTAAACTGAGCTTTACCCATTGGCAAAAACAAAAGTCGTTGAGGCCCCTATTGCATGTTTCGCCAAAATGAGCCAGCGTCCTCATGACGCTGAACATGATCACTTTCAAGAACATTCTCTTGGTGTCACAGAAAGTGGCCCTCAACAAACTTGAAGGGCACACAAAGATTCAAAGCCGAAAGGCTCACGTGCCAATGGCCAGCCGTGCTGTGCTTGGAACCCAGCCTGCCGTTTGGTTGGTAACGGGACACGTAAATAGGCCAAACATGTGTACGTGGCCAATTCTCTAAGCCCCCTTTCGAACACTCGCCTCGAGGCGCCATCTGATGGCTTCCATTCGTACGGGTGGGGGGAAGGGTGCTGGGGAGCGACTTGGGACAGGGTTGGTCGGAAGCAAAGAGAAAACATGTTCCGAGAGCACTTAAGCACTCAACGCCAGCAGAAAAAAAGAAAAGGTGGGCAAATTCCGCATGGATGGCCGTTCTAGAAAGCACACACGTCCGATGTACAAGTGGTATGGAGGTTTAGTATTTGAGGTACTGTGAAACTCGGGCCGATATTTGAAAATACGTCCAGTCGGCAGAATTCATAAGGTTTGGGTGGGCTGACATCCGCAGTAGATAATTCAACAGGCAAACAAGTGTTTTCTACTGGGCTCCATGGTTGCTTTTGTGCCAATGACCCCACACAGTATTGCTGGACGAGCTAATATCTCTGACTTGCCAACCATGCAGGGCCCTGAAAGTGCAGCGTCCCGTGACTTAGTGCCTAAACTACAACAAGTTATAAAGCGCCTACACATGTTTAGCTATGGTTGTAGGGAACCCCACAAATAATGGGTTTTGCCCCTTGCACTAAACTAGATTCATGCACTTTGTGCCAAGCCTTCTGCGTTCATCAAGCCTCGGGCGCGGTGAACCGCGAACTAGAGAAAAAGAAAGACGCCCCGAACTCCGAACCAGAGAAGGAGGAAAACGCCCCGCATTGGGACATCTATGCCTCTTGCTCCCTGGAAAACCGCGACCGCAGTTAGCTATCCGAAAACTGCCTGTTGTGGCTTAAGCGCCAGAAGGAAGGGGTCGCGTGAGGGTCCTAAAGATCAGCGCCCCCGAAATCTCCCAGGTGCTACATCGTAAAACAGCTGGTCTTTTTGATCATGACGCTTGTGTGCATGTATAGAATAAACTCTCATGCATTGGTGTAAGCGTATTTCGTTGAAGGTGCCTTTGCGGGAATGCTTCCAAAGGACGCCAAGGGGAGACCACCAGTATGTGGGGAGCTCACATCCCCATTTGGAGACCAACTCATTCTTTTCCAGTGAGGTTAAAACCCGTGTGTGCATGAGAGTATGATTGAACATCACACCCATGCTCGGAACAAACCACGGAGCCGTGTTTCTACGGCTAGTGTTTCTTCCCAACAACAACAGGTCCATGCTATTCGGTACGCAATTTTCGGCTAGGGACACTTGGAAAGAATGGGGGAGGTGCAGCTAGAGATGAGGCCTATGCCAAAATGAGGGCTTGGGCCCTGCAATCCCCATTCAACCAGCTAGCAGAATCCAACCTGAATGGCATGGGGTGTTCCGGCGCTGATTTGCCTGAGCGCCATGCGTACGAAGAGAAGGGCAGGTCCGGACACCTGTAACCAACTAAAAATACACCTGTGCTGCCTCACGCAAAACACTGGACATAAATATGTTGTATATTTGACTCTGTTCCAAGTTCCATCAACGATTCCTATTCCTAGCATTTAGGTTGGCACAAGGACTGCCCTGCGAAGCATCCCAGCAAAGCAGAGAGAGCCGTCAGATCTTGACCCTTGCGACAACAAATCAAAGGACCAGGGTGGAAGCAGCTTGGCTCTTGGTTGCTGTTGACCGCCTTGCAAAAAGTTCAACTTTTTCAGGTTTAGTGTAAAACCCATACTTCCCAAAAAAAATCAAGTCTATAAAGATCCGTTGCCCAACAGTCCCGAGACTCAAAGAGCTGCTGTCCAACACGTCGGACGAACCGAAAATTTGGGCCTCGGCGCCCTGCACATCGAAGCGGTCGCCTCGCGGCAGATGTGGCCGGCCGGCGGCTGTGGGATGGCTCCGTCCGTGGTGCGCCCGGCAAAAGTTCCCAGGGCGCCGGTGTGAAGGGCGACTCAGGCAGCAGGGCCTGAAAGGCGACACAAGAAACCTGAGGCTTTGGGCCTTTCTCTCCCATCTTTTCTTGTGGCAGTCAGGCTTTGGCAGTCAAGCTTTGCTGACTGCCTGCAAGCACGTGGGACAACAGCTGCCAACCGATCGTCCGCAAAAACTCCGAAAGCGAAAAGCCAAAAGAGCTGCAAGAATTGATGCTAAGGTTCTTTCCCAAACTAAGCTGATAATTTGCTCAAAAATGGATTCGGTCAAGAAACAACCCAGGGGATAGCCAACTTCCCTGTTGTGAGACGGCTTTGGAAACAGACTCATTGCTTCAGCTCGTTTGGCAGCCACCATAGCTGGCACGGGAATCCATAGCAACTTTCAACAAAGGGCAGCGCGGGCCCCAAAGTCTACGTTTTTGTTTCCCTTTAAAAACCAGATATTCAGCCAGCATCGACCAAAAATATCAATTGCGCACATCAGCCCGTTTCAGCGTGCAATTTTCGCCCTGGCAGTCAACACTCTTGCGTGGCACTTCATCAGTCTTACTAGGCACATGGGAAAAACACCTGGCTGCACTTGGCACATAGAAATGGCATCTCACGCCACTTGCTCGATTGCACTGCCTGGTAAACTTGACTGCGTAGCTGGCAACTTCGCCCTTTCCGATTCCCATCCACTGGCATCAAGCATCCAGCGATGTAGGGCAAATCAGGGAGACAAAGGGAGCGACAAGTGGGGAGGCAGTGACCAGGTCCGGGTCAGCAAGCCCGCGCAGAGAGACAAACAAGGAGACAAAACAAGTAAAGACAGGAGGGGTAATGAACAGAGCACCCCACTATGCTGTTTGGGCGCTTGGGAAAAAGAGACTTGACAAGTTGTCATCAGCTCCACCAACAGCCATGCAAGGGGCCAAAGCGGATATGGTCCTTCAGAACTCAACGGATCTGATCGGTGGGATCCAAAAGCCACATCCCTGCTCCGCCCGACGCGAGAACCTCTCAGGCAGGGTCCCCATGGTGCGGGCTACCAGTTTGTGGATGCCAAAAACACATTGTCCTGGGGAGATTGGAACCTGCATTTTAGAACCGGCATAGTTTAAGGTACCCTGAATTTTCGGCTGGTTCTCCCAACAAGCATGTAACATCAACCAGCCTTCACAAAAATCACAAAAATATGGCAGTCTCAGAAGCAACCCAAAAAACTGAGAGAGCATTGCCGGGCAGCCCACACTTGCCCTGGAAACCTCACACTTCATGCATATGAAATTCCTGCCCTCCCCCCAACCCCACCCTCCCCTGGCCTTGCGCAACATGCTTGCGGCAAACACGTCTTGCATCGCCGCAGTTTCCACGCGGCTTCCGTGTGGCCAGGTCCAGCAAAACCGCGAAGTGGTCCCCCGTGACAAGGCCGAAGTCCGCAGGAGTGGAGAAAAACCATATGCACCATATCCGTTCTCTAAATGGGGCCAACCCCCACAAAAAATGAGACACCCTTCCGGCAACAAAGAAAGTCGACGAACAACACACGTCGTCTTTGCCGGGCCCGGCGAAGGAAAAAGAGAATGGTCTGAAGGCCACGCTTGAAAAGCACAAATCTTATGGGTTAACTTGTTTCCTGGCGTCATTGCTGATGTACAGCTAGCACTCTGGCGTACGCTTCTTCAGGCCAGGCAAAAAAGTCGATCGGCTCGGGTCCATTCGCACGCGAAGGATTGGATTGCAAGGACGGCACGAGCATACGCAGGAAAGCATCCGGGTTTGCCTTTTGCTCAGACTCCGAAGCTTTCGTCACCGTGCTTTTGGGGAAACTATGAACATACCCAGATCCGAGCTTCGCCATCCAGGAACTCTCAAACCAAATGTGCTTCCGGAAACCCTCCTGAAACGGCCACTCCATGCTTTGCTGAAAAATGCGTTGGATCCAAGTCCGCGCCTCTCGTCGCTCAGCCTGGTCTCGCAGGGCGAGCGACAGGTGGGATGTGTCCAAAGGAACCGCTCGACCCCAGCAAAAGCCGCGCGACCTCGACCTTTCGGTACCTCAAAAGATCAGGGTCCAGTTACCTAGTTCGCCCCCATTTCATGGAAGCCCACTTGGTCCACAAAGCCACTAGGAAGATGCCTGGTGAGAAACATACTGCTTTCCACCAGGGAAGAAAATACCACAAGTTCCTTGTAGGAAAGAAAATGACTAAACTAAAATGGAGGGGGTATGTTGTGCCATCTGCCTTCACCCAACTGTAAGGGATTGATTGCGCTACAAGAGAAACTCTAGAAGGTTGACATCTCTTCTTTGGTTGTGTCCTGAAAATGGAGCTCCCTGGAAATCATCAGATTGTTTCTAAGCCGCCAGCGGAATCATCCACGCCACGTTCCTGGCGCTGAGTCAGGGAACTTTCCATTGAGATGAAGGCTTCGCCTGCGGCCGTTTCCTGCAACTGGGATGGTCGAACGCGACAAGTTGTGATTACGGGTGAAAAAACACATGAAAAACACGGAGCGGTTGGATACCGTCTTTTTCTTGCGAGGATTGTGTCTTTCAGCGCAAAGGGTTTTGTAAAATGGTTGTTTCGGTAAAGCCAACCAGCAAAGCATTGAGGGGAGCTGTCACATTCAATGGCTGTTTCAGGGACCCCTGGCTTTCATGCTGGCCACTCCTCACATTCCCGAGCGCGTGTCTGCGCAAGTCTCGGAAGACTAGCTGCCCGAAGAAGAAGCACGCTCTTTTCTGATGGCTAAGTTTACAGGAAACCCCACCAGCACAGGAGAGATCTTTAAAGAACAAATCCTTAATGTTAGCCCCACTCACGGAAAAGAAAAAAAGAGGCACGGACGGCCCCCCCTCGCGCAACAAGAACTGCACTCCGGCCGCATGTGCACAAGCCTCAGTAGCCTCAATTTCAGGACCCTTCTGACAGCAATTTTTTCAGCAGGCCGCTCTGGAATGGGATCCAAACCCTCCCCATTCATTCATGTCAACTTTCACACTGCACCGCTTGGGGTTTGCAAAAGCTAGCGAAGTGCTGTAACCTTGTGATCGTTAGCTCCAATCAGTGTTCAGTGTTTTCAGCTGTATGTCTTTCGGGCTTATCGAAGTCTTCCCGTCTTCCCGTAGTCTTCCCGTAGTCTTCCAGTAGCCTTGCCTACCGTAGTCTGTCCACAGTCTGGAGCCTTCCAGTAGTCGTAGCCTTTTCCGTGTCCCATTCAGTGTTGGTGTCTGGTTGACTCGGTCAACTATGTTTCCCTCTCTCTCATTTTAGACTTGAATCCGGGCCTATCTCTCGTTTGTTTGCTCCTTGCCTGTCAGTGGTTTGCAGCCATAGGTGGCCTTTGGCAAAAATAGATGTCCCTGGTAAATGGAATTTACCAATGGAACTCATCTCTTTTCAACCAAACTAGCCGATCAAAAGGACAGCTATGGTTTGCAGCTTGCAGCTTAAGCCGCGCACGTTCTGCGTGTTCCCTCCCACCTGCTTTGAAAAAAACAAAAAGACGCCGGCATTTTGCGAGCCGCGCCTGAAATCCGAGCTGGCAGCACTTGCTTTCTGACTCCGGTGTGGGGAAAAAACAAACTTCCTCAAAGAGGCGTGCTGCACTCCGTTCTGGGCTGGTAACTATGTTCACGCAAAACCATGCCAGCTTCTTTCTTGGTTGACGATGGAAGGGGAGCCAAAGTTTAATTTTTAGCAGTTAAGTGGGGATTTCCCACTAAACCACAGCAAGCAAAATGTAAAATGTGTCCTAACAACAACCATGCTCTTCCAACGACCTCGTCTCATCGGCCTTTGTGAAGGCTCCGGATCGGCTGCGCTTCCTGGCGCTCGGCAACCGCCCGCGGTTGCCGCTGGCTCGCTCGGGGAAGCTCCCACCGAGCAAGAAACCAAGCCACCAAACTACCAGGACCTCACCCAGGCAACCAACCCACACCGCAACCAATCAACCCAACCGACCATTGCTTTTCCATAAGAAAAGGATTCCCTCAATGGAACTTTGTGACCTCACAAATCGTCGAGGGGAAGTGAGGCGGCGCGGATTAGTTCTGGGATATGTGCAAGCAAGCTCCGGCCCCGGTTCTGGACCAATGTACCATGAAGTCAGGCGGCTCCAACCCGTGGTACCCGGACTTTGAATGTCAAGCCTCAAACGCCAACTTGGAAGGTGGCAACTCTGGATCCCTTTTTTATCTACCTGGAGGATCCTTAGGGAGTCACCCCCTCCAGTGACCCTTTGCGGTTCGTGACTGGCTTACCAGCGCTTCCTAAGAAACCAGATTTGACAAAAAAGTTGCCCCGCGACAACAAGGGGTTTCTCAGTTGCCGAAAGCACCTGGAAAGAAAAGGTTAACCTTTTGGGGCCGTGACTAAAAATGGACCAACGCGGGGAAACCACAAGGTCACAAAGTTGATTCGGCTTGGGCAAGTGAGGAATTGTCCAACAAAGACGAAGGAACTCCAAAAAAAAAAACATACACCAGGACCCCCCCCCACCCCCAGACGATCCGGCCTTCGCAGAACAGTCAACTCCCCTGAAGCGAGCAAAACAAAACGGCCGCGCCGGGATGCCGCAAAACAAATGGGCGGAATGGGTGTTTCTCACAATAGGGATCCTCTGTTGGGATGGGTAATATAGGGGAAATCGAAAGGAAAGCAAACGCGCCCGGCTTGGGGTCCGAACATTTTGAGACATACCCTGTTCTTGCCCCATGATTTTGGGAGAGTAGTTCTGAGCGCTTTAGCCCCCACTGAAGAATTCGAACCATGCCCGGCTCCTCACCACAATCTCCAGCCAGCATGGGGTGCACAAGGTGCCAATACCAATTCTCATAAACAAAGACGGTTTGGGGATGCAACATGGACAAACACTCCGCACGTTCGCTCGGCTCACGGGAAGCGCAGCTAGGACTGGCGTCTACTTGTCCGCTGATGGATGCTTTGACTCGGAGGGGCCAGTCCGCCATCTCTGTCCGTCATGTCCCCTGGATCCAGTGCGTTCCCGCGCTCAACTTGGTGCTTGTTGACCCGTACACCCCAAGACCACATTGAAAGCCCTGCGAAACACGCAATGATACCAAAAAACATGGCTCGTTCTGCCTGTGCGGGATGTTACAAGTTTGCTGCACGCGTGTAAGAATGGGGGCATCTATGTCAACTTCTCTCTTGACTAAGTATGTTGTTCCAGATGGCACTTGCTCTCATTACACCTAAAGTGAAAGTTGCCCCGAACGTGTGCTGTTTTAACAAAGGAATATCTAAAAATGACTGGAACATCTAAAATGGACTGCAACATGTTAGGAAATATTCCGCTGATTTTCTTTGCCCTTGACATGTTTGCTGATGTGAAGATATGAAAGGTAGCCCCCGCAGCAAGGTTGTTCAGCAAATTGAATGCTGCACAATGGGATACCAATGGGCTCAATATGATATACTTGGTACTTGGTAGGAAAAAGCTTGAAACTCTGCAGTTTACCGCAGTTTACCAGAAAGCTGCACTTGAATGCGGCTGGTTCATTTGCAATATTTCGGGAATGAACAGGAATTGGTGTCTAACCCTAGTTAAGAAGAGCCTCGTATACGTAGACTGTATGTAGGGTGTGTCCAACTTAGGGAACTTTCAAGACTAGGGCTATCAACCAACCGATCAAACATGCTCACTTTACGGGACCCAGCAAAGTTATCCATCCCAGTAGAAAGGCTCGCTTCAGCTCACACGAGGGGCCCAGCCACGTGAACGACTACAGCAAAAATTGCATTGACCTTTGCATCTGAAAATCCACCCAAAAGGACCGGGGTGTGACCTTTGGCCCGCGCCGGGTTCTTGCCAATGGGCTTCAGATTCCAAGGGGTGCTGCCACGAAATATCCCAAATCCGTTTAGCGAGCGGCCCAAACTTCCAGCAGACCACAGGAACGGGTGTGCATTTGTTCCATATAATATCCTTGCAAAGGAATGGCTCCGCGCACCCTGCTTCCAATGGAATCGCAAAGGGAGTTGGAAGATGAGCATCAAAGAAACGTCTCCTGCCACCACGACTGTTGGAAAGAAACCACTCCAAGTTGGGACGTGGACAACATCTGGGTGAATCCTGACGATTTGCCCGTTGCACCACTGGCGTTAATCTCAAGCAGACTTTCTTGCCACGGCCCCACCCCCACATGCATGCCATACCCCCCATCGGAGTCTTCATCCAACTGACTGTCAAAACCGGGCTGTTCCCAGATCCCCTGCTGAACTCTCGAGCTTCTAGTGGCTTAGCGGAAACTACCGCTGACCCCTAAAAAGCCAAAAAACAACTCGAAACCCAAAGACCCGGATGGGCTGGGGAACCACCGAGTCACAGATGGTGTCCTTCGCTTCGCTTGCCAAGCTCTTAACACATTTGTTAGCTTGGAAAGAGAAATAGGAACACATAAGAAAGTCACGCCATTTGGCCGGTTTGTCATCTTGCTGGTTCTCCCCTTCCGATTCGGTCATTCCCTACCTATCGCACCAGAAAGTCACTGAGGGTACGGGTGTGCAACCACTATTTTGGCGCCCTACTTTGACACATACCCATCTCTTTAGCGCTTTTCTAGGGGTTGATTCCCCATTCTTTTCAACCCTCGTTCTTTTTTTTCAATTTCCAGCAAATCGCTTACCCTGAGTTTCTGCGGGGGGTCCTAGAAAGAAGGATTCCTGGCAAGAATGGACATGGAAGGCACTCCTAGAGCTTTTCTGTTCGAATAACCGAAATCCGAAAGGGAAAGCGGCCGAGCCTCGCGAGCTGCTCCTGGTGCTGTCCCTCGCAAGATTCGCGAGGCGGGGTCTCGGGCTTGGAGCCTACGTGGGACCCCTACACCCACAAATGGACAGGCAGACACCAAGGATGGGCACCACGTTTGAGCCTGGGAGAAACGCCAAGTTCGGCAAGTCGGCAGCCAGATTTCTGATTCAAGGCTCCGACCGGGACCTGCAAGGACCGGTTCTTGGCTCAGAGATTTCGGGCCCTCTTTGCACCCGAAACCAATTCGCCCCTTGCACGGCTTCCGCTCGAACCCGCCTCGAGCCGCTCCGTGTCCGGCCCCTGAAACAGGGGAGGGGGCAGGGTTGGCACATGCACAGCGCCGATAAAACGATTCGAAAGATGGGCGGAACAAAAACGGGGCCTAGTTGCGGGTGGGTTTAAGTTGGGTTCTGAAGGAACTGTTCGGATGGGGGTGAAGGGAAACTCAATGGAACCTTCGGCGGCAAAATCAGTAGTATGATCATATGAAT
>CAUJNA010001458.1:962108-1049608 GCA_963377175.1 Effrenium voratum
TTTGCGAGGTGCTCAAACAGTTGGTTGATATAAGGAAAACCAAGAGGACACCGTTGCCATCTGATCGAACCCCTGTTTTCAGAAACACCCATTTGAGGCTTTAGTTCGGTTGACAAGCTCGCATTTTGTGCTTGGGGAGATCATTTCAGCGCGTTTCAGTCATGGATCAGTGAGCAGTTCTGTTGATGCTCGTCTTTCTTGTACTCCCCATACCCAAAAAGGGGGTGGCCCAAAAGGAGATTCCTTCGTGTGTGGATAACAAATCTGGTGAGTAAAGATCTATACCGGCGAACAACAGGCTTATCGAATCGAAATCCTTCACATCGGTGATCTTTTTCTGGGAAGCCCTGGTGCTTGTACCCTTTCCGGACCCTTGGCAATCCAAGTCGTGTGAGCCTCCTTTTGCCTAGGTAAGCGATACGTGACACATCTGAAACCTTCCGGAAGCTTGAGGCTCAGAATCGGGGGGGAAACGCACGTTGAAAGTCACGTGTGGTCACCCACCCGGTGAAATCAATCTTTTAAGCTAGCTTTCCTGCGAGGGCTCGCAGCCGAAGATGCGCTTGCAAGTCACTCTGGTAACAAATTGTGGGGCTGTCTTCTCTTTTGAAGGTACCCTTTTTTGGGGTTGGTTTCAAAGGGAAACCGAAAGGAATGCCACCGAGTTGGAATCGTCCTCTAAAAAAAGATACTTCCGAGTGCTAGATTGTGAGCATTGAACCTGCGCAAGCCTAAGCCCCCGCTCTCTCCTCGCTGGCAAGCTCCAGTCATTCACAGTCTATCCCGTAGACTGTCTGCAGCCTGCAGGTTGCCCCTCTCGCACGATGACTCTACTGGATAGGTAGGCAAAGTGTTAGATTGGTAGATTAGCAGATAGGCATATAGGTAGGTAGGTGGATAGATAGGTAGATAGGTATATTGATTGACATGTCAATAAGCAGATTGACAGCTAGACAAACAAATAGGTAGATTACACATTGTATCAAAATGGTAAACAATTAAATAAACTATTGACTGAGAATGAAGCTACACACATTTATGTCAACTGTCCATGCCAGCTGGAAAGATACGGAAAGAGCTGAACCTCCTTACATGCCAGCTGGGCCGAGTTCTAATTCAACACCCGAACTACGGCGTTCCTATAACGGAAGCTGTGTGTCAAATCGTTGTGAATTCCAAAGGCGTTCGTCGATTTTCCAGAAGGATGCGTGCAAGGGAAGTCAGGAAACTCTCCGGGAAACTCACGTAACTACCGCGCGTCAACCAAGCCTGCGCGGGCCCATGCTCTTCGCTGACTTTTGGAATTTGGAACCCTCCTTGCAAATCAGTGTCTAAAGAAAGGGATATTGTTCTATTTTGATAAACCAAAAAAGGCAGGCCACAAAGCGGCTCACCATGGTTAAACAAGGTGGGCGGCTTTCGGTGAACCTGTCGCTGAGATGCTCGAGCCGAACTCCGTGTGGCCCCGGTCTGACATCCACGAGAAACCGGTCTCTCTCTGTCTCTCTCTGCCCCACGGTCTTCGGGTTTAAAGCAAAAAACGTGTCAATCAAGGTATGGGGCGAAGGGTCCTAGAAGAAAAAAAACGCTTTCCCAAGACACCACACAAGTGGCGGCAAGATGTCCCAGGACTTTATGTTATGTTGCTTCACGCAATGCGCCTAAGCGTCCCACTGGCTTCACTGCCCAACGCCCGAGAATCCGAGGAGCAAATCAGATGGGCGGCTCCCACAGGAGGCTTCCACCCAGAAAGGCCTTGGAATGATTGGCTTGCTTGGATCGCACCCTGTTCAGGCGGGTTGAAACGAAAACCACCAAGACCGCCACCTTGCCAACCTCTTGGGCTCCGTGTGACTGGTGATTCCCTTGCGCTTTTGTAGCAAGGGTGAAAAAGAATCCGTCATCTACTGTACAGGGGATGACATTGGGTGCACTCACCTATTTGCCTTTGGGAAATTGGGGCAAGCAACAACTTTGTTGACTGTGGCTCATGTGGGTATATGGTATAAACTATTTCAGGGTCACTTCCATTCGAGAATCCAAATACCAACTGATCAGAAGCCGGGAAACTTGGAACGGCAGCATGGATTTCCATTCCCCGAGGCCTTCTTGCAGCTGGGGCAACCAAAAGTCGCGCGAAGACACGTCATGTTCAGCGTCTCCTTTTGTGCTCGGACCCCGAAGGAATGAGTTGACTGTGAACCTGTTTACGCGTCTGCTAACACCTGTGATTCAAGGTGATGGCTAATGCGCTCAAATCCTCTGACTCTTCGCGTAAAACCCCGTAACCCCCCCCTTTATGAGCCTCCTGTGCTACCCAGGTCGCACTGCCTTCTTTTTCCCGGACATACACTCATTCACATCCCATGGAGCTCAGTCCCTTTCAGCGGCCAAGGGAAACTGGCGAGAGGTTCGTGCCATCCTTCAGCGCCTTCCTTCACGCTCAAGCCCCCTATCCAAGAAGTCCACGATCCCCTTTTGGCCGTCTTAAAGAAAGGACACCTGGCAGGGCAAAGCAGGGTCTTTCCACCGACAACCCCTTGTAACCGGGCCTTTGGAAGGTTTGGGCAAGTGTGTTGAACATTTTTCGAGCGAGCTACAGGGGCAAGCTTCCTGTTCAACCTTCGGCCTCCCAAGAGCAAAGCACAACTTGGATGGTTGCGGCTGACTTCAGGGGATCTCATCTCTCCCAGAGCCAAGGTGCTGAGATCTCCGCGGCTTCAGCCTGAACCACCACGAGGTTTTGGACTGGTCCCGGGCCCGGAAAAAACGTTTCACAGAAACCCACCTGTCCAGGAAAAGGAAGATTAAACCATGTGCGCCCTTCTGATGGCCATTCAACCGCAAATGGCTCTTCTAAGGCGGGAAGAAAAAAAATGGAAAAAACAAATCTGGGATTGTCTGATGGGCGTCGAAGGCGGTTCTAGTTCGCTTACCCTGCTTCAGCCAAGGTGCTGGCTCCCGCAAGGGTCCAAAATAGCTTTAGCCTTCTTTGGTGGTGCATGAAGAAAAACCGGGAATTGCACCCAGGACTTTTTGTTCGATCAAAGTGAACCCATCACGCTCTGCCCAGACATGCTTTACAAGTCCCCTCACCCCTCATAATGAGAGAGGCTTGAAAGCCAATTTTGGTCACGACTGTAGAAGCCAATACTATTGTCAACTATACAGTCTCTATTCTTGCTGGTTCTCAGCGGGAATGAGGGAATGATACCTATAATCCATCCCCGATGACTTCCCTCAAGGAAATCCCTAGGTTCATTCCCAACACCCGGAACGGTCGTTCGCTACTGAGCACCAGCAAGTATTGAACTTCTCGCCTGGGGCCCCTTGACCGGTCGGTCTGGTTCACAAAGGAGCCAGCTTGAGCTGTGGCTGGCGCCTTTTTGAGGCACCTCTAATCCTCTAATCCTCGTGAAAAATGGCCCAAAGTTCCTAAACTTGGTGAGTTGAGTTAGTTGCAAGTGTAAATGGGGCTGTCCTTTGTTTGAGGGCGCCCCTTTTTGGTGTTAAAGGCCAACCAAGAGTCGTCGATTACTTGAAACCGGTCATAGAGTCGGGCCGCCCCAAGACGGGCTGCTGAACTTACCTTGCGGCGGTAGGTTTGATTTCAGTTTCCGTGTGCAGAGCTTCGCGAAATCTGGGGATTTGGAGCCCGATTGGTAGTTAGCTTCAATTGGGGACCCTTTGCTGGGCCCCAAACAAAAACCCGCACAATTGAACCCAATCATGTCTCTGCTAGCCTGAGTGTGGGGGGATAGTCACCGTTTTCTGGCAATTTCAACCTAGGCACCAAAACCACTCGGGCCAGGGACCATTATACATCTTGCCCTGTCATTGCAACCAAAGAGCAAAGCTGGTCCGGCAGAAAGCATCCCATTCCAAGGTGCATAATTGAGAAAACCCCTTGCCCCCTTGCTGAATAGAGGGGGCATTCCATTTTAACGAGGATCCTTCGCTTTGGGGATAAGCACATGATGCATTCCTAAAGCGAACCGCGGGCCAAACGCCCGACGACTCAATGACTCAACGGCCTGATGCTCCTATGACCCACGACCAAACGACTCGACGGCCGAGGCGCTATTCAGCTGGCCGCGCGAAAAAAGGATTGGAATGAGAGCGCTCTGAGCCCAAAAGTTCGCCGACGTCGGGTTTTGAGATGAGTGAGAGTACCCGAGATCCACTGGACAGCTTCCCCAAAACGAACCGAAGGGATGTTGGTCCCAATGCCAGCGGGCATGCGCCCGACTCTGCTGCTTTGGGGTTTGAAAAAGGAGGCAGTGGAGAAAAAAATATGGTTGCTGCTTGATTAGCTGCTCCCAAATCCGATTTGTCACGCTTTGTTGGACTCAAACATACTTCAACGAAAACGGGAAACTACCTGACAGCCCTGGAAATTAGAGGCTGCCATGAGGAAGAAACAATCTCACCAACTAGCTTTGGTGACGCCCTAATACGCCAGGAAAGCCGGTGTAGCTGGCTGCCCTTGACCTCTACCATGGATGTTAGTGTTGACCGAGGCACATATTGATCATAAGCAGGGCATGGCGTTCATCCAAAAGAGGCCTGCATGGGAAGGAAGGGACCCTGGGGCACAACGGCTGTCTAGCAGGCAAGGCGACTGAAAACAATATTGTCACTGCAAACAAAGGGAAAGCAAGGTAAGTAAGACACAATCAACACACACTTAAGAAACCAGCTTTCCCCCTTATCTTGTGCTGCTGGAAGGCCTGCAGGCCGGGCACTGACCACCCGGCTAGGGAGGAGCTCGCCGGCGACGGCAGATTCACAACTTGCTGCAACTGCGGTTTAGCACCGGAGGAATGCCCACCAGCGTGTACGCCGTGCTTCCGCTCACGGGCCCAGCCGCACCTTCAAGCACCTCAACTGGAAAGCGCGCAGGATGCTTTCTGACTCATCTTGTATGGCACCACCCCCTGGCGTGTTCTTCCATCAAGGCGGCGGCCTCAGCCGTCTTCAAGTACCCGTGCGCCGGTCTGCCAAACCCTTGACATAGACATCACCCATGGGCGTAGAACTCACGGCCGCTGGCATCTGTTTATGCCCGCAGTTCAGGCCCGCAAGAGAGCTGGCCACTTGACTGTCGGACTGTAGTTGTCCAGACGCGGGAAGGGCGGCAAAGGGTTAGCACTGTGTGTGTTTTTGCTTGTGGAAAAACATGTGTTCTACTTACCTGTTTCAGGTATCTCAGTTGTATTGCTACCTTGTTTTGACCACGAGGAACAAATGTTCCCATCTACCCACAAATCGGACAATAACTTGGGATCAGTCTCAATTGGGCAAGGGTCAACACAAACGGCGGCCAGCGCTTTTCTGACCGGAAACGCGTCGCAAGCGCCAAACCTGCGGAAAACCCAAGGGCTCCGGACCTACTAAAAACAAACACACCCGATGTGAATGTATGTCCGTGCCATGTTCGTTTGGTATGCCCTTTCTGTTGGAACACATGAGTCCTACTCAAAACCCGGTAATCAAATGGTCTACCCAGAACCATGCTTCAAGAATTAAGAAGGCGGCCGCAGCTATTTATGGGTTTGTCCCTTACTAACCTTCATCTACCCGAATCGGTTTTGAGTGGCTCACATGGGGTCAGGGCACAGAACAACTTTCCTTCCGCGAGGCAGGCCAGTGCCAGAGGCATCTACCAGGCCCGTGACCCCCCCATGGCAGGCGGATCCTGAGGTTTTTTGGTGTTGGTGAAAAAAAGCCTTGTGGGAAGAAACCGAGTGATTAAATAAGTCTCAACCATCAGAATTCTACCCAAAATTCTTTCTTGGGGTGCGTTTCCACATTTTGTGTCCAAGTGATTAGTAGATAAGTCGCAACCATGGAACATGCTTTTTGGGGGGGTGGGTATTTCCGCATTCTAGGTCCAAAACACCCATATTTTTTTGAGGAGAGCCCGGCTGAAGCTGCACCCACTCACTTCTCCCAGCGCTCATCCTCCCAACCTGCGGAACGAGCATCCGACTTCTGGCCATCCCAAAAGAACTGTTGACCGAGGTGACAAGGATCTAGGGGTTGATTCCCCCCATTCTTTTCAACCCTCGTTCTTTTCAAAAACCGGCTGTTTCCCCTGGGTTTTTGATGGTTTCCTGCAAAGAAGGATCCCTGGAAAGAATGGAAATGCAAGGTACCCCTAGAAAGGAATTTTGATTGGGACTACCTGAAAGTGGTCGGAGTCCCCAAGCTATCCCCGAAGGAACTCCAAAAGAGGTTTCCCACAAGGAACGGGCAAGGAGCCCAAACGGATTCCCCTGTGTTTCCCATGAATATTTTGGGGATAGAAAATTGAGCTTCTCGGAAATCGTTAAGGGCGAACGGCAAAGACCGGGTTACTTGCTCCATCTCAACGCCCGGAAACGGGTGCTTTCCGTGCCTATTTTTTGGACACCTGCTGGCTGAAACTGGCAACGTCAGTCACGAGTCCCAACACTTGCTCACTTGCTGGTGGGTTCCCGTTTTTGGGCGTGGGTTAAAGGGAAGTCAAGGGGGAACCGGCAATCATTCTTTGGCATCCGGTTCTCCGATTCCTTCCCGCGTTTTTCTGGTTGGTTTTCAGGAAGAAGAAAAAACACGCGTGTGAACGGAGGCCACAGGGACAGTTCATGAGGATCATTCCTCATCATGGATCCACAAAATGGAGTCGGTAAGCTTGTGGCATGCGGCTCAGACCAAGGTTGCGTTTGCTAGTTTCCCTTGTTTGGAAAAACCACGCGGGATTGTTGCAATGTTTAACCAAACCCATGTTGAGAGGTGCCAGCGCGAGCAGCTCCAACTCAGCGTTCGATAAGGTGTGCGTCGTTTGTGGAATCTCCAGAAAACGGAGCGATAGCCATGCGCCCTCAGAAAGGAAGCTGCCCGCAAGGATTCAGACATCTGCCCTTGCATTGCCAACATAAGTTGCTCAGTTGTTCAGCGACCCTATGGAAAAAGGGACCCTTTGATTGGGGTAAAAATAGGTTTTAGGTGCAGAAGCCATCAATATATATATATATATGCATACAGGGAGCTGGGTATTGGTGACTGTTGGCTTCTGTTGTTGATCTTGATTTCGTCCGCGATGTGCGGCCGCAATGTGTGGTGCACTTCTTTCCTTTTTTTTGCAACAGGCTGCTGGCTGCTGGGTTGTGAGGGCAGCCAAAATTTGGGGACGTGCCCATAGGAGTCCCCTGTTTTCGGGCAGGAAATGCAAATCGAATGCAACTCCTCTAGGTCAGCTTTATGCCCTTAGGCCCTTGAGTTGCTTCACTTTGGGAATGAAATTTTGTGGATTCCACAGGATTGCGCCTGTTTCCCCAAAAATGCCGTCCTTTCTTCCAAAGAACGCCGTGTTGCCCTGCTGGGCCCGAGACGACCTACCCGAAGACATCGACTCGAAGCCTGCCATGTTGGAAGGCAGCCCTAAGATCACCAGACCACACGGGAAATCTCATGGCCACCACCGGCAATTCGCCCAAAGGTCACAACTCGCCAAAAGGACACCTGAGAAACAACCCACCAGAAACATCGAAGTGCGCCATTCCTCAGAAAACAAGACCAACCTGGAAAACAGTCTCTGTGCACCAATGGATTCTTGGTGTTGTGCTCCAGCCTCCATCAGCCCTGCCCTACCGGCCCGGCTTCGTTTTCCTGGGGCCGGGACCCGCACCGTAGGCCTCCAAGTTGGGAGACATCCAGTCAGCCGGCCTCAGCCGGTGGAAAGCCCATTCAGCCATGGCCTTTGGGAAAAATAGATGGGTTCCCCTGGGAAATGGAAGCAACAAAAATCTAAGCCGGTGCCATCTATTTTTTACCAGGCTCACCCAAAAAGGACACCTTCGCAGTCTCCCGCATCAGAGCTAAGAAACGACCACCAACAGCTGATGTTCAAGCCGGCCAAAAGAAAAAAGATCGGGACCCCGGCAATTCCAGAGAGGGTTTTGGGGGGTCCATTTTCGGATCCTTCCTGAACAGCATGGTGCAGCTCCCATGGGGTGCCATGCTCATGTCCAAAGGAACTATGGACCGCTAACATGGTTCAAAGGGTTGGGTTACAGGACATTCTGCAGGAAAACAGCTGATTTAGGGTGTTTTGGGGCCATGTCCTGTAGATTTTCCTGTAACCAAACCCTTCGAACTGTCAATCCCTCCAAACAAAGCGAGTGTAAAGCCTTGACCTGGCGGCAAAAAAGAAGAACAACTGTTGTTTTAAGTGGTAAAATCTGGAAATGCACATTTCGGTGTGGGTAAAAAAACAGGGGCCCAAAATGGAGCTGGTAAATGGAAAAGTGGACTAAAACCTGCGTAACCCTACCCATTTGGAAAGGGAGCCCTTGCCGCAAGGCAAAGCAGACATTGCGCCCCGATCTCGAGAAATGAACGTGGCCTGGCAGGGTCTCGCAAAAACATCAGTCCGACTCCTGGCTAGCAAACGTGCCGTCAAGCATGCACCTTTTCTAGGTCCTCCAGTAGAGGGGTTAGAATAAGGGTACTCTTTTTTCTGTAGTCTAGTTTAGTACAAAAACCCTCCCACACAAAAGGGTAAAAGGGCAGAACTGGGGGACCTAGTTTTGCTAGGCCATCCAGATCAATGACATTTGGGTGCGTCTCATGGGGAACCTTCAAAATGCTGCTCCTTTGGCTTCCAAGACCGGCTTTCTCTTGGGGCCGCCGGCGGCTGGTAGACCGCGCGGACGGCGGTGGCAAGAGAGTAGATGCCTCGGAGGTCCGGGGCGGCCAGGGCGTGAGTTCCAGGGTTTCGCCTGGTTGCTTCTTCGCCCCCTGGAAAAAATAGAAATACGTCCAACAGAGATAGATTCCCTTTACAACCAACAGGAAAAACAAAAAGCACATGTTCTCAAGCAAATGGAAGCTCGCCACAAAGGAAACCATAGGGGAAGGTTTATTTCGGGGTCATTCCAATCTCATTCCCTGCCTATCGCACCAGGGAAAGAAACCATTGAAATCCTATAGGATGTTTGCCAGAGGGACCCAAAAATGGCGGCCATGCCTTTGGATCTCTCCAAAAATCTAGGGGTTGATTCCCCCCATTCTTTTCAACCATCGTTCTTTTCAAAAACCGGATCTGTTTTCTCCTGGGTTTTTGATGGCTTCCTGAAAAGATTCGGACCCCTGGAAAGAACCAAATGCAAGGTACCCCTAGAAAAGGGGGAAATTAAATTAGAGGACCGCTGAAGGGAAGCCGAGGGGATTCCTTTCGGCTCCCTTCGGCAGCCCTCTCAAAAACCAGTATGGTGCGTGTCCTTCCAAGCGCCAGAACCAAGCTTGCTGTTGAGTCAGCTTTTGGGGACCGGTCCAAATAGCTGGCTGCTTGCTACTTTCCTTGTGACATCCAACTACAAACTGGATCCTAGGGAAGGGGTGACCACTAGATATTTGGTTGGTTACCATGTTTCCGCCGGTCCCCCCAAGAAATGGGCCTCTCTCCAAAGGAACTTGGGTCGTGTGAAAGCGACCCAGGGTCGCAGCGTGGCGAAAAAGTCACACAAACATTGCCGAGACCCATCCGTCCCACGCAACGATCTGAGCCGCACGCCTTTTTGACCCCCATGAACTTCACATCGCCACTGCCACCCAGCCAAAAAAAAGAAGAAGAAAAGAATGAGGGGCCCCTTTTGCGGACGCCTTGCGCCCCAAACTCTGCCAGTCCCCCCATGCCCGGCCCAAGGAGCCGATTGACTCGGCCCCCAGGCAGCCCGTGAAGAGCTCCAGATCCCCCGGCGCCGCCGGGCGCACCTGGCGGGGGAAAAAAAGGCCGCCCTCCCCCCCTGCCCCACACACAAAAAAAAGAAGAACCACACAAAAAAAATAGACAAGAACAACACAAATTGCAAAACAAAAGCAGGTTTGGCCCTCACCCTCCTGTTGAGCATTACAACCACAACCGTGAACTTCGCCGGAAATCCGATAAAACATTTGGGGCGCTCGAAGGCTTTGGACAAGCTGTTCCAGTCTCAGGGAACCCCTGAGGGTCACAAAAGAGAACACCTCTGAGAGCAAGAATGGGCCAAGGTTGAATTGTTGTGTCATCCAATCTGTATGTGCACTGTATTAGAGGCCAAGATAGTAATAAACCAGATAAAAGGATACTTGATTTGTATCATGAGAAGAAGGGTCTCACCCGGCATTCGTCCCATCGCCAAGCCTCCAAATTAAGGTGCTTCGAAAGAAACCAAACCACATCTTGGGTTCCGCATACTTTTAAGACACCCGCACATCTGCCGATGAACGACCATTTCCTCTTCGGAGCCTATCAGAATCGCCCATCCGGCGAAACGCAGCAGGATCTGTCAGCTGGCTGCAAGCGACACCCGGTTTTCCCGAGGAATGTAAGTCCAAACATGATCTCAAGCTCGTCCCCCGCTTTCACAAGGCTGGAAACCACCAGCTGTAGCCGCAGGTTCCCGGTCGATGGCCTCGGGGTTGAAAAAACACATCGGCCAAAACTGGGCCCTAAGAAACATTCGAGGCAAGGGACAAAGAGGTATGCAGGTTTTAGAACCAGTCATGCGCGCAAAATGAGCAACATGCACTCTCTGTGTTGTTTGTGTTTCCCAAAAAATGAATAACAACTCCTGCCGAGTGGAGCTTGTGCCCCGAGATAAGCTCCTATAATTTGGCCCGAAGTTGCATCACTATATACTGCGTAAAATACAGGTGCACATTCGCAGCGTCGCACTCTCAAATGCGTATGTGTCAAAATCGCCCCCCATGTGGGTGTCCTTTCGGTGTTCAGTCAAACCAACCTGAAAAGGGAACCCTCAAAAAAGCACCCAAGTGAAGACTTTCATTTGCTTCAGCCCCCTGGACAAAAATATAAATATGTCCAGCAAAGACAGATTCCGATTCAAACCAAAACGGGAAAAGAAAAACACATTCAGCAAATGGAAGACTGCAATTTGGTTAAGGCTCCAGTCGTGATGAATTCCTTGTAAAACCAACAAGGGAAACAAATAATTTCAGCAAATCGAAGTGGGGATTTGGACCCTCTTGAAACCAACCCCGTGGGCTGCTTTGGGGCTTCGTGAACTGCCTTCCTTCGGTTTTCCCACAAGACCAGTGGGTGTCCTCGGGTTTCCCGCTCCGAACCAACCAAGGTGAAACCTTCTCTAACCCAAGTTGACCCCGTAAGCCCAGGCTCGCCTGCACGCAGCTGCTGCCAATCTGCAGGCCATTCAGCAGCAGCGTGGCCTCGCGGAGCGTGTTGCGGTTTTCACCCCGTGACATCCGCGTCCAGAACAAATCAGGAGAATTCCCCCAGAAAACGCAAAAATAAGAGAATCCCAAAACGACAAAGGAATCAAACCAAAAACTGGAAGAGTCCGAAACAAGTGAATCCTCCAAAGCAAGGGCCAACTTGTCGGCTCCGAAGAGCTGATGCTTGCGCAGATTTGGTTGGTTGCTGTCAGGTTTTCGTTGGTACCGGCTTGGGGGATGCTTTCCTTGCGGATACGCCTGTGTTGAGGCCCTTCACAGTTGGTGGGAGGCCAAATCGGGCAAAGGGTCAGATCAGCTGGCTGCTCAGAATGGACGGCCAACATTTCGATCCATCATCCCCACTAGGGAACCACAAATACGACAAAAACAAATCATCACGTAGAAGGATCAAGGTTGGTCTTGCAGCCTGGCGGCTCTTTGCGACTCTGGAAATGGCCGCTCGATTGTCAAATTGTCAGATGGCTGAAAGGCATTGATGAGGCATTTGCAAACAAATGAGCCCAGGCAATGACTGGGGGGTATTGAGTTCGTTCCTGATGCAAGATTCCTAGCCTTGTTCTTTGTGTATATATATATATATGTATATATCAGGGTCCAACATGGGTATTTGTTCTAATTGGGGACCCTTTGGTGGGCATCACGGGCAAATGATGTTGGGTGTTCCAACCATGCAAAAAAACAGCCATCTGAGTGTGCCAAAAATGGGGATACCCAAAAAATTAGATGAATGTGGTTCTCCAAGCCAACCAGACCCAAACACACATCTCAACGAAGCTTCTCGACGCAGCAATTGGCCACCTTCAGCGCGTACTCCTGGAAGCGCGCGTGCGGGTGGCATCGGAGCCGCTCCCCAAGCCACTCAGACCGGGCAAAGACCCCCAACTCTTTCTGACAGAACTGAGTCTGGCAAAGGTGAGCCCTAGGATTGACGGGTGGGGGGTGGGGGGAGGGGTGAGAATGCTCCAGAATGCGAAAAGCCTCGATTTTTCCGATGAGATTCCTGCCATACACCGAACGTTAAAGAGGATGTTGTGGGTTAGGCATTTGACTTTTGCATGCAAGATAACGATTCGCTCTTCAGAACATAGCATTGCCTGAGAGTGGAGGGCACGGCTTGCTCTTAAAAACCCTTACAGCTCCTCTACATTCCATCTCCATCTCAGGTATTTGAGGTTCCCGACATCCACACGAAGCAACCAAACTGCATCAGCCGTCTTTTCTTGTGCTCATTCAGGCCCTTGCTAGTTGGAAACAAAAAGATCAAATTAGACTAATCTATGACACGCTGGGAAGGTTTGCCTCTTGATCCCCTTTGCGGACAATAGCCGGACTCCGTGTAGCTTCCTACGGGATATCCCTGGTCGACTGTGTCGCGGCGTATGGTCGATGGCGCGCAATTCCGCTGAGACTGCTGGACTTGCCCAAAGATCTCAACCGAATAAACTGCAAAACCCTGTACTCCGGGTTGGGCAAAATTGGTTTAAACAACCAGGCCCTCACCCACCTAAGCGGAGAAAAAGAGAAGCTGCTGAAACAATGTTAAAGCTACGCGTCTACAGCCCTGCATGTAATTCCCCATGATTTCACCTTTCCAAACAGCTCTGATGTCCAATGGCTGGTGGCTCTACATGCAACATGTACACTTGCAAATGACCGGTGTCCATCCTTTTAAAAACCATCCAAGAGGAAGGTGCCAGAATGTTAACTGTTAAGCTCAACAAAGTCACAATGTATTCCAAAATCTGCATCAGGGGGTCTCTTTTTTGGGAATTTGGTTGGCCCCAGACTCACACTTGGGGAGTCGTCTTAACGATGTTATTATTCTCAATCTCTTTGAAAACTTCCTCAAACTACCTTGATGTTTGAACCCGATTCTTGTCCATATTGGCAGGCCCTCAAATTAAAAGGCCCTCTTCACAGTTGGGCGTCCCTACCAACCCTGCATGCAGTTTTGCTATGGTTTCACCTTCAACCGCGTCTCTGGAATACTGTTCGGATGCGGCATTTGTGGATCCACCGGAAAACTTGTGTGACATCCACACACAAAAAAAGCACACTCAAAGCAAAGCTTATGCTCGTTGGCAACTGGGCAAATGGTCCTCCCTTGCTCATTTTGCTCCCCAAAAACTAGCCGGACCAGAAGAAAAATCGCGCAAAAAACCGATCAAAGGGGCCAACCTCTCGAGTCTCCGGCAAACCCAAGGTCCTTCTCCGCAAAGTGCACGAAGCCGTAGCCCCGGGAGAGGTCCTCTTCATCCGTTTGCACCTGGCGAATTCGCGAGGTGGCTGCCGGGAATTCCCAAGCACCCCCTCGGCATGGTGACGAGGGGCCAAAGCAGAGATGTCGGCAAGCGCTGACGCAGGATTCTATCCGATTATTGAAGATAGCAACAAGACATTGAAGCAGGAAGCAACTCGAGTGGACTACAGATCTTGGTTGCGGTTGACCCCTCTATCTAAAAGAATGTGGCTGAACTGTTCATTGGTTGAAACCACAGCAAAAACAACATATCTGTTCGTGGGTTTAGCAGAAAACCCAAATGTTTTACCAAGTTAAAGTCCAAAGATCCGTTACCAAATGCACTCAAGAGATGGGTCGCCAAAGCTCGCAGCCTCGGTGTTTTTTCCCGAGGCGACAACTGCCGCGGAGCTCATCGTTTTAGCTCCTCCAGCGAGTTGTAGTGGACCTGGCACGGCTTCAGAGTCAAGCTAAGGTCCCATGACTTGGATAATATATATATATATATATATATGTGTCGGATGGGCCCAATAGTCCCCGTTTTCTACGAAAACCACGCCCCTCCAAATGGCAAGCAAAGAACGCAACTTGCGCGCCCTCCAACCAACGCATCGCCCTTCCGCACACATGAAAGGCCCCCGAGGCATGCCAAAAGGAAGCCGGAGGTGAAAGAAGGCGGGAACTGCCAACAACCAGATTGCTGATGTTGACCCCGGATTAACAAGCCCCCTGGTTGATTAATAGGACACACATTTCTTCAGAGCTCCAACAACTATTCAAACATCACGGGATTTGCGACCCAGCTTACATGCTCCAGGAACAACGAGGTCTTGGTATTGATCGAAAGCCGCCGATTCCACGGATTCCAACTCCCAAATAGCACTCTCCCATATGCCGGCCAACAAGGATCCAGGGTACCGATCCATGGTAGCAAGCACCAAATAGCAAGGTGCCAAGCCCAAAAACGCCTCGCTCAAACACAACCTAAGGGCAGGCGCCATCCAACAAGTATCAAAGGGTTGCTCTCAAAGGAACTGAAAAGAAGTCTAGTCAGGTTTCATGTTAGTGGGTACAAGGGTGCCAACTGCTTGCATTTGTTGTTGCGCACCGCCCTTTGCTGGCCGCCCGGTCGACCTGTCTTGGCCGACCCAATCATCCATCCGCAAGAAGGGTACGGAATGGGTCCAATCTTGCTGTTCCCTCAAAGATGAACACTGGAAGAGGGTTCCACCAACCCCAAAACACTACGCAATTTTAAAAAAATGGAGGACATTTTGACGTGCCTTGTAAAGAAGTGGTATGTACATGTTTACTAATCTGCACGGCTGCAAAGTGTTTGTTCCCTTCGGGCTAGTGGTTTGAGGAGGATTTCCCGACGCAACATCGGGTTTACCCGAACCAGCATGATTATCAGCGGTGCCCCTAAACTGATTGATGTCCGATTCCAACTATCATGATTGGAGCCCTTTTGAATTCTGCATATTGATGTAAGTATGTAAATGTAATGTAAAGTTCAAAGCATGCATCCTCACTTTATCCCAGTGCTTCGCGCTTGGAAACCCGTCCAAGCCGTCCCTATTTGGATGCTGAACCATCACCGGCAAAACTGCACGCTCTTGCCTCAGCCCAGAAGCACAGCTTCAGCACCTCCGGAAGCCCCCTATGCCCTGCGCCCCTGGAAGCAGTCCTTTGGACAAGCATCCGCAAGCCCCAGGTCTAAAGCATCACCATCAGAATTGCAGGATTTCCACCTTCAAGCGTTTGTGTCACCCTCGTTGGCATAGGCACAAGTCCAGATCGCCTTGAGTTTCATGTCCGGATCGCGTCGAAACTGGCCCTCGGAACTGGCTTTTTGTCCTCAGCGCCCAGCTCACTTGTACAAAAGATCCTGACAAATGCCCAAACCAAACACTCCAAAAAGAGCTGTCGTAAGGGGCAGTTTGATTGGACAGGGGCCTTTTGGTGGAAAACTGCACACATTGTGTTTGTGTCCACCATAAGTTTCATTAGATGCATTGGGTGGGAAATGGTGAAGTCCCAAGGGTTTCATTTGCTGGACCTGTTCATTTACAGTGGAATCGTTGTGTTCTTTTCCAAAAGGACACCTAGGGTACCCAGACACCTAGGGTACCCAGATGGCACAATACGTTGGATGGGTGGGGGGGTCTTCGGATGTGAGGTGGCTCAACTGGGGAGCCTTGGAAGGATTTTGGGAGCCCTAACTGACACCCATAGGGATTTCCTATATCAAACTCCGCGACAACACCGGGCGAATCTCAAAGGGATCCTCTCTTTTTGTTGGTGTCCTTCGAGCTTCCCTAAAAAATATAGTACCCAAGAGGCCGCGGCTTTTCCGCCATGAGCAAGACCTCTTCCTTCGGAGCCCGGGAAAAACGAAATCGGGGCCTTGCTGCTCTTCTGCTGTTCTGGGGTCACCTCAATGTAGGCCTCCTCCAGAAAGTCGCTCACCACGTGGATCCTCCGAACCATCGCCCGCATCGCGCCACGCCGAATCCGATTCGGCGCGCTTTCGCAGCCGGACTTTTGGTCCAGAACCCCAAGCGGGTTGTTGGAATCCTCCATCTTACACTGTTGCTTGTGGCCCCAAAAACACGCTTTGGGGGTCGGAAAAACAAGGGCCCCCGCACTCAGGAAGTCGCCAGTTGGTTCGAACAAGCCAGGCAGCCCTTGTCGTGAAAAAAGGAGAGCTCTCACGCACATCGGAATCGGACGTAGCCCTGTCACTGAAAAACCAGCCCGGGAAAGCCGCTAACTACCTCAGCTTTTGCCCCTACCAACAATATGTTTGAGCCTGACTCAGAAGTGAACCTGAACATGTAAAATAATGTCAAAACGAGATCCCCAGTGTAACGCGAGAAGGGCACAGCCAGCAGTTTGTGTTGCCAGAAAATCGGGGGGTCGGGTATGGTCGTCAGTCATCATGTGTCAACCCCCCAGTTGAAACTGGATTCCATGCCATGAGTGTGCCTTGCGGGCTGCTTCCCCTTGCGATCAAGAGAGATTCTCGGCGCGCTGCCCGGTTCCTGTGCTTTCTACAATCAGACTCCAGGTTTGGCCGTTGGGCGCTTCTTGAAAAACGTTTAAACTTCACGACTAATGTTTGGACTATTGTTTGCCTGCCTCTGAGGAAGTGGTGATTCGGTTGATTTGCTGGATGCTGGTCTTTGCTTGCCCGAAAGATGGCCAAAGTGAAAAACAACACAACATGTGGTGTCTGCAGATCAATTGGTTTAAATGCGGCAATACCCTGATGAGATGCCTGGGCAGGGATCTCCAAGTGGCCTTTTTCAATCCCAGAGAAAATTGGCCGAAAAGACAAGGCCAGCATAGCGAAGCAGAGACGGAATCTGAATTCGTCGTCCACCTGGCGGTCAGAAGCAGACTCAGAAATACAAGTCTGACATTTCAGGTCGCCATGACCAAAGACAGGAAGCCAACAGGTCAACAGGTCCATTGGCAGACCGTTTGGGCACCAGAAATACATAGGTGTGCGACTGTCAAAATGTTGGGGAGCCCCAAAAATGGTTTCAAAACCCGGCCCAACCATCAATTCGCCGAGAGCGGCGTGTTCAACTGCTGCCTTGGCCCACTTCCCCCGGACAAAGAATCCCCCTGTCCTCACGCCCAACACGTCTGCGGCCGCCTGCGCATGGGCTACTCTGGGGATCAGCATGGAACCCAACAAACCTTTTCTAGGTCCTCCAGCAGAGAGGTTAGAATAAGGGTTCCCGTTTGTCTGTAGTCTATTTTAGTAGAACCCTCCCCCAAAAAAGGGTGAAAGGGCACTACTGGGGGACCTAGTTTTGGATTGCTCAAATGTCAAAGAAACCTCCTTCGGAAAGATTCGCGGTGTGGGGAGAAGCAAGTACGTCCCCTCCCGCTTCTAGATGGACGGTTCCCGCGCTACTTCCAGCAACGCATTCCAGGTGGGCGCTTGAAAACTGGTCCTCGGCTACACCTATGTGATGGTATGACACCGTGTCCCAAAGGCTGGTATCACCCCAAGAGGCAACTCCAGTTCAATTCGCCCCAAGAGCAAAAGTTGGGAAATATAGGAAGCCCATAAACTTGACCGGACACCCAAAGCATGAGCCCGGAAGCATCGCACATTAAAGACCCAAACGGATTTGGGCTTCCTTGTTGCTTCCGCTAAACCTGAAAAGTGCATCAAGCCTCAGAAACGCGAACATCCATCGGCTTGACTGGGGGCCTCAGAATTGGGCGTGACGTCGAATTTCGCAATGCCATAGCAGACCACAGGAAAAATATGTTGACCCACTTGGCAAAAAAGCGACCAGCTGAGTTGGATAAGAATGACTGAGCATTCCTGCACCCATCCACAGTTTGTGGCAAAAGCGCGAGCGGTTGGCCCCTAATAGTCTCACATTTCGCTGCGTGACCTGCCAATGGCGTCCCCTTCAGCTGTTTCCCTTGAGTCTCTGGAGGTTTGGTGGAAAGGATTTTTCTGGAAATGATGAAGTTCCCCCTGAGAAAGTGGGGATGTTGGTACCTAAAGGGGGGGCATGCCCCTAGAAAGGGGGATCCCGAAAAAGAAAGGAGGTTCGTCAGAAGCTGCTGGGGCATTTGAGGTTGCAACGGCACAGACCCTCGCCTGCAATGTCACATGGTCGCCCCAGGCGCCGTCACGGGCCATGTGTGCCAGGTAGCTCTCAAAGCGGCCTGCACAGCTGTCGTTGGACGAAAGCGGGCTTCTTGCTGGTGCGATAGGCAGGGAATGACCGAGTCCGGGTGTGTTGGGGATTCCCGAATAAGGGAAACCACAGGGGATGGCTTTTCTTGGGGTCACTCCAATTCTCATTCCTTGCTGAGGCAAGGCTTGTTTCTGCACTTCTCTCACAATGGTTGCTCGTTGTGAGGGTCCAAAGCAGAACCCAAGTCCCAGACTAAGAGCTTTGGAGGATTCCAGAACTTAGGACAACCCACGTGTGAAGGAACCTGCATGGAGGTAGACAAAGGCGGATCCCTTTGAGTAGTCACCACAATTTGACCCACCCCAAAAAAACACATGCTTCTGAAGATTAGGGACCCCTCCGAAGCATTGGTTTCCTCTTGTGCAAGAAGGAGCTTCCTGTCAGATCGACGGTCTATCCGAGTCTATCCTTCAGCTGCACCCCTGCGCGCGCGCAAGCTCCCTTTGCCCGGGTCCTGCCGCGCGCCAAAACCGGACGGCGCTGCACGTGGCGCGCCCTTGCAGCCCTTCGCCGCTTTTGCCGAAGCGTTTGCCAGCGAAGTCACGGCCATTGAAGAGGGGAGGTGTCAAAATCGGAACCCCGAAACTGGATTTCGGGCCGGGCGGGGGGGTTGATGATTTATAGGGGGTGGGGGGGAGGGGGCGAAATTAAATTTACATGTTGCCTGATGGCATTCCTTTAAACCAAGCTGAAAAATTACCGCCATACGGATATGCGTGGCCACAGCGCGCAACGATTGGATACTGATTTGGAGTTGGACGACTTTCCTGTTGTGAAGCAACGGCAACAATCACCACATCTCCTTCAACGAACACTTCGCCACATCTCCTCGAAATTGGGAAGAGTGGGCCAGTCCCTTGTTATTCAGGACCAAACTGACTTGTATGATGTTGTACAATCGGGGGGGAAAAAAACATGGGCAAAGAATGAGGCACTCAAAGGAAAGCAGTCTTCCAAAACATGTCCGCGCACCAGACCATGTCGATGTGGAGGGCACCTGACAAACAAATGTTGTCCACTTCAAAATGGTGGAAACCAGGGACAGAGTTCCGTGTTACTTGATCAGAATTACAGATCAATTTGGTCAATGGGAAATTGATGCCCATCAAATCAGGTGAAAGTGCGCCAAGTCTAGCTAACACACCCTGCTACCTGAGAGATTAAGAAACAGCTCTTCGCCGCGAGCACCCCGTAAATCGCCGGAAGCGAAGCCCTGATCTCCAAGTAAGATCCAAAGGCTTGAAATCAATTCCGCGGGCCGGCCGGTGGCTCAAACGGCCCGCGGCCGCCCAGTGCGCGACGCAAGTTTCTGCACCCGTGCGCCGTCGTGAAAATCCAATCGGCGCCAGCCAAGGTGGTGATGCCCTCTTTGGCTTTTTCTTGCCATTCAAAACAAACCAACAAGGTACCAACTCAAAACCACACCCATAACTTGTCATGAAGCGCTGGATTTCAGCTTCACTCTGTGGCTTTAGGTGGACTTCGTCATGTTGCCCTCGATGGACATGGTGAGGTACCTCGGAACGGATGCTTCGCTTGACTCCGGCTCACTCAGATGTTCCACGGGAAGAATGGCCAGCTTCCGCCAGAAAGGCAAATCGTCGACCGACGTGGTCATCTCTTCTAAAAAACCAACTTCAAGACAATACAGTCACTGCAAAATAGAAGTAAGCCTTGTTGTCTTAGGGCAGGAAAGAACAGCTCAGGTACTGACTCCTGCAGATCTGATCCCATCCCGAAGCCGTTGATTCCCATCCCCACTACGTTGTCGCGTTCCATTGGATGCCCTTGGTATCAAATCTGGCCCTACCAACAGCCACCAATCATCGCCAAGCATCCAAAGCTCGTACTGCACTCCCACTAATTAGTGGTTTGGAGCCCGGTGGCTTGGCGGTGAAGGAGGGGTGAAACCCATTTACCCTCTACAAGAAGCAGGGGTTCAAATCCCCAAACCAATCCCAACCATCAAGTTAGTGGGAAGCTGAAATTCAGTGTGGAACAAGGGCTTTCAGGCTCAAACTCACTACCGATAATGGGACGCGGCCGACAAAAAAGTGGAACCTACAAAACTTTAGAAAAGGCAAGCCCTCATGATTTCAGGGGAAGCCCCTAGCTAGTCCCCCGGGTTTTGTGAGGTTATTCTCACTTCCGTGACCTCACATGTAGGGCTTCGCATCCGAACGAAAAACAATGCCAAACACCATCTTGGCGGTTCTTCACCGACCCCCTCCTTTCCATGTTTGCCTCGAGTCAAAGTGTGATCCAGTCCTTCCATGCCATGCAAAGCTTGGACCATATCATGATCTCCCAACATGCTGTAAGCCAGTAATGTTGACCCAGGATTGATAAACCCGTCCCATTATTAGGGGGGTGTTCCCTCCAAAAGTGATGCATCCCCACTAAAAGGGGACACCACCCTATTAATCAACCAGGCGTTGATTATTCCGGGGTTAGCATTACTTGAGAAACATACACTGTTATCGATGTTTCTCAGAATCATGCTGGTTTCACTTCTTGTTTGATTGCTGGGAGGTGCGTTCATCGGCAAGATAAACCCAACAAGCATTCCCCCTCTGACAATACCAGCTGCGAACACTGAAAGCGATTGAACACCCTTCTGAAGAACACCTCGTCTGCAAAAAGTGAGCAGAGGGCACCCAGAATGACTTTACATTGGCTCTTGCGAACAGTGATGTGCTCACACCTTTCAAGGAATTGTGTATATATATATATATGTGTATACATATGTGTATTTGTAGATATATGTATGTATATACAGTCGGAACTAAGTTTCAAAGCCTAACATGCGGTTTCCCTGAAAGTCCTCGACCTTTCACCAGTCAGTGTACTTCCCCCCCGAACATTGCACCAAGCTGGACAACCCCCCCTGCAAAAGGCAACATGAGACCCTGCAATACGTGATCCTTCCAAACATGTGCGGGGGAATCCTCCTGAGTCACTGTATCTGACACCTAGGCTGGGAAGCCGGAAGAGCTTTTCCTCTGCCACGAAACCTCACGTGAACTTGTTTGGGTTGTCTCTTCAGGTTGTCTCGGGCTGAGCCCCACTCGCCCCCCCCCAAACAAGTGTGGTTCAGAAATTACAAACTCAAGACCCAAAGTTTCCAAAGTTTGGAGAGCTCCCCTCCCAAACTTCCAACCTTCCAAACTTCCCTGCAAACAAAAACAAAAAAGTTTGGAGTGCTCCTTGTCTCCCTTCCAGGCTTCCAACCACATTCCCAGTTTTGGTCGCCTCCCCAACTGCCAGCCGGCCCCGCCGGTTCCGAGGCGCCGCTCGTTGCCGCGGTCCCCGGCCACCGCGGAGGCCAAGGCCTCCAGCGCCGCGGCGTCCTCCTGGCGCCACGCGACGAGCGGCGGGGGCCAAGGCGGGGAATGGCCCGAAGGACCGGGGGGGGTGGGGGGCACCACCAAAGGGAAGGGATGGGATGATGATGTTGATATTGTTTTATTCCCGAAAGCATGGCGAAGTGTTCTTCCGTTGGATTCATGGGAGTTATCATCATGAGAGTCATTGCAAAGAGTTATCAATCAGCACCAACAGAGTCATCATCATCATGAGAGTCATTGCAAAGAGTTATCATCATCAGAGTCATTGCACAGAGTCATCATCATCATGAGAGTCATTGCAAAGAGTTATCATGATTGCACAGAGTCATCATCATCAGAGTCATTGCAAAGAGTTATCATCATCAGAGTCATTGCAAAGAGTTATCATCATCAGAGTCATTGCACAGAGTCATCATCATCAGAATCATTGCAAAAAAAAAGCATCATCATCAGAGTCATTGCACAGAGTCATCATCATCATGAGAGTCATTGCACAGAGTCATAGCAGAGAGTCACTTGCGAGGAGCAATGCTCGTGAGAGTCACTGGCGAGGAGCACTGCTTGTGAGAGTCACTTGCGAGGAGAAATGCTCGTGAGAGTCACTGGCGAGGAGCAATGCTCATGAGAGTTCTCCCTCATGACGAGTTGTCAATTCGTGTGGTCGAGGTCAAAAAACTGCGGATTTTTTTTACGATTTCTGCGGTGCGCGCGCGACCCTCTGCGGAGATTCGTGTGGTCGAGGTCAAAAAACTGCGGACTTTTTACGATTTCTGCCAGGATGAACCCTCTGCGGGGATCGGCGTGGTCGATGTGCAAAAACTGCGGGATTTTTTCGATTAGGAAAATGCTCGCGCGACCCTCTGCGAGTATCGTGCGTCGAAGCGTGGATTGCGCGGCTGCTCTCGGAGTCGCGCGGTCGCGGGGTCGATCCGCGGAAGCTTTTCTAGACAGAAATCACAACTTTTAAGTGCAAACGTAGTACGCGGACGAAAATCGCAACTTTTAAGCATAACTGTAGTACGCGGAGTACAGTCCTGCAGCTCCGGCTGCACAATGGAAGTTTTCAATCAGAAAACTAGTATGCGAAGTACTTCCCGAAAGCTTCGGCAGCACTTGCGCAGAGCAACTTGCACAGAGCGCTGCCGTTGCGCAGAGCAACCTGCGCAAAGCAAATTGCACAGAGCACTTGCACATAGCAGCAAGCGCAGGGCAACTTGGGCAGACCAAAAGTCAGGTGTTCCGTTGGGAGAATTATTATCATGAGAGTCATTGCACAGAGTCATCATGACAGCCATTGCATAGGGTCATCGCACAAGAGTCATCGAACGGAGTCATCACGAGAGTGATCGCACAGAGTCATCATGAGAGTCGTTGCCCAGAATCATGAGAGCCCTTGCGCAGAATCATCATGAGAGTCATTGCCCAGAGTCATCATGAGAGCATTGCGGCATGTCCTTTTCCCCTAATACACCAGGGCGACACACACGCACGACATATTCATGCAGTGAACATAGGAGTCCTACTTCACTGCTGTCCGCACATTGCCTCGCCGAACCTGGCTGCAAAACCACACTGCTTAGCTTTTGTCAGCGATTACCAGTTGCATTCCGCGCTCATCTTGGCGCCAACACAAGCGAGCAGACTTCACGCTGCGGATGTTCGCCTTGAGCGTCTTCACATGAGACTGCAGGCTTGGAAGGAACTGCAATACGTCCAAAGATCTCGCAAGCCATGCTCTCCTCGACGGAGACAACACAAAAACACAGCGCGCGCAGTTCAACCCAGCCCTGACGCGAAGAAACCACGAATGAACTGCAACCAAGCTTCTGCTCCACCGTGAGCTCGCGCCATCTATCCGCAAAGAAGCGCAAGCCTTCGGAGTGAAGCGGAGCTAGCAAGCTCACATTCAGCCTGATCTTCTCTTCCAGCACTGCCATGGAGCAAAGGTGCATTTTGCTCAGAGTCATCTTGAACCCCCCTTCCGGGCCCCGAGCCCCTCCAAGCCCCACCCCCCCGACCCCCAATACGCAACAAGCAACCCACAAGCCGAAGAAACGCTAAGGTGAGCATTTGCTTCTCCAAGGGCCTTGGTGCGCCGGTGGGCTCGGCCCTCTGAAGCTCAACAGACATCTTCGCGAAAGCCCGGCGCCTGCGCAAGGCCGCGGGCGGTGGCCGGGAGGGGAATGAGCGGGGTTTGCCATGGACCATGTGAAGCATCACTACTGCGCTGTAGCCTGTCCAGGCGCCATCAGAGTTGTGTAGTCATGGGCAAGCGGGCATCGGGGCGATTCACGGTTGTGCCGGCAGCGACCGCACCATCCGTTGGCGGCGCATCGGGGCCCATCACCGGATGGCATGCTGCTGCTGCCCTCGAAGCATGAACCAGGCGTCCTCCTCACCTCACGGCCAAGTCACACGAACCCGAGCCGGCCCTCGACCGTCACCTTGTGGATGGTGCTGCTCAAGGTATCCAGCGATACCAGGGTGGGTGATGCTGCCACCGACGCATGGCCCATGGCTGAGTCATTGCACCGAGTCATCATGAGAGTCATTGCACAGAGTCATCATGAGAGTCATTGCACAGAGTCATCATGAGAGTCATTGCACAGAGTCATCATGACAGCCATTGCATACAGTCATCACACAAGAGTCATTGCACAGAGTCATCATGACAGCCATTGCATAGAGTCATCACACAAGAGTCATTGAACGGAGTCATCACGAGAGTCATTGCACAGAGTCATCGTGCGAGTCATTGCACAGAATCATCATGAGAGTCATTGCACAGAATCATCATGAGAGTCATTGCACAGAGTCATGAGAGTCACTTGCGTTGTAGTCACTGTTTTGCTCGAGGGCGGTATGTGTCATCTTTGACGTGCTTGGCAAACTCGTGTGAGGGGCGGTCCGATAGGTGGCAAGATAGCAGGAACAAGGTTAGTTGCTGTGTGTTGCTCGTGACCACATCGAGCAAAACCTTGCGCGGGAATGATCGCCGGGCTGTGATGCTTTCGGGCCAACCGTAGTCTAGTTGTATCTTGGGGTCATTCCATTTCTTCCCGTACAAAGGAAACCATTTGGGATGGAATTGGTGGGGGTCAGACCGAGTTTCCGGGTGTTTGGTTGAATGAATCTGTTTTGAGGAAATCCCGAAAGGAAACCAGAAGATGGATTGAATTTATGGGCGTCAGTCCATTCCCAGCTGAGAACCAAGTTGGGTTGGTGGTTTGGGTTGGTCAGGCTTTCCCAGAAAACCCCCCAGAAGAAGGGGTTCAAATCCTACCAATCCAAACCACCATGTTTTTGGTGTCCACGGAACGGCTCAAGTGGTACCCCAAAAAAAAATCGATTCATTTTACTGTTGAAGCTGTGCACTCTATGCCGTCGCCTTGGGAACTTCCCAAACTCCAGCGGGGAAGGGAGTTCACGGACATGGAGATAGTTTGGCAAAAGGTGGGGGGTGCCGCAACCGGGAAACGGAAACAAGGACTTGGTTGCTGCAACGACCCCTCCCCGCGAAAAGTGAATCACTTGTTGGGGGGGGTTAGTGGAAAACACCCTTTATTTCAACCAAAAAAGTCTAAAGATCCAACCCAATAGCAGTCAAGAGGAGAACAGCGGGTCTTAGCAGGCTTGCCCTTCCCGGGTTTCAAGCTGGCGCTTTTGAGACGGCAAAAGCGACCATTCTGGCCAAGCCATGGTACCTGAAGCAACAGGGGTTTTCTGCACATGGTCACTTCCATGGTTTGATATCGGTGTGGGAAAAGGACGGAATCCCACAAAGGCACCAGGGCATTTCGGCACAACAGCTAAGGCTAGCAATGATGAGACAAGATTCAATGCTACAATCTAGAGGTTCTTATACAAGAGATTCCTAAACATGTGTCCTATCCATGTGCCCGGAGTAGCCACCACAAGTAAAACCGTTTATGGATCCCCCCGCCGCTTGAAATCGTCCACCACCCAAACAACCCCAAGACCCCAGGCCGTGACCTCATTGGTCAGCGGGACCATCCGAAGTGCTGGCTCCACAACTTCTCTCCCTTTCTTCCTTCATTGCTTTGGAGGAACGTTCCCTGACCCGGGCCTTCTCTCTCTCTCTCTCTCTATCTCTCTTTCTCTCCCTCTCTCCCATCTCTCTCCGTGAGAATAGGACACCCCAGTGGGCAACTCATGTCCTCATATCCTGATTTCAGAGCAATTGGCACAAGTTGGCAGCAAAGGCTCGTGTGAGCCACAGGGTTCTTCCACTTCTGAATGTGCGAGCAACCCTGAACATGATTGGACGGTCCCCTTCATCAACTGCCTATTCTTCTAGTCACATACAACATGCCAATGGCAAAGGGACAGTTTCATGAGGGAACCAACTACTTGGAAACACCTGGAGTTTTGCCACGCAGCCAAACAGGCCCGTCGCCATCTCCATCCGAGTCATGGAAACCAACCCTGCCACCCTGAAACAAACGACCCACAAGGGGCAGAAGGAAAACATAAGATCTCGACACCATGCATTTGGGTGTGTTTTTCTTTGGACCCAACACGGATTTTGGTGGAGTTTGTTTTTTTTGTTTAATCTTTTCCGTGGTCGATCTCAAAAGCCGCTCCGGCGTCAGCGCCACCCCCAGGCTCGCCTCGTGCGGATAAAAAGGCGAAAACCTCCCTTCCAGTAAAACGCACAAGCTTTGCAGGGTCCGGTCGTTTGGACACTTCAAATACCTGTCGGTTTTGACACCTCAAATGGGTACTTACAAAAGACAACCCGCAATCAGTCAGGCTCCGTGAAAAGCCGGGAATCAACGAATCAATAGTGTCCCTTTCTGATCAACTGGCGTCAACTTGCTGGGTGCTTGGGCATCGAAAGTACATCCAGCTTAATGTCCGCCAACCGTTTTTGACCTGAAAGCCGCATTGCGTAGTCACCTAAGGGGGGTTTCCCGCACTTGCAGAAACAAATGAGTAGAAAAAGGGCGGGAATCGGGAAAGATATGCATACCACACTTAGCCAAAATGTTTGGAAACCCCAGATCTAAGGATTGTGCACGCCCCGGGGCCCGGCACCCAGATCTGAACTGGTGGCCCCCGGGGAAGATGCAGTGCGGGGGTTGAAGATGTCTTTTCCACGCGAGATTCGTGCTGGTGGTAATAACAAAGACACGGAAATACACCAGAACATGGTAAGACAAGACAAAAGGGATGTGAATACTACCAGCAGCTTCCTTCTGTGTAAGAGGGCTAGAAAGGACAGGGGGGGAGCTGTAATTATGTCTGGCCAAATTGCTAGCAATCATAAACCAGAAACGAGGAATCCTCAAGAAACCCTCGTCATGGGCGAGCCCGCCTTATCCCCGTCTCGGTGAGCTCACTAGGCCCCTCCCCTCCTTCCCCTCACCCCGCCAGGTTCGTCTTGGCGTTGGCAATCTTTGTGGTGCCCGGGATGGCGATCATGCTCAGGCCCAGCTGCTCAGCCTTGAAGTAAAGCCTCCAGTCCATGAATCCAACCCCAAGGCACAAGATAACCGTGTGTCAAGCAATGTAAGTTTCGCCCAAACGACGAGTTCAAGCAAGAACACACCCAAAGCAAGCCTTCTGCTTGCAATGGGCAAATTGAGGGAAACCCCCCAAAAAAAGGCCGTGTTCCTTCCTCTCGACGCCCGAGGCGCCAGGCCAGCGAGAGCTGCGCGGCCGTGACGCTCTTGGCCTCCGCCATGGCCTCGATCTTCTTCAGCAGCTCCTGACGCGGCGAGTCCGAAGCGACGCGAAACGCGAAGCGCGGAGCGCGAGGCCCCCGGCGGCTGCGGTTCCCTCGCTGATTCGGCGCGCGCCTGGGACTTGTCCACCGCGCGTTGTTTTTTGGAAGGGAAAAGATTAGAGGCTTGAACCCCAAGTGGTTGATTTGTGTTTTCCCCGGGTTTCAACAAGTCTGCCTTGGGTGGTCAACAAAGTGGAACCCATGGGTGAGTTAGAAAAGGAGCGTTTTCCAGTTGTCCTTTTGGTCTCCTTTATGCCCCCTTTTTGGTGAGAGTGAGTTTTGAAACATCAACTTTGGGGGGTTTAAGCGAATTTCCTTCTGGCGGGGTGGTGTGGGAAACGTAGGGAACCCTCTGGGAAGCTGAAACCAACTGAAGCAATTGAAACTGTAGCTCTCACAGTGGCCCAAATCGGATGCATCGGACTTGGACCCGGAAAATCGAAGAGTCGCTTGTCAATGGCTGAACATGAGTTCGCCAAAACAAAGGGGCAACATGGTCGGGCCAAGTAGCAGCCCGCAAAAAATATCTCACGCGACGTCAACCTTTTGCATTAGGCCCAAAGCTTGTTTTGATACGCCCGGACGTGTGTTCTAAAACAGGGCACAAGATATTCCTGGCATCTTTCTCTGTTCGTCTGGGCGAAACCTTGCCTTCCCACACAGTTGCCGACAGTGCACCCCTTTTTTGCGATGCATCATGCTGCCACCTGGCACCCAGTTCAGGTGGCAGCAGAGCCCCACATCCACGCGCGCCAGCACGTGGACCAGGCGAAACCAAGGGTGGGAGGGTGACAGGGAGACAAGCAGGTTTGACGCACGCACAAGGATGCAAGCATGCAAACCTTCCCTCGCAACCCATTTTGCCCAACAGTGTTTGCTGCTTTCAGCCCTCAAAAGGATCGCACAAACACCCCAGAACCCTCAACGAATCTTGGTTGCTGCAACGACCCCTCTACAAAAAGTGAGTTTCACTTTTTGTGGGCTTACGGAAAACCAAATTGATTTGCCGCACAAGATTAAGGTCTAAAAAGTTCCGTTACATAGCGATCAACGACTCAGCTCCTGGTTCTGCTTCAAGTTCTCCTCGCTGTACCTGGGCTGCGCCGCGCGCCAGTCCGTGGGCACCTCCACCGGCGCTGCCGCCAGCAGGTTCCCTCAGCCGGCGGAGCGAGGCGTTGCCGGCGTTGGGCGTTGGGCGTTTCGCCGACCAGCCGAAGAACTCAAAAACCAGGCAAACGGACATCACAAGCTCAACCACAGGCAGCTGCTCGGAAAGAGCAACACCAACAACAACTTGCTCCTTGAGTGAAGTGGAATTGGCAAGCGTGTCGGCATACCAAACCAATCCAATCAATCCCATCCCATCGAATCCAAACCAATCCAATCCATCAATAAACCAACGAACCAGTTTTCTTAGTGGGGAAACGGCTCATTTTTAGAGAACCCCTCAGATTTCTACGGTCCCCTCTGAAACTCCGAAGTGGGTTGTACAGATTGGGGATGTCCAAAAATGAGCTTGGGTTTCTTTTGCATTTGAAGAACGACCGTTGCTTCGGGTTTTCCTTTGACACGAAAAAAAGAGCGGAAGAAGAAAAAACTGGCATCCTCCCACACACACACACACACACACACACACACACACACACACACACACACACACACGAGCCCCAGTGACTTTGCGTGTTTCTTTGAGGGTAGCCTTCTAGGGCGGTCCCAAGCGCTGGCCAGCGGTGAGTAGGCCACCACTCCGATGCCTAGCTCCTGGCCGGACACTTCCGCGGCGGCCGGGCGGCGGGGGTGGTGGTCCATGCGATTGCCGGTATGCCCCGTTTGAACTGGGGCAAAAGAAGCTGATGCAATGGTTCTATATATATATATATACACACGTGTCTTTGTAGATTTATGTAAACACGTGTGTATATACATATGTATGTATGTATGTATGTATGTATGTATGTATGTATGTATGTATGTATGTATGTATGTATGTATGTATGTATGTATGTATGTATGTATGTATGTATGTATGTATGTATGTATGTATGTATATGTAAACACGCGTGTATATACATGTGTAGGTGTATATATATATATATATATATATATGCATTTATTTATTATTATTATTTTAATTAAAAAAAAGCACGTGTGTGTATATATATATAAACACCCGTGTATATATATATATATATATATGTGTGTAAACGCACGTGTGTATATATGTAGATACATATATATATATATATATGTAAACATGTAAACGCACGTGTGTGTGTGTGTGTGTGTGTGTTTGTGTATATACACGTACGTTTACATACATATATATATATATATATATGTGTATATATGTAAACGTACGTGTATGTATGTGTACCTATATGTATATACATAGATACATAAACGACCTTGTTGCAGGGGCTGGGTGAATTGACGACAGGAAAGGGAGAGAGAAGTGCACATGATCTGAAGAAAATGACACCAGGAGGCATAAAAAGAAAGGGAGGTTAGCTTTAAGGGAACAGATCTGGTTGGAGGAGTCCGGCTCCCCCTTCCCATCCTTGCAGCAATCCAGCAGGAACTCCTCCACGAGGTTCCTCCAGCCGGTTGGCGGCTGCCGTTGATCCGGTGATATCTTCACGCAGCATCATTGATCCAAATATTATTCTGAAATATTACCCTCTATTTCCAACTTGGAAGTGGACCAGAAGCCCTTTCAAGAGGGTGGCTTTCGTCTTCCAAACTCCGACATGATCCACCTCCATCCAGGCGATTCTGTTTGCTTGCCGCAATCAAACCCCACTGTATGATGGCACAGCTTTCCCTTCTGAAGGGGCCAGTCCCGTTACGGAAAATGTTCCTCCGGTGCCAAGTTGTTGCAGAGACTCCTCCATCCTGTTCGCAGAACATCCATCTTTTCTGAACGTCGGTGAAGATGTCCGATTTCGAATCCCTGAAAAGATGAGCTGGAGATTACAGCTCTCCTGTTTCACCAGATGGATCCCTGCCGTTCCTGGGACCTGACTTCGCTAGCGAAGGCCACGTCACTGGCCTCCGCAAGCCCACGGGTGAACTTTTTGACGGGAAAAAAGCCCAAGGGGAGACCAACCCATTAGGGCGCTGTCAAGAACCCACATGCCGCCACTCCTTTGGAGAGGAAAACCACACCATGGGGGGTCCCTGGAGGGGGGGGAACACGGGGTCCAGCCCTAGAAAACACCCCAATGTCAGCCAGAAATTGGCAAGGCCATGCAAGCCAAAGAGGGTATAGGGAACTATGCCATGCTTTGTGTGTCAAAAAACACACCCAAATGCCGCAACTCCTTTGGAGACACCCACATGGGGGCGAAACATGGGGTCTACGTGCATCCGGCATCCCGGCCCTACGGCTCTGAAAAGCCCGAGCTCTGTCGCCTGAAACACCTCCGCAAAAGATTCAGCCAACAGGACACTCTGAAGAACATGGACTCTGTATTCTGCCACTGATTCTGACCAAGCGCAAATCTCACGAGAAGCATAGTTCGTCCATCCACCCTGCGAAGCCAAAGCCTTTTGGGTAGATTGCCTGTGGACCTTTGGAGAGTATGGCAAAAGCAAAAACCAGTGGGTCAACTTGTAGGTGTCCCAAACCCGCTTGGATCTTTGGCAGGCGTTCCTTACCAACTTGATGCCAGATCTGGTCTCCTGGTCACGAGGCTCCACTCGATCTGAATCGCCGCCACCTGCAAGCCGAACTGCCGAGTCCAGCCAGTGCTGAAGATGATAAGAACTACCTACTAGGTCCTCCAGTAGAGAGATTGGAATAAGGGTACCAACTTTTTTCAACAGTCTATTTTGGTAGGGGAACCCTCCCCCAAAAACAGGTAAAAGGGCACTACTGGGGGACCCAGGCTACATAGGTGTTGGCAGTTGCATGAGCGGCTCGGTATACACGTTGATGCGCGTTGAGGAAAATTCCAAAGGATATCACTCATCTGTGCCCACGCCCTTGGGCTGCAAGACCGAGCTCTTTTTCAAAACATCTGCGAAGTGAGCAACTTGTGATGCCGACATGGTGAGTACCCGAAGGGTGCAAGAAGCAAGAAATGATGCACCTGCTATGGAATTTAGCTGGCCATGGGTCAAAAGCCAAATTGTATCCCCAGTGAACATCCCAACCCACTAAAATTGACTCTGTGGCTGGTGAATTCACCTACCCCAAAATGTTTTGGACCCACAGCCAGCTGAGTAAGCAGGCTTCAGGAAGTGGGATCAAACCCTGAAGCGGCCACCCGCCGCCCCACCCCCCAGCCCCACACCCCAGCCCCACCCCCAACCCCCCCCCACCTCCCACCCCACCTCCCACCCCACCCCTTCGAATCGGCTCTCCGAGGCGCTGGGTGGATGGCGTGCAGCTTGCGCACCCAGTCAGGAGAGAACTCCGAGAGCCCCACGTGCCGCACCTTCCCCGACTTCACGATCTCCTGAAACAAGTCTTCAGGGCCCACCCCGCCCAGGACACCCTCAAATGGGGTTCCTTTGGCAAGAACCTTCGCAAGCTCAGACGAACAAATTGCTCCGTCTCTCCTGCGTTCAAAGAGGAAGCCGAAGGGAAGTTACGGAAAAATGAGTCACTTTGCAGGGGCTCACACCTGAACCCGTACAGGAATCTCCCTTCCCGACCATCTTAGGGTGTAGGCATTCCCCTATATTCCTTGCTGGGAACAACTCATCAATAAAGTTGTGTTATAGGATAATTGTTTTGCGGGGGTGAACACCAAGCTAGGTTGATTCATCCGGCTCAAAAATTGAGCAGGAAACATCGGAATCCTCTTCCATCTCAGCGTGCCCACCCTTTTGACTTCTTGCTCTTCTTGAAAGATCCCCATTTGAGACATAATCAAAACCCGGTAGTCAACATTGTTTACCCAGAACCATGTAAAGAACTAAGAAGGCGGCCGCAGCTATGGTTGGGATTGTCCCTCACTCACCTTCATCTACCCAGGTTTTGATTGTGGCTCATTTCAGGGTGGAGGGGTGAATGCGCTTTCCCGAGGTTTGGCGGGATTATTTCCTAGGTTCGGCAGCGGCTTCACTTGTTGAAGACGTTTGTTTGCAAAATACAGTCCGCAAGGACCTTCCCTGCTTCAAGCACACCTGCTTCCACCACACAACAAAATCTGCAGAAGGATCAGTTTTGGAGGTGTTATATATATATATATATATATACATGCAACAGAGTCCAGCTGGGGAACACTTTCTGAAGCAAGCAACACACAAACAAGCCCAGACAGGGTAGGGTTGGATTGGGAGGTGTGCGGTTGAGTAAGATTGGCTTGGAGGCTTTAGAGCGGGGTTTGGCGTGGAGTTGGGGTAGAATTAAGCGTGCTTAGGGTGGGATTGAGGAGAGGCTAATCAGCGTTGTGGGGTTTAGGGTGGGTTTTAAGCTTTGGGGGGACGTGGGGGGGGGGGGGGGTGTTCAGAGCGCATCTACGGGGGGGCTGGTGGGTTTAGGGCGCGGTGAGGTTTGCTCAGGTTTGGTTAGCTCAGGTTGGCTCAAGGTTGGTAGAGACTGGGCTTAGGGTTGGCTTAGCGCAGGGTGGGCTTGAGGTTGTGTTTGGGCTTGTTCTTTCCGTGTGGTTTAGAATGTGCTTAAGGGCGGTGTAGGGTGGGTTTACTCCGGCAGAAACAGCGTGAGACGCGGCCGAAGCTTTCGCCGAACTTCGGCTGTCCAACTGAAAGCTACTCAGCAGCTCCAAGGGTTGATCTCAGCTCTGCCTGGATTCCACCAGCACGGAAGCTGCACTCACGAACCCCTGCCGCAAGCATGCTGCCTCGAAGGATAGAAAAAATAAACGTCGGTAGGGTACTGCCTGAGAGTTCTAAGATGCCGTCACGCCTGCCACCGAAAAACGAGGCCGCGACTGCTTTCCACCAACTCAACACCTGGTCTACCATCTTATGCACCTTCTCTTGCAATTTGTTTAGCACATCTGCCCGCGCTTGACTTTCTGAAGAAGAAAAGGGAGAAAAAAAATGGCCGCGGCCCAACATCAATCGGCTTCTAGACCTGCGTCGGCTTATCCACAATCTGTATGGTAGGGTCGGCTGAGGGTTTGTGCGGGCTGGGGGTTTAGGGTTGCTACACGGTGAGTCTAAGGTTGCTTTTGCATGGGCTCAGGGATGGTTTAGGGCTCCTGCTTCATGGTTGGTTTTGGTGGGTGTAGGGAGGGTAGGGCTGGTTTCGGGTTGATTCAGGAGTGGTTTACGTTTTGTTTAGGGTGGATTCAGGGTGAGTTTAGGGTGAGTTCAGAGTGAGTTTACCGCGAAGTTACGGTTGCTTGGGGTTGGTTCGTTTAGGGGTTATTAAAGGTTTAGAATGAATTTAGGTTTGGTTTAGGGTAGGTTTTGGGTTGGTTTCGAGTTTGCTTTGGGTGGGTTTAGCGTCAGTTCAGCCTCAGTTCAGCGTCAGTTTAGGTCAGTTCAGTTCAGGGTCGGCTTAGGGTTGGCTTTGCAGTGGTTCGTTGAGGGTTGGTTTAGGTGGGCTTTAGCATGGTGGGTTTAGGGCTGAGTTTAGGGTTGGTAGGGTTTGTTTAGGTGCTGGCTTGGGGTTCATTCAGGGTGGGTTGTCGGGTTTGAGGTTGGCTTGCGCTGTTGCTGCATGGGTGGTTTAGTATGTGTTTAGAATTAGTGTTGGGTTGAGGTGGGTTCAGGGTGAGGTTGCGGCTTTTTGTGTTTGTTTGGGGGTGGTGGGTTGGTCTAGGTGTGCTTCGGATTGGGGTTGGCTTAGGGTTGGAATGGGTGTGAGGTGAATTTAGGCTTCTTCTTCAGCGTGTGCTTAGGGTGGGCTCAGAGCCGACCGAACGACCGCCCGACTGACTGGCCGAGCGATGGCCTGAAGGATCCACGGACCAACCCGACTGGCTGGACACCACGCAGCAAAACGCCAAGCTGAACTGAAACTGGGGCCATCCATGTTCTTAACCACACTGAAACAACGCCGTCGTCCACAACGCTGGGACCGGTTGCCTTGCGTTGTTTTTTGCAGCTTGCAGCATGCGTTCTTTCCGTTTAGGTTGTCCCATGATATGGCCGCACTCCATTCTCCTTCATGGATGCCATCCATTGCTCCGCCTTCTCCAGCGTGCTGGGCGGCCTCTCTGGAGCAGTGGGGATAAGGGATCTGTGATCTGCAACCGTTTCTGAGACATCCTGGAAAAGCCTTCGCTTTTCCCGAGGGACGAACATATTTCCGGTCCAAAAGGAAGAAGTGAGACAAGTTTGGCATACCAAACCTTGTTTCAACTTGTGGGTTGGTCAAAAAGTTGTCCAAGGCATCAGTGCGTAGTTGTTTTTAAACGGATCACCCCGGGACTCAAAAGAATTGAGTCCCGATCCAAAGCCGAGCTACACGACATGTGGCTAGCCGAACAAAAGTGCAACCAAACCTTCAGAGGTTTTGTGTCAGTCCTAAGCAAAGGCTCTTCAAGGAGCCTATGCAAAACCCATGGTGATTGCAGTTCCACAGACTGTTGGTTCTACCACAATGCCTATATTGGGTGTGTAGATTCACTATAATCTCTTAAACTGTGGTAGACGCTTCCACTCCCATTTGGCCGCTCACTTTGGACTCACCAGCAAACCAGCCCCCCCTGCCCGGAGGTTGCATGAAGTTTCCTTGAGATTCACCGGCAGCCTTTCGAGAATCTGCCCACGACCTCTCCAATCCAACCCAAAGAAAACCCGAATACCCCACCTAAAAAACTGTCATAGCTGGCTGTGGGTCAAAACCAATGGTACCATTTTGGGGTTTGTGAATTCGCCACCCATTTAAGTCCAGTGGTTGGATTGGAATGTTCACTGGGGACTCCAATTTGGCTTTTGACCCATGGCCAGCTCGCGAGTTGTCCCAACAGCTTGGGACAACTTCCACAAAACCCCACCCCAAGTGTCGAAGACTCGAGCCACGGAGGCCACAGGCCCCGAGACAGCGGTGCCCAGGTAATGTTGACCCAGAATTCATAAGCACGTCCCATTAGGGGGGGTGTTCCCTCCAAAAGTGATTAATCCCCACTGAAAGGGGACACCCCCCAATGAATCAACCAGGGGTTTATTAATCCGGGGTTTTCATTTAGCGGGATCCGAATGGACGGTACTTACTGGGTCATGATAAGTCTTCCCACCAGCCTGTGGCAGTAGTACAAGTCCACATCTTAGCAAGCGTGCGCTGCAAGCGCATTCCTACCTTGCCAAAGCCACTCCTCGTTACGAAGATATCTCATTCAAGCTTCTGTCAAAAAAACGGAAGAAGAAACAAAGAAAACAACTCGCTGCCCAAACGTACTGTGTGTCTGTCAGGAGATGAACCCGGTGAAATGGCAACAGCTTCCTTTGCGCCCTTGCCAAAATCATCTGCTCCGAGAACCTAGGGTCACTTTGGAACACCTTCAAGGGCGGGAACACTTGAACGTCTATGTTCAGCTGGTTGAAGCTTGAAGCCTTTGTTGCTCCCAGACAGGTTTCCCACGTGCAAAAGTTGCAAAGTCGGCCCGGCTAGAAAAGGGGAATCAAGCAACCTCCGAGGGCCACCAGCGATCTAGGGCAAAGCACCAGTTGAGTTGCTGGGTCCTCAACTGTGGGCTGTTTAAACTCCCCAGCGTGTGACCCGCTTGGTTTCTGCAAGCAAAATAGCGACCATTTGTGACTGGACCCACTTGTGGATCTCCTGACCGCTTGAGATTGATACAACCGAAGACAGGACAAGTACCCGAGCAAAGCGCAGCCTTGCCTACTGAATCTCTGACAACCCCCAAGAACTAAGAAAAGGAGCCTCAAACACACAACCATCAAGGCACAAAGCAGGTCAGGACCTGTTGGCGACAAGTAACAGGAATTGAAGAGTACTTCAAAAGGGACGTGGAGCGGGGCATTGCTCTCCAGTTGGTTGGGCTACCAGTCCCTTTCTGAGAATGTATTCCCCAAGTGGTCAACTTGGAGCTGAATGTGCCCTGGCACAAGCCCCTTCACGGGTTGACTGAAACTCGAATCTGGTCAGACAGCCGAAGCCCAAAATGGTGACAGGTCCAGAAATGGGTTGGCTCTCCAACCCGCGGGGCTTCGATAGGCTTCTCATGACTTTGCCAGATGCCTGAGTGCGATTTGGCCAATCTGAATGGGGCTCTGGCCCGATTGCTGAGTCCTGATCAGAGGCTGAGTGTATACGTCAACATGTGAACCCCTGGGAACCCCTAGTTTATGGCTTAATTAACTGATAGTTATGGCTTAATTGTGGGAAATCGCCCCCAAAACTGTACAATCAGCCTTTGACCTGAGAAAGTCGGGGACTTGGGCTCTCCTGTAATCTGAAGGCCGCTTAAACAAACCAGAGGAATTCAAAGGTCATGCTGAGTCATGTTCAAACCACGAAACAAAAGAATTTGTGTGTGTGGGTGTGCACAAGAAAGCCACCTTCTACTGGTTTATGTAGGCACTACTCTAGGTAGAACCACCTAGAAAGTACGACTAAAATGCTACGAGACAAAACACTGCTGGCCTGTCCTTTTTTGCGGGGGGCAAACCCCCCCCCCCCCCCAACCGCCCCTTCTCCCGCCAAACGCCAAGGAGCAGTCGAGGCCCAAGCGCGCCAGGGAGGCGTCCACGGCTTGCGTCAGAGACTCCAAGTCGCACGCCTCGCCCTCGTGCATGAAGGGCATGAACCTGGCCGTCTTGGTTCGATGTTTTTTTGAGCTAGTACCAACTGTTTTGGTGTTTTTTTGAGGGTACCAACCTATTTTTTGGTGGTGACCAGCCCTTGGCTCGTCTTTTTTGGGAGTTACTCGGGGAAATGGAAACTTGTGGAACTCACCTTAAATGAGGAATCCAAGAGGGGGCATTTTGAAACCAAGAGGGAAATTGGGGTGTCCTTGTTTTTGGTGTTGGTACCAACCTGTTTGCTGGTTTTGACCCAAGAAAGCAGATGTTTACTACAGAACAAAGCAGGTGGTGCGACAACAAACAACCCTAGGACAAAAAAAGGAGGCATTTCACGGCTGCTCCCAAAGGATTTCTTGAAGAAGTTGACTAACTATTCTGAAAGCTGATTTTGGACCGGGTTCCTTTGTGTCAACCGCCAATTTGGTTCATTCATGCCAACCCCGTGGGGAACAGCCCTGATGAAGCAAGCCCTGCGGGGTGATCGTTGCAAAGGAAAGAGTGCAAACAAACAAACAAACAAACAAACAAACAAACAGACAGACAGACAGACAGACAGACAATCAATCAATCAATCAATCAATCAAATCAATCAATCAATCAATCAATCAATCAATCAATCAATCAATCAATCAATCAATCAATCAATCAATCAATCAAATCAAATCAAATCAAATCAAATCAAATCAAATCAAATCCAATCCAATCCAATCCAATCCAATCCAATCACATCAAATCAATCAATCAATCAATCAATCAATCAATCAATCAATCAAATCAAATCAAATCAAATCAAATCAAATCAAATCAAATCAAATCAAATCAAAATCAAATCAAATCAAATCAAATCAAATCAAATCAAATCAATCAATCAATCAATCAGTCAATCAATCAATCAATCAATCAATCAAAACAAACAAACAAACAAACAAACAAACAAACAAACAAACAAGCAAGCAAACAAACAAACAAACAAACAAGAAGCATCAGCAGAGCAGAGCTTGATTGCATCAGTAGCACCCCCATCCATCACACGCAGCTTCTTAACTGCTTCAATTGCTACAGGTGCTACGAACCTTTCTAAACCTTGCTAACAACTCATTCAAAGGGCGTTCAGGGTGGGCTGGGGCTGGGTGGGCAAAAGCTCCTTTCCCCAGCAGCCACAAGCTGCTGAGGACTCGTGCCCTGGGCACACTAGAGCACTTGGAAAGTCGGGCGCAAGCAGAGAAGGTGACTTCCCTGGTTATCATGTGGTGGATGGTCTGGGCATGCCATTGGCGTGACACAAAGGCTTGCTCACGCAAGAAAGCCACTCCTGGACTGGGGTTGTCTTTGAGAGAAGCATGGAGGCAAAAGCGGTGTCAATGATATTTCCTGCAGATTTTCTGGAACAGGTGCCTGCAGACTTGCAATTATTTTGTTAACCCACCGGCACCGCGCCATTGGCCGTGCCAGAAAATTAGCTGGGCGGGCAGCGCTGACCGCAGCAGAGAAAGCCGGTCAGATTGAAGCGCCGCCTGGCAGGGTTGCGTGCAGGCGTTTCTCTACGGCATGTGCTTGGTGGAAAACAGCGCGTTCCCTTTGCACCAAACCATTGGGCTTCCCGGCAGCGCCGCTGCAGGATGATATTTGTAGAGAGATGTGCACGGACGCCTGCCCATGGGGATGCATTTGCGTTGCACCTTCCGGCTGCTCTCAACGAAGAGGCTGACGTGCTCTGCCAACTTGTCGCTGTGTCCCCAAAGGTACTCAAAAAAAAAAGAGGCACACCGGCGGCCGCGCGAATGCTGGAGTTTGATCATCATTCTGATGGACACGCTTGAGGGATTTAGGTGCACGGACGGCTCCTTCAACGCAGGGAGGAGGGGAAGCTGGGCTGGGTCTCTTTTCACCGCCCAGTAACCCTTGGCCAAAGTGGAGCACATTTCGAGCGCACGGCCAGCTCCTTCACGCGGTGGAGGAGGGGAAGCCGGGCGCACGCCCCGCAGCGTCTCACAAGTCGTCTTAGGGATGGGACTGTCGCCCATCAGGGTGGCGAGGGGGGTTGGGGGTGTCCTGCCCGAGGACCCTGGCCTATGAGAAAGATTTGCATGCGACGAACAGGCCGGGGCAGACTTGCGGTTGTCTTTTTTTGAAAAGTTGTTAGCTAAAGCGTAGCCAACCTAAAGAGCTCGAGATTTCCTTTTGCGCCCTTGGCGAGGCCAAAGTGGGGGAAGCGACCGCCAGGGCGGGCCAGTGCAAGGGCCAGGGCTAACAGCCAGCGGCGGAGATTGGCAGGCGCAGGCAGGTGTAGGCCGAGCAGGGGGTTTCTTCCAGATCTGTCCTCAGAGGAGAGCAGGCCATGAGGGCCTTTCAAAGGGACAAGTTTGCGCGGTCTTCTGTCGACCCCCGGTTGTCAAGGTTGAAGTTCGATGGCTGAACGGGGGGAGGTTTCCCACCCATTTCAAACCAAGGGAGTTGTTAGGCCCGTCGAACGTTTCGCATGACTTGCTTTGTCTTCATTGCAGCAGTGTACCGACGCAGAGCGCCAGTTCCAGGGGGCCCATTTCATCGAAATATTCCATCGTAGCTGGCGCATGGTGGTTACTGCGAGAAATCGAGCTGAGCACCGCCCGAGCCAAGCATGCTTCATTTTCAGGGAGGGTTCTGACCTGCGGGCCACTTGGCGAAGAGCTAGCTCTGAAATGTGGCTTGCCAGTGCGCTGAGCAGACGGCCTGCCAGTCTTTGCTTTCGTGTGGAAGGCGCTCAGCAGAGCGGGCATGGATCCAACGCTGATTTGCTTGTTTGGCCGCTGGGGCTCAAACGCTGTTCTGGGATACGTGCGAGAAGCGCCGCTTGCAACATCCGGGCATGGAGCAAGCTGGCAGCAAAGGGCATTTGTTCTGAACTCAGGGCGAGGCATACTAAGGTGGCAGTGAGTGAGCTTCAGCAGGATCTGAAAAAATTGCAGGAGCTGAAGGCAGCTAGACATGTACATAGGTAGGGTGACGCGCCCGAGTTTGTCTTGAACTCCGTGTCGGAATGTCTCCGCTTGGTTGAGAAGCGGTGTTGTCAGCTTGTCTTGTTCGGCACATGTGCTGAGAAGGACAAGCGGCACTCCAGCGCCTATCCTGGAGCACCTCCCACCCCCTGGGAAAGAGACCCTCAGGCGCGACCGGAGAGGGCGCTACTGCTCAGGCGAAGCAAATCTGCACCTTCACTGCGAACATACCGCCCATCAGCTCGCCGATCGCCTTTTAGGCCCTTGCTCTTCTGCTTCGTAGGCATCCTTGATGTGTCGGGCAGCTCCTGCGACGCTCGAGCAGCCATCCAATCTTTAGGCCCTCTTGCGCATGGAGTAGGAATCCGAAGGTGCCGCAAAAGGCACAAGCTGCTGAGGACTCGTGCCCTGGGCACACTAGAGCACTTGGCCGGCAAGGCAGGATAGGGGCTGAGCCAAAAGGCCACGGCACGAGTGCCGCTTGTCCTTCTCAGCACATGTGCCGAACAAAACAAACAAGACGCATCAGCAGAGCAGAGCTTGATTGCATCAGTAGCACCCCCGTCCATCACTTCAATTGCTACACGTGCTGCGAGTGTAAAACGCATGTGTGGAAACAAATCGTCCCAACACCCGTCTCCGCTCATTGCACGCAGAAACGAAAGGTCCCTTCCCAAATCGAGCTTCTGGGTGCACATGCACTGGCCTGTAAGTGGCCTGACTCCTACAAGTAGACGGGCTCCACTCCTTCCCCTTTCTTGGCGCCCCTTTCGTCTGGACCCCATTGCGGCCAAAGCGTCTTGGTGGCCACCGTGTAGGAGTCCCGTGGCACCGTCTTGAAGAAGAGCGCCAGCTGCTCCTCGCATCGGCCTCTCCAACCGAAAACCGGGGCCAGCCCACCTCCCCCAAGGCTTAAAACTCGCTTGAACACCCGTTGCTTGCAGAAACTCCTTTTTTTGCCCGCTGCTTCCAAACAGCGACACGCAAAGTGGAAGATCCACCTCGTTGGCCTAGATTCTCCTTTTTGGCGTGCTGCCCTTCAAACACGTCGTTTTTGGGAGTGCCTTCTTTGAGTTTCAATTGAGATCAAACGCAAGACCGCCAGCTTTCCAGGTTCCCATATTTTGAAACAAACTCATTTGTATCATGTTCGCTCCTTGTGTGGGTCGAAATCATGGCTTCCTTCGTGCAACCCTTACGGCTTCCACTTTGGCTTCCCTTTTAAGCCGGGCCTCAAACACAAAAGTTTCTGAAAATGATGAACCCCCTTGTGATTGGCACTTGAGGGAGAACTAAAGATGCCCCAGTTTTGACGGCGCCCTCCAAAACCTTCTAACTCCTCGTTGTGCTTGGTCTCGGACTTGTACGCCTCAGCCGAGTCGAAGTGCCTGGCCGGCGCCCCCACGCCCGCTTGCCGGCAGGTCAGCAGAAGAGAGAACTGCATGTATGTATGTGTGTATGTGTGTATGTGTGTGTCCGCGTGTGTACGTGTGTACGTGTGTATGTGTGTAAGTGTGTGTATGTGAGTATGTGTCTGAATGTACGTGTACCTGTACGTACGTGTGTGTGTGTGTATGCGTGTGTATGCGTGTGTATGCGTGTGTATGCGTGTGTATGCGTGTGTATGCGTGTGTATGCGTGTGTATGCGTGTGTATGCGTGTGTATGCGTGTGTATGCGTGTGTATGCGTGTGTATGCGTGTGTATGGGCGTGTACGTGAGCATGCGTGACGTGTGTACGTGTGTATGCAGGGCCGTGGGGAATGACCACTTCTATGATACAACAGAAAGGGCTTCCCAAAGACTAAATTGTTCATAGAAAGGGGGATTCCCTGGTATCACAGAAGTGGGGATAAACCCCTTGATCCCACAACCCTGTGTGTATGTGTCTGTATGTATGTATGTATGTATGTGTGTATGTGTGTCTGCGTGTGTACATGTGTATGTGTGTAAGTGTGTGTGTGTGTATGTAAGTATGTGTCTGGATCTATGTGTATGTCTACGTACGTGTGTGTGTGTGTGTGTCTGTATGTGCGTGTGTGCGTGTGTGTGCAGGTGTGTGTGGGCGTGTACGTGAGCATGCGTGACGTGTGTACATGTGTATGTGTGTAAGTGTGTGTAAAGTGTGTGTGTCTGAATCTATGTGTATGTGTACCTACGTGTGTGTGTGTATGCGTGTGTGTGCGTGTGTATGTGTGTGTTTGGGCGTGTACGTGAGCATGCGTAACGTGTGTACGTGTGTATGTGTCTGTATGTATGCATGTATGTATGTATGTGTGTATATGTTTGTGTATGTGTGTGTATGTGTGTCTCGGTGTGTACATGTGTATGTGTGTAAGTGTGTGTGTGTATGTGCGTATGCGTGCGTATGCGTGTGTATGGGCGTGTACGTGAGCATGCGTGACGTGTGCACTTGTGTATGTGTCTGTATGTATGTATGTATGTATGCATGTATGTATGTATGTATGTGTGAATGTATGTGTTTATGTGTGTAGGTGTGTATGTGTGTACATGCGTATGTATGTAAGTGTGTGTGTGTGTATGTAAGTATGTGTCTGAATCTATGTGTATGTGTACGTACGTGTGTGTGTGTGCATGTGTGTGTGTATGTGTGTGTATGTGCGTGTACGTGAGTATGCGTGACGCAAGTACATGTGTATGTGTCTATATGTATGTATGTGCGCATGTATGTGTGTGTGTCTGCGCGTGTACATGTGTATGTGTAGGTGTGTATGTGTGTGCATGTAAGTATGTGTCTCAACGTATGTGTATGTGTACGTAAGCGTGTGTGTGTGTCTATGTACGTGAGTATGCGTGACGTGTATACGTGTGTATGTGTCTGTATGTATGTATGTATGTATGTATGTATGTATGTATGTGTGTGTGTGTATGTATGTGTGTGTATGTTTGTCTGCGTGTGTACGCGTGTATGTGTGTAAGTGTGTGTATGTGAGTATGTGTCTGAATGTATGTGTATGTGTACCTACGTGTGTGTGTGTATGTGTGTGTATGTGTGTGTATGCGTGTGTATGTGCATGTACGTGAGTATGCGTGACGTGTGTACATGTGTATGTGTCTGTATGTATGTATGTGTGTATGCATGTGTGTGTATGTGTGTGTCTGCGCGTGTACACGCGTATGTGTGTAAGTGTGTGTGTGTGTAGGTAAGTATGTGTTTGAATGTAGTTTTTGTGTGTACGTACGTGTGTGCGTGTGTGTGTATGTGTGTCTATGTGTGTGTGTGTGTGCGTGAGTATGCGTGACTTGTGTACGTGTGTATGTGTCTGTATGTATGTATGTGTATGTACGTGTGTATGTGTGTATGCGTGTGTACGTGCGTATGTGTGTAAGTGTGTGTATGTGAGTATGTGTCTGAATGTATGCGTGTACGTACGTGTGTGTGTGTATGTGTATGTGCTTGTGTGTACGTGAGTATGCGCGACGCGTGTACATGTATCTGTGTCTCTATGTATGTATGTGTGTGTGTGTGTGCATGTATGTGTGTGTGTATGTATGTGTGTATGTGTCTGCGTGTGAACGTCTGTATGTGTGTATGTGTCACGTGTGTACGTGTGTATGTGTCTGTATGTGTGTATGTGTGTGTATGTGTGTGTATGTGTGTATGTGCGTATGTGTGTATGTGTATGTACGTGTGTGTATGTGTGTATGTGTGTATGTGTGTATGTGTGTATGTGTGTATGTGTGTATGTGTGTATATGTGTGTATGTCTGTATGTGTGTGTGTGTGTACGTGTGTATGTGTGTGTGTGTATGTGAGTATGTGTCTGTATGTATGTCTGTATGTATGTCTGTGTGTGTGTGTGCAAGCTTGTCTGTGCGTATGTGCGTTGTGTATGTGTGCGTGTATGTATTTGTATGTGTGTGCATGTGCGAGTGCGTGCGCGAGTTCGATTGCGCGTGTGCGTGCATGCGTGCGTGCGCATGCGTAGGTGGGTGGGTGTGTGTGTGTGTGTGTGCCTGTGCATGTGCTTGTGTGTGTGTGTGTTGGCGTGGGTGGGTGTGTGGGTGTGTGTGTGTGACTTTCTTGTTTTTGTGTTTGTGTGTTTGTGTGTTTGTGTGTGCGCGCTTGTTTGTGTTATTACTTGTGTTTCTGCTTTTCCTTTGCGCGTGTTTGTGTGTTTGTGTGTATGTGTAATTAGTTCTGTGCGTGTGTGTGTGTGTGTGTGTGTGTGTTTGGGTATGCGCGTGCGCGTGCGCGTGCGCGTGCGCGCGCGCGGGCGCGTGCGCGTGCGCATGCGCGTGGGCGTGGGCGTGCGCGTGGGCGTGGGCGTGGGCGTGTGCGTGTGCGTGCGCGTGCGCGTGGGCGTGCGCGTGGGCGTGTGCGTGTGCGTGTGCCTGTGCCTGTGCCTGTGCCTGTGCCTGTGCCTGCGCGTGTGCGTGTGCGTGTGCGGGTGCGTATGCAGGTGTGCGTGCGGGTGTGCGTGTGCGTGTGCGTGTGCGTGTGCGTGCGCGTGCGTGTGCGTGTGCGTGTGCGCGTGCGCGTGCGCGTGCGCGTGCGTGTGCGCGTGCGCGTGTGCGTGTGCGTGTGCGTGTGCGTGCGCGTGTGCGTGTGCGTGTGCGTGTGCGTGTGCGTGTGCGTGTGCGTGTGCGTGTTCGTGTGTGTGTGTGTGCGTGTGCGTGTGCGTGTGCGTGTGCGTGTGCGTGTAAGTGTAAGTGCAAGTGTGTGTGTGTGTGTGTGTGCTTGCGATTGTTTTGTGGTTGTGTTTGTGTGATTGTGGGTATAATTGTGCGTGTGTGTTTGTGGGTGTTTGTGGGTGTATGTGCGTGTGTTTGTGTGTGTGGTGGTTTTGTTGTTTGAGGGTGACTTTAGTTTGATGGTTGGACTCAATTTCGACACCGCCCTGATTTACTTCTTTGCTTGGAAGGGTTCGGAGCAAGCCTGTTCCAAGCGTCCGAACCTGGTAACGGGACACTCAGAACTACTCAACCCGTTGGAGAGCCTTTACTTTACTTTGGGACGCACCCCCTGTCAATCCACTTGCAGGCCCGGTCCACGTTGGGAAGAGCGACTGAGCAAAGAACGGTCCTCGAAATAGGCGGTGTCCTGTTCGTTTCCCTCCAAACCCCACAAAAGGTTACCGAGCCTCACACCCAATTGGGAAGCCCCATGAGGTCATTCCAACTCATTCCCTGCAAACACAAAGCAGCAAGTTGCTTGCTGGGTGGGAATGACCCTAGGAATTCACTTCAATTGAATGTTGACGGATGGTATACAGGGGTCATTGCCTCACTCCCTGGGAAGCAGGGTTATTTTGGACCAAATGCCAAGCCCCGGCCCACACCGGAATCGCCTGTAGCCCATGTCATAGACTGCCTTCAGCAACTCTATCGCAGGCTCATCCTCACCCCAGGAGTGGGTTTGGGGGGGGAGGTTGGGGGAAGACTTGGTGGGGTTTTCCATGGTACCCAGAAATCAGGCTTAAAGAAAAACATCGCAGGGAAACTAAGGCGGGTTTAAGGGACATACGTAGACGGGTGGCCTTTAAAATGAAATTGAGTGATGAGCAAAGGGGCAAAAGGGTAGTCAGTCTTTAGCCCCGGACACACACACACACATACACACACTCCGCTTCTATGATGCCTTTTGCGAAGACCTTGGAGCTGAGCGCAACACATGTATGGCAATCACGACAGCGCCATGTCCCAACTTTTGTCATTCGGGAAATCGTGCGGGGGTCCAAACATGCTCAACGTCCATGCGGATCCACGGAAAAGCTTCGGTGAAAACATGGCGCAGCTCTTTGCACCGAGGGCAAGCCGGGTCAAACCATCCCCTGGCAGATGCCAAAGCATGCCATTGGGTCAAGGACCCTCAGGCTGAACCAACGCTAGTATGTGTATATATATATATATATATATGTGTGTATTTGAATAGTCACCCCCTATGTTTATATATATATATATACATAATTACATATATGTAAACTTGCAAAATCAAGCATCTAGAATTAGATTCTTTGTCGCGCTTGTGTTTGCAGTCCATTTGTCCCCATGGAGCAGATGTCCTCCATGGAGGCCCCATAGTAGGCGGTGATGCCCATGCACCCGAAGCCCAGCTTCGAGACCTTGAGGCCTTCGAACGCGGGAGGGATGGATCGGGCCGGCGGTTTGGCGGCTTGGCGGTTTGGCGGTTTGGTGGTTTGGGTTTCCCAGTTTCCCTCTACAAGAACCGGTTCAAGTCCCAAACCACCACTGGTTACCTGAAATACTGGTTGATGAGCAGCCTACCAGTTGGGATGGACGAAATCTGCGTGCAGTAGGCAGGTTGCTTTATCAACCAGTATTCGAATCAAGCATCCAGCCCAACTGATGTTGTCCATCCACACTAAGAGGGTTCCTCCCGCCCGAATGAGCAAATCGTCGCTCACCGTTTGTATTGGTGAATGCTTGGGCAGGATTCCATGGGTCGCATGAGCAAGCATCCAAGGGGCCACAAGCCAATGCTCAACCCTTTCCCGGCAAAATGTTCTCCCCGCATCAAAAGCCCGACTTTCCACAGGAAAGTGTGCACCTCTGCCCTTCCTTACATCGGCTTGCACCCTCTGGAAGATGCCTGACACATCTACATAGTCAGAAACAAAACACTTAAACAAATCTTCGCCCTCAACTAGAAAATGCCAGAAGCCCAAAAGACCAAAGACTTAAAAAGTGCCAGCTCCAGCTCCCCCTCCATCGTTTACTCCACCCCACCTGCGGCGCCCAGGGTGAAGTCCATCGCCGCGAAGGCCCCAAGAAGCGGAAACCGCGGACAGCGCGCGTTGGAAGCTTCGAGCCAAATAGACGGCGAGGTGGGTCTTACGGAAAGACCCAAGAAAAGCTTGGCTTCCCCCTTCAAGGTGTTCCCCCCAAAAAAAGAAAAAATGGGAGAGCCCAAACAAACAAGAAAAGGGAAAGGCACTGTGGGTTCTTTAAAAATTGAAGTTCTGAGATCTTACCCAAAGGGCATTTCAGGAGGTCCAGCAGATTGGCAGCTGTCGATCCAGTTCTGAGGCTCGCGCCCCGAAAAAATCCACACGAAACCGACCAAAGTTCCCATGGACTTGTTTGGTTCTGAGAATGTTACACCGGTTTACAGTGATTCAGAAACAACAGCCAGGCTAGAATTGATGTGGCAGGTCGAAGGCGGAACCACAACTTATGATGGCCGCCGCGGGTTTTGGGCGCACGCCTGCCTGAGGTCTGCCCGGACCCCAGCACCAAGCCGGGCTGAACCGAAACACTTCCCAAGCAGAAGTATGTCCCACCAAAGAGCATGGAACCTGACGTTTGGTGGTCCCTTTCAAAGAAAAACTGTCCAAGCCAGGACTTCCCGGAACGTCAACTTCCGTGTGAAAAGGGTGGGCGGGTGTGTGTTTGTAATGTCCGCCTTGCCTTCCCAAGCTTGGACTGCAAAGTGTCGAGTCGGGCCCATTTGAACAGGAAGCGCCTACAGTGATCTCCTCTACCGAAGAGTCCCAAGGATAAGCATGATCCACCTGAAAATCTGTGGGTTTTGAGATCAGATTGGTTCTCATTCCTGCTCTCAAGACCCTCGCACTTCAGGGTAAGCTGGCTGAAATGGGAAACGACCCAGGGGGGGACCACCTTTCTCATGAGTGACGTGGCAATATCAGAAAAATAAAAGAAGGAAGAAAAAATCTATTCAGGACCATGTTGGTGGACATCATATTCACATGGGAGACAAGGGTGTCCCTCACCACCTCTAAACCTCCACAGAACAAACTCCTCAAAAGAAAAGGCAACCCGCACCTCCAAACTTACCAGCTCGTTCCCCCCAGCCTTTCGCCCCCTGCTCAACCCCGTCCCCTAAGACCACCCGCCTGGCACAAAGCCCTGGTAGCGCGAAGGGAGCGTTCTGAGCTGCTCCAGCACCTGAATACCCTCCCATCCATGGGATCTGACGTTTTTCCGGGTCCAGGGAAAACAACGCCCCTTCAAAATGGAGCTGGTGGGTCAAGAGGAAACACCTCCCAACCCAAATGCACGCTCGGACCCTCTGGAGCGGGTCATGTCCACCACCCACCGGTGGTGTCACGAGAAAACAGGGCCATAAAACTGGCAGATCCTTTTAAAGAAATGGGGAACCATCCTGCCAGGTAAACCAAGCGTGATGTTTAAGGGATGGTTCCCCAAAACTATAGGTGACCAAGGGAACCATTCTGCAAACTCTAAAGGAAAATGCCAGGTTGCCTACTAAAGCGGATATTCAATTCAAACGGGGAAGGTCCAAGGTGTGTGTGTGTGTGTGTGTGTGTGTGTCATGTGACTCATCACAATCCAAGCCTGGTAGAGGGGTCTTCCAAAACTGATGGTAGACAACCCAAAGAAACGTGTGTGTTTTTTTGTTCTTGCGTTTTCTGCCGAACTCATCTCTGATTCAGATACAAATCTTGACCGACCTGGGCCTTGGTGGTGCCATGTGCCGCAAAAGCCCAGGGCTCGAAGCAGCCTGAAGCCCAGAGTGATTCACGAGCCCCTTGTGCCAAATAGCAGGTGCGGAAAAATACACCTATATATTATATATATATATACATATATGTATATATACATATATGGTACCATATGGTCAAGGTATATCTCTATATATATATATATATGGTCCATGCCTTCTGGGGTTCCGGTTGTTTAAAAGTCAATAATATTAATCAAACTAATCAAAGTACAAGGATCCCGTATTCCGAAAAGGGCTGCCCCAAAAAGGAAGGACCCGGCGAGGTGTTGGCATTCACCGAGAAGGACGCGCCGTGGTTGCGCCTAGCACCCCCCAAACAGCCGGATGGTTCAATATTGACATTGCTGAAGAAGAATTCACCTGAGTAGTCCACTCCCCACTTTTTGGGACTGTTGGAAGCACAAGTGGCTGGCTCCAGGACAGAAGGGAACCGCATGCATTTCGTTGTGTGAGAAACAAGAGAAATTGGACATACCCCACATGCACCCACGGCCCGCGACCTCTCTGCGTTGACTCCGGGCCTGCGCTCGGATGGCGTCGTGGTGTTCCTCGCGTCAACACATGGAACCCAAAGAGGCGAAGCCTCCAAAAGGAGATTCCTCTGATCAGGGCTTTTGGGGCTCCATGTCAACCTGCAGAAAAGTGAGGGTTCCCCTTACACATGTTCGGTTGGGGACGTTCACGAGGAGAGTCCGGCCAAAACGTTGACTCTGCATTCAAACTCAAATGGAGCCTCTCCGTCTTGTCTATCCTTTGAAACTTTGTGTCAAGGAAAATGACTTGGACACTGCCAAGCCTTGGCCAGAATTGAGGTTTGACTGCCAGCTCGGCCATAGATCCCCAAACCAGCCGTTGGAGGGTTGTGCCAGAAGCAAGGAATCCGATCACTAAGCGAAGAGCCCCCGTGCAAATCACTCTCAGTTTACATGTCAGGGGTCACCATCATCAAGTTTCAAATATAATATGGGTCTGTGGCAAAATAGGGGAATCCCCCCCAAAAAAAACCGGCTTCGGCTTGCCGTTTGGTGTCCCTTTAAACAACCTAAAAACGGGTGCTACAAACACACACCCACACACACATACGCACGCACAAACAATTTGAAAAAGCCTCGTCCGTGCGAGCTGCAGGGAGCCGTTGCCTTCGCATCTTGGGCCTTTGACCTGGTATCGTCAAAAGGCGAGGAGTCCTGCTTTTCTTTTTGCGACTTCTTGTCCAGCACGACCGGCATCACACTACGTCGCTCGCGGGTGACAAGGATTGGTCCAAGAGATACAGCACAAGACAATGTCCAATCTTACATAAAAGTACATGGAACGTAGAGGTAATTATAACGAAGAAATAAAAAAACATAGTAAAGGAAATATGTAAACAGCAAAAAAGAGATGTTTGAGAAGAAAAACCAACATATGTCCGAAACATCTTGATTGAAGTTGGTTACGGAGACTGACATGAGAAACCACAATACAAAAGAAAGTAAAATAAAATGAAGACATCTTAGCACAACGACAATATGTTGGAGTTGTGGCTTCATGAAAAAGATGAAATAAAGAAGCTCTGTACATTAATACAACATTTCAAGATGAAGATATGGAAAGAGATGGAAAATGCCGTGTCATCTCCAATCGACTAAAGATACTGAAATTGTGATGAATGATGAACAGAGAACCGTTCCGTTCATATCCCTCACTCCTTCATGTTGAAAATTCTAGGCGAGAGCTATATCTCAGAGAATCTCCACCATTCTGTCCTTCTTTGCTATCCTTTCCTCATCAACTAGCTGTAAGGGATGGTCTCTTGCAAGCGTTGCCGACCGATCCGGGAATCCAGCCTCCGAGCCGTAGAGTTGGTCCGCGAGGGCCCGGAACTGGCAGTTCCCATCCTGGTCAATCGAGATGGATCCATCAGCTTCATTGGTGGCTTCGAACCAACCGCTTGGTTTGGTTCGGTGGTCTAGGGGTGGCTTCCCAACAAGAACAAGAGACCGCAAGCAGTGACAGCCGTTTGAAAAGCCAGATCCTTTTCCATAGCAAGAACGGGGTCAGCGAGCTTCCAGTTTTTTGGTGAGAAAACGATCAGTGTTGTCCGTTTTTGGGGAGCACTCTTTTGGGCTACTGTCAGTTCGAGCTTGAATGGGGGGAAGAACGATAAGACTCTACATTCCTTTCTTCCTTCTTCTTCCCCTACCTTCTCCCCTCGAAAGTTTCGCTGGTTCACTTGTTTTGGGGCGGGGGGGGGGTTCCTCGGTTCCACCGGAAACAACCGAGAAAAGCCACCGGGCGTCCCCCTCCCCACCCCGCCCCCCCAAAAAAAATTATTCGAGCTCGTTCGAGCCGAGGCGCGCCGGCCACAGGCCGCTCTGCGAGGCCGTGCCTCTGCTTGCTCGTGCGCTGCGAAGGAAACGAGACCCTCTGACGTGTGTTTACAGCTGGCTGAAAATTAACCACGCCAGTGTCTCTGTAATGGTGTAGCTGTTGGCTGGGGTATGGTGTAGCCTAAAACTAACCGACAGCCAGCATTACAACCCAACAGCTTCTCCATGACCCAGGCAAGGAAGCTGCCACAAGCCACAAAGTATTCATGTTCTTGTGGCTGCTGCAGCTCGTACTCCCCGTAGCATTCCTGCACACGGATATATATTCCTGTAGCTACAAGGGATTGATATTCCTGGTGCTTGCAGCAATGTGTCTCGCCGACGAATCCTGCAGTTAAGAGCGGAACAATTGCATGTTTGCAAAGCCAACGCATGTTTGCCAGTTTGAGCGGGCTGAGGGATTACTCCAAAAGTAATTCAGGATCAAAAAATAAACAGATAGGGGTGGTGAGCAGAAGATAGGGGTCGTGAAAGAAGTAGCACTAGTACTAACACACTACTCGTGCTAAGCAGTAGTAGCAGTAGGAGTAGTATTTGCTACGAAACTAGTAGTGCTTTGAGCAGCAATACTAGTAGTAGTAGTAATAGTAGTAGTAGTAGTAGTAGTAGTAGTAGTAGTTGTTGTTGTTGTTGTTGTTGTTGTTGTCGTAGTAGTAGCAGTAGTAGTAGTAGTAGTCGTACTAGTAGAAGTAGTAGTAGCAGTTGTGGTGGGAATAGTCGTAGAAGCAGCTGTAGTAGTAGTAGCAGCAAAGGTACAAGTAGCAATAATAGCAATAGTCGTGATAGTAGTGATAGTAGTAGCAATAGTAGTCGTAGTAGTTGTAGTAGTAGTACTCGTGGTGGTAGTAGTAGTCTTAGTGGAGGTGTAGTAGTAGTAGTAGTAGTACTAGCAGCGAAGTAGTAGTAGTCAGAGAAGTAGTAGCACTAGATCTACTAATCGATGGGCGCTGCGGGTACTACGTTACGAGCACTAGTAGCAGTGTCACTAGTCGCAGAAGTAGTTGTAGTAGTAGTCGTAGTACTACTACTACTACTACTACTACTACTACTACTACTACTACTACTACTAGTAGTAGTAATAATAATAGTAGTAGTTGTAGAAATAGCACTGCTACCACGCTAACTGCCCTGTCCTCCACACCAACTTAGTCTCTCCCCCACTCTACCTTGTTAACTTACTAACTGGCGCAACTACTGCCTTGCTAACTCACCAACTTGTTAACTGGCTAACTTGCTGACTACCGACCTAACTTGCTAACTGGCTACCTTGCTACCTGCAACTTGCTAACTTACTAACTTACTAACCGCCGTACGCTCCAGGTGCACCGAATACTGACTTGCGAACTGCCATCTCCTTCGCAAGAAATTTTTTGTTGATCCTAAATTAATTTCTTTTTGATGCGTATGCCGTTTGAGCGGGGCAGGTGGCACGTGGGCCAAGAACTTTGCCGAAATGCGGTAGAAGCTTCTGCGATCATCATTTCTCAGTTTCTCAATGTTCGAAACTTGTGCGACAAGCACATCAGCATTGCACACAGACAGGCTGCGACAAAATCATTTCCCTTGCGCAGCTGAAAATCTGCATCCCTCTGTCCCTCCCTCCCTCTGGCCAAGCAACGTGAGCGAACTACCGCCAGTGGGGAGGTGTCTAGATTGTGCAACATTCTCTCTTTTTTCCCAGCGCGAACATCTAGTTCCATCCGGCCGCCTCCCCACCCTTCTGGCCTGGCGGAGTCAACGAGCTGAGTCGGGCTTCCCCAAATAAAATGTTTTCTAGGGCAAAACGACATCGATCATAATGCGAGTCCAAGGCGCGACCCACCTCGCCATGTCAACAACGCGCCTCCTCAAGCACCACGCCAGCTCTGGCGCCAAAGTGGCCACGCGCAGGAGCACCTCAAGGCGCAGCATGGCGTTGCGCCACACGATTTTGAGGCAAGCAAACTAGAAAATCTGATTCAGCAGGGCGCCATGGCTTCTCACTCATCGCACAGCCCAGCCAGCCACTGCTCGTACGGCGACTCCTCCTGTCTGGGTGTCGGTGGACATGGCAATGGCAAGACTGTGGGCCTTCAAACACAATACCAATCGATACCTTTAAATGTGCTAGTCATGCGCTTGTTTATTCCTCTTTTTTAGACAAGTAGGCGTCGTAAAAAAAAAGAAGTAGGAATCCGGTCTAATACATTCATCAGATAATGCTCCAAGATGGGATGTCTCCCGGAATTTTTTGCATTGCGCAGCTCATGGTTGCTCGCTCTCGCAGCTCCCTTCGATCTGTTTTACTCTAGCGGCTTATCTTTATTTGCTAAACCGGGCGCCTGGGAGCGAACTTTGGCAGCCTAAAACACGCATCGTGTCTGCCCACATCTGCAAGTCTCGCCAGCCTCCTCGCGGCCCGATTCAACAATTCACTTCGGTCACCTTCGCTGTTCAGGCCTCCTCGGTTTTTCAGACAGGCAGTCCTGGACCTGCATCCTTTTGAACCTCAAAACGATTTGCCTGCTACATAACGCAACATGCTGCGTTCGTGGCCCTCACACTGTGCAGTTGCGGGTAGTATTTCGCGGAACGCAAGACCTCAAGGAAAACTAACCTCAAAGCCAGCCAAAAGCGGACTGGCCGAGGCGGGCAACGCGAAGCGTTCTACAGTTTTGTAGTATGTAGGAAGTGCGCTACAAACAGGCTGTAAACATAGTCACGTGCAGTTGGGGATGAAACTTGCAAATGCCCAGGCTCATCCAATGGCAACATAGCAAAAATTGCGAACTTAATCAGAGACTTATCAATACTCGGGAAACACCAAAAATCGCACGCGAGACCCTAGGAATCAGCTTTGGGCTACAATGTTTGTAGGAAGTGTGCTACAAATAGGCTTTAAACATAGTATCGTGTAATTTGGCGGGGCTGGGGATGAAACTTGCAAATGCCGGGCAACACAGCAAAGGTTGTGAACTTAAGCAACTTGAAAGGGAAGACATTCAGGGGGGGATCCATACATTCGAGAATGCGGGAAACCCTAGAATTCACACGCAAGGCCCTGGACATCAGGTTTGTCGGGAAGCAAACAGCTAAAACAAGCGTGAGAGTTCCCCTTATATTTAGCTACTATTTCCTGTAGGAAGCACGCTACAAACAGACTGTAAACATGCTAAGGAACTTGTGTGGTTGGACCACCGCCCACAGCCGCCCGTGGGACGAACTCCATTTTTCGTTGCTTTTTGTGTTTGAACTCCGTTTTTTCCCGTGTTTTTTGTGCTTTCTTGATTTTTTGGTGTGGTGGGGTGGGGGGTGGGGGGGGTGGGGGGGAATGATTACGTCACTTCTTCGAGTTTGCTTGACAAGAACTTCTTTATTTCCTGCTTCTGGTAGGTGTGTGATGTTCTCTGTTAGTGTGCTGAGCTGTCTTGTTTTGTTGTAGCTTGGTGTCAGAAGACGTTCGTCTAGCGTTTGCCTTCATCGTCTTGCTGCGTTTGGCTGGCGTCTCGCATTGCTTCTCCACACACTCGGCGCTGGGTCCTTTCTTCACTGTTTGGCTGCCTTACTTGGACCCCATCTCGTCCTTTGTGCCTGCTGTCACGGTATGCCTACATAGGTTTCCGCTTGACTTTTAGAGAGTTCATCATGCGGTTCCCAGGCAACATGCAGTCTTGAACATGGCAAAATCCTTGACACACGATAGTTGGGGGCTGGAAAAATGAGCGTGCCAGTGGGATTCGGGAACGCAACAAATTCCCCACTGTCTCGGCCATTTTACATGAGGGACAAAATCCTTGACACACGATAGTTGGGGGCTGGAAAAATGAGCTTCTGAAAGCAGCGTGCCAGTGAGATTCGGGAACGCAAGAAATTCCCCACTGTCTCGACGCATTTTACATGAGGGACAGACGGGGCTCTCCTTGTCCCCCTGTAATCGCAGGTTCGACAGGTTGCTCCGAAGCCAAAAAAAACACGATATTACACGGGCTACTACGGGCGGTGTACCTAGTGTAGTTGGGTGAGGTGGGGGGCTGAATCTTGGAAATGTCAAGGCTCATCCAATGACAACACAGCAATCAAGGGATAAATTTAGAATTGGCGCAAAGCCGACAAAAGGAAACAAAAAAAGGAGGGTTCTTCTTGGATTTGGCTACATTTTTTGTCGGAACATCCTGTGTTTTGTTTCTTATTTCCAGTAGGTGTCCATCAATATCCTATGATGCTTCTATGGTTGGTCAATGAATGTTCTAAGTTCTATGATTGTTCTACAAAGATGTTCTGTGCATTTGTCTATGCATGTTCTATGTGTTGTCTATGCATGTTATGCTCTTTACCTGGATTTCTCCGCATGTTCTATGCGCTTTGTAAAAGTGCATCAACAAATGCATAGAAAATGCATAGACAATGCAAACAAAAATCCATAGAAACCTCATAGAACAACATGGACAATTATGGACACTGTCCAGGAACATCAGCAACATATATTTAGACACTTGCCCGGAGTTTAGCCAACTGAATGTTGATTGTTTCAACAATGAGGTTCATGGCCATGTAGCTTGACCAGGAAATCCAAAACAAGAAGTACATCTGAGGTTAAGTCTTTGCAAAAGTCCAAGTTTAGAATTGCCAATAGCCGGGGACAGTCTGATTCTGATGCGAAATCCTACGGAAAACTCGAGAACATCCAAAGTTCGCAAAAGAAAAGAACCCGGCAAATGCAACATTCCACAGAAACCCAAAAAACACAAGAACAACACGTCAGCAACCATGTACCACATGGACGTGCAAGAAGGGAACCTTGTGAATTCGGAATCACCAAGAATCCAAACAAACAAAGAAACCCAAAAGTCCCAAAGTGTCAACACCCATGTCCCAAATGCCAAGCAAAAACTCAGTAAATGGATCATTCAATCAAACTCGCAAAACAGCAAAACACAACAAAACAAACAACATGTGAGCAACCATGACCCAAATGGAAATTCGAAACACACCCGCAGTAAATGCAGAATTCCAAACACATCAAAATACCAAAGCATGTCTGCAACCACGTCCCAGATGAAAATTATGCTATGCACACAAAGGGAGCACAACATTTTGTCCTCTCAATTCCACACCAGGAAGCCCTCAATCAAATCCTGTCCCTGTACAAAATCTCCCTTGAGTGTGCCAGACTTCGATCGCCTTTGCTTCCCACGCAAATGGAGCAAACAAACGCACTTCAGGGTTTTGTCCTTTCAATTCCACATCAGAAAGCCCCTCAATTGAATCCTGTCCCTGCACAACATGTCCCCTCAACCTGTGTCAAACTTCGAACACCTATGCTGCCCACACAAACGGAGTAAACAAGAACACTGAAGACTTTGCCCTGTCATTCCGGAGCGCATTTTCATTTTTTCTCTGCCGCGCATCCGCCCAACCCCCTCCCCCACCCGAATACATTTCCAAAATGTCTCACATAAAGCAGTGCCACCCCCCCCTCCTCTCCGTCCGAGCCGTTCCGGATTCCGTACCCCGTTCCGGATCCCCCCCCCACACCCCTACAAACCGAAAAATTCTTGAAAAAAGGCAGCGCCACTCAACCCTGCTAGAGCGACTGTAACCCAACATCTGGAGGCTGTTGGGAAAAAGGGAACGAGGGAATGGCCCCGAAAACGAGAAGAAAAGAAAGAGACGCCTTCTCAGAGGGAAATGAGAAATGGAGTGACCGAAAACGGTAAAAAAAAAAAAAACCATGGTTGGTCTCCTGTTGGTCTCCCGAAAAGCAGGAAGGAAACGGAGTATTTGCAGAAAGCAACAAAAATGAGATGGTCTCCTAGTCTCCTTTAAATAGGGAAAGTGAAACCCAGTATCATTTGGAGAAACTCCCATGTGTCAATGTTGATGTGCTGGACCCTTTGGACATCATTCCGAGGGGATTCATGTTACACCAAGCGCTGAGGTGGTTCCGTATGAATAAAAAGTAATGCCCAAATGGCACGATTCCAGCGTGTGGGTGTTTTTGCCCGCTTGGCTGATATTGAAAGGGAAACCAAAAGGAAACCGTTGCCATTTTAGAACATGGATCCCTATCCTTGAGAAACAAAACCTTGTGGGCCAATAAACTGAATGGCCAACCACGGGTAATTGAATCCGCCATCTGGCCATGGGTCAAAATCCAAATCGTACCCCCAGTGAACATCCCAATCCAACCACTAAAATGGACTAAAATGGGTCAAAATGATACCATTGGTTTTGCCCCGCAGCCATCCACTTTCAGCCATAGAACCCATCTGTCGCGTACGGTCGCCTGAGGGCCCGTTTTAGGCTCACAAAAGGCCGAGTCCTGGGAGCCTTGAGCCAGCCTACCGGTCTGGTTGGGTGTGTTGTTGGTTTGGGCTAGGGACACCAAAAATCTAGGGGTACCTTCCAATTCCATTCTGTCCAGGGATCCTTCTTTCAGGAAACCATCAACACCCAGGGGAAACAGCCCGTTTTTGAAAAGAACGATGGTTGAAAAGAATGGGGAATCAACCCCTAGAGAAAAGGAAACCAGCTGAGGTGGTCCACTTCCCGATTTAAACCCAACCCTCGTGGCCAAACAAGGCTCCGGCGCTGCGAGCAAACGTTCCAGGCGCGCGTGCCGGCGAGCCGCCTGGTGATGGACACTTCGGCACATCCCGCACCCAAACCGAACTTCCGTAAAGGCTACATCCCAAAACCAACTACTTTCAAGGGGATCCTCTAAAGGCGAAGGGTGGTTTTTGGACTGGACCCGGCAAAGCTTGGGAGCGCCAAATATGGCTGTCTCTTTTATAGGGTGGGTTTGCTTTCAGTTTTCCTGTAAACCTCCGACGAAGCGGGTACCCCAACAAAAGACCAACCCATATGTCTTCAACTGGTGAGCGAGTTCGCATGTCTAAACTTCAGCGCGGCATGCAATGCCGCGGCGGTTGGGCTGAAGCCTGCGTAAAGCTGAAAGTTGGTGTGTGTTTGAGAAAACCCTGTTCAGCTTGGTGTCAAGGAAAAAAGGGGAACATTCGCAGTTAAAAAAAACACCTTCAAAGGACTTGTTTCCCGGTTTGACCTTGCCTCTCACTCTCTTTGCGCGAATGAAGCCCTGTGAACCCAAGGCGCTGGGGGGTTGCACCGAAGTCTTGCAAGCTCGGAGGAAAACACTTCCCATGTCCTGACCTGGCAACGGGCTGGGGTAAGCTGCCTTGGCCAACACTGTCTGCTGATGGACTGTGAATGACAATGGAAACACGGAACGCCCTCCAAGATGGTTGGCGAACGCAAATCCCCATGAAAATGATGTCCACTTTAAGGGGTCCAATCGATTTACACGGCGTTGTCATTCTGAGATCCACAAAGGGTCCAATTCAAAAAAACAACATGCAGTGTGGTCCCTTAAAAAAAAGTCCCTTTCAATCATGCAGTAACATGCACAAGTCCATCCACTCCCCCAAAACCCCCTCCACAGCGCCACACCTCAGCCTCCTGGGATGTCTCCAGCTCCGGCGCAACGACCTGGTGACAGGTCCCTGAAGCTGTGGCGCAACAAACCGGTATCAAAATGAAACCCTGGTAAGTGGAAACGTGGACCAAAACCTGCGGTTTGCCCCTCCTGTTTAATTTTGAGCCACACCCACGTTTCTGTTGTCCTACTGTGGATGGTTGCGAAATCCATTTCGCAGCCTTCAGAAACCCGGGTCTCTGATTCGATTCCCCAAGGCAAGTACCAATGAACAATGGCTTCAACCATGGTTTCCAAGTGGTGCCGGATGTCGTGCATCCACAGTATTATCGGGATTGATCAATTAGATGTGGAATGTCTAGGCAAAGGCGAAGACTAATAAATGGATTCCACTGGTATGAAACCAGTGGAATGAGTCTATGTTCAATTCCACCAAGCTGTTCAAAATGGACGCCCGTGACCAGCTTGGAGGTTCCATATATGGTAGTTGGAGATAAATCTAGCATGCTTCCAAGCGCCAAAGGTGCTCCACGTTCCCAAATGCTATGTTGTTCAATGGTCGTCGGCTGGGGAACGTGCGTCCTTTCCAAGAACTCGCAAGGACATTTCAGTCGAGCCAAGACAAGGCCATTCCACCGACTTGGGTGAAGTAAGCGACCTGAAGTAATGAGAGGTTGGAATGTCATTGCCCAGATATATGTCAATAAAAGCTTTGGAGCCTGCCAAATGTTGACAGTCCCCGTAAAAAGAACCAATTAAGTCCGGCTTTGACAGAAAAATTATCCATGACCATCCAAGCTGAAATCGAGATAAATCCCCTGATTGGTCCGAGCTACAATTTGTCCAGCTTCACAATTTTGCTTGCGGCCCAAATAGAAACAGATTAGGAAGCCCTCGGTGGCGCCTTCTATTTGGGTGACCCCCAATGGTTTCCAACAAATGGGTTCTAGGCCTATGCTACATGGAAACGACTGGACCCCGTTTATTCGCAACCCCGTCGAATGGGTCATGTCCGCTTCTATCACCCGTCCGCTCACATCTTGACCCCGCCTTGGGCTCCAGTGGCACTGCCTGCGGCAAGACGTGGATGTGTCAAAGACGTGCAGCTTTCTCCATGAGTCAAAGGATCACATGTTGCAAATCATTCCGGAGCGGCTCTGCCCAGGCAACAGGTCTCACCGAGAGGCCCACCCCCCAACTTCAACCTCCACGGCTGTTTGCCCAGAATCGACCAGGACCCAACCATGCCATGGCCTTCGGGCTTGCTTTTTCGCCCTGTTTGTCAGGCTTGCTCTGTGAGGGTCGGTTTCTAGGTTCCTAGCAGATGTGGAAACCTAGGATTTGAGGTAGCTTTCTCCCTTCAACCTGGCACTTAGGGAGCAGCAAAACGAGATGGTGTCTGAAATAAAGCGAGGGCAGTGCTGAAACCTGCTGCTTTCGTTCTATGCTGCAATTGGTACTGAACCAGATTGTAGTTTCGCTCTGAATACTTGGGTACGGCAACGATATTCCTCCCAGTCCTTCTTTTCCTAGCCCGGGGGGGTCAAAGGGAGGCGGGGGCCGTTGTAAAGTGAGGCAGAATGGACGCTTGAATTCGCTGTTCAGCAACCATCCCCCTTGGGTGACCGATTGACGCAAAGCAAGATCGGGCGAGAAAAGAAGCGCTGTCTTGGCACAATGACTTTTTGAGTTTGGCTGCTGTCCAAACACTGCATGTGCATATAGTGCAACACCTCGGCGGAGCAAAGCTTCCGGATGCAACTTTCCTTCCCCTGCCCCTGCCCCGCCACGTCCCTCTTTTTTCCGGGGCGCCAACTTGGTTTTCGCGCGGCGCCACCCATTTTTTGAAACACGGACCAACCCCCCCAAAAAAAAAAAAACTCGGCGCGCTGGGGGATCTTCCAGCAGACCTCCCCGGGCCCCGAGTTGACCTTCCGCCAAGGTCCCGCGCCTTCCAGAAGGCGCCGTAGGCCTGGCTGGACGTCCTCCACCTGCCAGCGAGTCTCGCGAGTCTGCGAAGGCGCCGCTGAAAAACTGGCCCGGGCAAAGCCGTCCAGTCGGCTTTGGTAAATGGATGGGGCGGTGATGGCTGGAACATGTGGCTTGATGATTTTGGGGTTGGAGTCTGTGCCTTGAGTGTCATGGGGAGCCGCAGTCCTGGAGCGCATGCGAGCATCAAGTCAGCCCTTAGATGCAAATTCAACTCATGCCCCCTGACAAGAAATCACAAGTGAGACACCGAGACAAAATTATGAAGCCTACCCGAAATACCTTGTTAGACGACCAAAACCTACCAAAGCATACACCTCAGGATGCAAGAACTAGAGCTTCCCAAGCGCGGGTCTGAATCAACTCTGGTTCCCGCACCGGGCAACAAAAACAAAGTGACACCGGGGTCTGCATGAAATCGGCAGTCAACAGGGCAAGTCACAAGCGGATACTTCCATTCATAGAATGAACCGAGTGACCATCGACCCTGGTGACCTGGTGTGGAAGGAGTCTACCCAAGATCATGATGGTCAGAGGCGGCCACATCCATTGCTCGCGAACCTCCCGAAGCCTCCAATTAACCCAGGCTTTGAGAGAAACTCCATCTGCATCCCACGATCCCTGCCATCATCCACGCTTTTGGAAAGAGATGAGGTGCCGACCAAAGGTATCCATGTCCCATGTGCGACAAAAAAAAAAACACGCGCCGCGCGGCGGCCTGGCCCCTGCCCCCCCCAAATCCCCCCAGGGGCCCAAGGGCCTGTCGTCCATCCGGAAGTCCCCCAAAGGGCTCAAATCACGGAAGACGGCAACATGGGCTATGCCTCCTTCTCCCAAGGGACCCCATGGACATCATTTAGGGCGTTCATGTCCAACCATTTTGAAGGCGGCTCCCTTTAAAACTTCATGGCCGTATAACTTCATAACGGAAAACAATGATCTGGCTCGGTTTAGCTGGTGGCGGGCTTCTCTGAAAAACATGGCGAGCCCCAGGAAGGATTTCTGTTTGAAGGGTTCCTCCATTCGGGCTTTGAACTTGTTACGCTTCCAATCTGGCACTGCGACGCGACCTGTGTGGGGCCGATTGGCTGAACAGGTGAGGCTCTTCTTTTTGTTTTGCTCTTCCAAGCGTTCCGGGAGGATTCCGTGTCACCGTGTCAGCCCTGCAGGCAACCTGATCTAGTTGGCTCAAGCAGAAATAGCTGCAGGAAGGCAGCAGTGGCATGATCAAGTGAAACGTGCCCAAGGCGCCCTTCATCTGCACAAGTGTTCACCGGTTCATGCGCGAATCTGGCACCGTTTTCCCGAGCCCGAAACCACCGTCGCCCCGTCTCAGCCCATGAATCAACCTGCAGAACCCTCACTATCAAAGACCCATCCAAAGCACGAACAGCCAAGTCCGAGCCAAAACCCGAGGATCCCTTGGCACGCAGTTCTTTGGAACTTGCCCGACGTATTCCAAGCTTGGCCCAGCTACACGGCAAATTCAAGGAGTGATTTACCTGCCTTTGAAACCAGCGCAAAGGGTGCCATTGAGGTTTTGTTGGGGCTCGCCCTGGGGAACGCCCAGTCCAACAGTCTGCAGCTTTCCTCTTGGTGGTTTGGAGCTTTGGGCCGGTTCCCCACGAAACCCTCTACAAGAACCAGGGTTCAAATCCCAAACCCATCCAAACTACCAACAAAGCGCAAACATTTCCAGGGCTTGGGCAAACATGCTGGCTGTGGCTTTGCAATCGAGCACCGTGCCGAAGAGTGAGCACATGTCCTCGTGCTGGCAGGCAGTTCATTGCCCGCGGATGCTAAAGCAACGAAAGACAGATTAAGAACATCTGATGAACTCAACTTGTTTGGTAAAATATAATAACGCGCCAATCCAAAAAATATTGGATTATTATCAAAGTAACCTTTGTCATAGGCAGGATAGCTTGCTCAATCAGAGGGGCGGACATGATCGTGGCTTTGTGGATTGTATAAGTGCCGGTGGAGTATATAGCCTGTTCCAAGGCTCAATTGACCAAAGAATCTGAGAATTGAAGGTCAGCCTTGGGACCGCAAGGGAAAACGGATTGCAAGTGGGAGAGGGACCGCTTAAGTTGGTCGTTGGGCAAGTAAGAAGCAGCTCAAAACAGACCTCAATTTCCAATCGCTCGCTCGCCGGGGAATGAGCAAAGCAACAACCAACAAAAGGAGGCATTGATCAAGGGCCAAGCGTACCGAGGGTGAGCATGATTCCAATAAAGGCAACACGGCCGAACCGTGGCTATCACCATGAAAAGCAATGAGGAATGGCCTCATCAAGTCCCGACAAGTGCAACTTGGGGAGCCTCTTTTTCGGGGGTGCACAACCAGGGAGCCTGACGGTTTCAGCATGAGAACAACATGAAAAAATGCCATCTATTAAAAAGAGCTCCTGCTATTTAAAAAAACTAATAGCAAACGCAACTCCTTCAGCCCTTGTGGGACTCTCCCCTTGTGAACCACTCAGCGCATTGCTGGCTCTGAAGGCCCCTCCTGCAAGCCCTGGCTCGTCAGCTTTCGGTCCAAGCCCTGCCGGACGAAGGAGCTTCGTAAACCCCGGCAGGAGGAAAAGCCACGAGAAGCCAACCCCCACCCCACCCAACCGGATTTTGGCCATATTTAAAAAAAAAAAAACATGACTGGAAGGGGCCAGTGGCCGAAGACTCTAAGAGACTTCGGCATTGTTCACATCAAGTACATTGCCAAGCGAGTTTCAACCAGGATTGCCGCTCCGTTGGGATGGCACGGCCCCAGTTGGACCCCTTGGAACAAATCGAACCAAACTGTTCGGTTGTTGGTTCAGCCAGGGGCACGCTAACTTCGTATAGATCCTCTTGAATTTGGGACCAAGCCTTGCAGTTTTCTTGAGGCTACTCTTTTCACGTTGGTCTAAAGCAAGAAAACACCCTTTTTCCCGAACAGCTGCAAGCTCCGGGGACTCTGCCCAAAAAGGCTCTGGGCTGGTCTGGACCACGTCTTGGGGGCGGGTCCCAGCGCCAGTCCCACGGAGGTCTCCCGGCCTCAAACTGCAAGCGGTGCCCGGTCTCCTCAGACATGTGGTTTTGGCAGACAGGCCAAGAGTGAGCACTCCATATCTCGGGGGAAAAAATGACACCTCCCAACATCGGCAAGCTGAGCTTGGATTGAAAAATGTGACCCACATCTATCAAATTTTGAGAGACTTCCTCCCAGTTGCACTGGACGACAGGGATAACTTGCTTCTTGAATGCCTCATGAAATGCTGCCAGAAGCTCTCGTCGACTCGCCAACAAAGGAGTTCTTCTTACTCGAAGATATGCATTTCACCCTCCTCCGCATTCGGAAAGAAGGGAACGGTTTTCAAGGAGAACAAACACGAATCCCTAGCTTCGAGATTTGTTTTTGGCCTAGGGTTCATCCCGCCGGTCGCCCCGGTTTCTGGGCTGCCCGACCATGGTCTTCCAAATGGCCTGGGCACGGGTCGACCCGACGGCCATAGTTGGCAGTTGGAGAGTTTGGTGCCACTTCTCGTTCCACCGGCAAAAACCGAGGGTGCCCTCTTGTTTCGAAAAATCGACCCCACCCCCCGGGCTTTGGTCCATGGGCTACGCCAAAAATGAAAAACAAAACCTGGGCCCACATCCCTACCTGAAAGGCTGGAATGGTTCGATGAGCACGAGGAGAGCTCGAACACTTCCTGAAAAATGGGCCCGAAAAGAAAACCTGAAGTGAGACACCAAAGCGGTTTCAGTCGATTGTTCCGGCAACTGGAGCTCTCGGAACCTGCGTGAAATTTCTGTGCGTGTGTGCGCGTGTTGTTGCCTTTTACCGGGGGAATTCCCCAAAGCACTCAAAGCAAGCCCCGCCCCAAACTCATTGCTTCACCGCCGAAAAAATCTCCGCGAGCCTCGCGAAAACCCCAGCGCCTCCACAACGCTCCACCGCAGGCATCGGCAGGTCTTGCCTCCAGGGTTCCGGCCAGGTCATGGCGCCAAGAAATCTGCGATACCAAAGTTTCCCTTGACCCTCCCTCCAATGAAAGCTGACATCGTGAGATGTCCCTTGTTGGTTCCACAGGGGGACCCACAGAAATGACGGCGTTTGGATCGGCACCCTCAAAAAATCACCACCCCAATGGAAGCCCGGAATTCCAGCCGTGAAACCGTTTCCTTGCTTCAGCCAACAGCCGAGTTGTACTTCCGGACGTGGCGCGTGAAAAAAGCCCGAGCTGGAGCAAGCCTGGAGGGTTCTGAACTTTTGGAACCCTCTGGCCTCTTGGAGGGGTCGCACATTTACAACGAAGCCGCAAAATGATCAGGTGGTTCAACCGAGCGCTGCGTCCTCCAAAGCCGTCATTCCCCCGTCAGGCCGGACTTGAACTTTTAGATCCAGCTTCAAATTTCTGGGCTTGATGGGTTCCCTAGGCAGCTTTTCTTCTTGCACTGCCTTGATTGCTAACGGTTTGGATGTCAGGCTCCCCCTGGTGCATTCGCACCACCAAAGGTCCGGGGTATTTACCGGCACCGCCCAAAAGCTAGGCCCCCTTCTTGCCGACCTTCTCCTTGTATATTCCGCCCTCATCTTCTCCATAGTCCAGCCACGTCCGCGGTTGTCGTGCTGGTACTGGTTCCAAGTAGCGCTGCACCTTTTCGCTGATACAGCCGCCGTAGATTCATGGTGCTCTCGCTCAAGCCCCCAATCCTTTTTCTTGAGCACCACCCACTTCCTTCCCCACTGGTTGCGGAACTCCTCTACCTTGCGATCCACCATGATGGAGGACATCCAGCCGATTGTGCCCATGGGCGGCTTGACGATGATGGGGTATGAGGTGGAATGGAAGCAGGGCCACTGCGAGGTTCGGCGGAGGACGATGGTGGACAGCCAGGTGGCGTTGGAGCTCATTGCAGATATGGAGCTCATGGAGGAGAGCATGCGATGAGGTTAGCGGCCATGAAGATGCCGATGGAGCAGTTGAAAGACCAACCAGAGCTGGCAATGACGCGGGCGTTGAAAAGAGTTCTTCCCTGGCGTGCCGGAGGAGATCATGAGCTGTGGTGCCGAGCATGGAGGCGGAGGAGGAGAACGTTCGACGGCGGAGAGCCTGGTCGTCCACTTGTTCGCCGGAGCGAATGAAAAGGTGTGTGAGAAGGCTGAAAAAGATACAGGTGGAGGAGTTGCCGCGGGACTGCAAACGTGAGCGTGGATAAAGCAGGACCACCATGCGTCATGAACCATTTAGAGGGGGTCCAACTAACTGGATTTGACGCGCGCGCGCACACCTTTGTCGTCGAGCCCGCGCACCGGCGTTTCTGAGCCTTCCACTTGCTCGCGACTCGCGTCCCTCAACTCGCACTGTCTTTCTGCCCGCGCGGCTGGCATGTGAATGGCCGGGCACTTTGACCCGCGGAAACCAGGTGTGTTTTCCGACCCATGACCAGGAAAGCGCTGCATCAGCCCACTGCATCAAGTGGCCTTTCACCCGAATCTGGCAACAAGGCTTCCTGGAAGCCTGAGACACCTCACATGTTTGCAACAAAATGAAAACGGGTGTGAGCTTTCAGGCTGCATGCTACATGGGTCCCGCGCTAACGCGCTAGGAGCGAGCCAAGGGGCGCGTCTGGTAAGGGAGGTAAAAGTCGGTCGAAACTAGAAAGGATCACTTTCAGGAACAGCTCTCAAAGAGAACCAAAATGCAACCCTTGTGGTTTGCGCCTCTTGCGTTCCAGCCAGATTTCCGATCATATGACAAAACAAAGAAGTTTCTTGTTGCCGTGAAAAAATAGTAAGCCTTGAGGTGCCTTCCATGAGTGAATAGGAATTTCCCAAACCGTTCCCTGTCATCAGTCCCAAAAGGCCCCAAAAAGTTACCCATGAGTCACGTGCTCGGAATCCTGCCAAATACTTCTTTCCTCATCGCGCCCCTGCGCTCAATCTTCCTCCCGCTTCTTGCGGATCCCGCTGGCCCTCTTCTTGTTCACGGGAAAGCTGGCCTCAGAAAGAACCGACACAAAAGAATCCCGCAGGTGCCATAGTCAAACCTTTCACCGTCGCTCAAGAACTACCTTACCCCCTTCCGAAAAACGAAAAACATGCCATTCTAAAGACATGGATCCGGATTCGGATCTTGGGATCCATTGGGGCTGCATCTGCCCCCGGCCCGGCCCGGCCCCGCCCCCACCCAAACATCTGCCGGTCGCAGTACCGGAGGCACGGGAACGCCTCCGCGAGCCCAGCCCGTTTCGAAACCAAAAGCCAACACCGCATCCCCATCCACGAATTTGTAGCCAGAAAACAGGCATCGCCAAAAGGAACTATGCACCCATGTGCTTGAGGTTGAGAAATATAGATGGCACCGGTAGATGATTGGAAAAAATCAAAATTGCCTTAAAAGTACGTGCCCCGTGTCCCCTGGGTTGGGCAAATGTTTAGCAACCAAGCCATGGCCCGGAAACCAGAAGAGGATGAGTGGCTCTTTGCAACCCTTGGTATGGAAGCACAGATTGGCCGGAGCCAAGAATAACTAATAAAATCAACAACAGTGAAAGATTTCAACATGTTCAGGGGTTTCCCCCTGGCTGGTCAAGCGCTATTTCTCAGGCGCCACACGCTGCCGGCGGTGAGGCTGCCTTAGCTCCAGAAGGGGAACTGTGCATACCGCCGTCCTCAAATATCACCCTCTACATGCAATATTCCTGGCCCCCAAATGAGCTTTTTCCATTGAGTGGGAAATATCATCGTGCTGCAGGTTTCCCCCCATGGTCATCCCATGTAAAGGGCCTGTTCATCAAGCCCCACATGGTGTGTTTTACAGGAAACCCTCAAAGGTGTTTTTTGGGAAGACCTCAAAGTCTTTCACTTGAAGGGTAATCGTGATTCAGACAAGATTGGGATAATGAGAGAATCCAACTGGGGATGCAAAAAGAGACGTGCAAGAACTCTCTGAGGGCCATAACCAAAGCCCGGAAAGAATGTACCCGAAACCTGCCTGGCAATCGAGAGGGGCCAGAAAAGAAATCCAGGATAAGACTGTTCCGGTGCTACAAGAAATCTAGCTGAGCAAGATGTAAACAACGAAGGCACAGTATTGGACGGACAGCCCGAAGACATCATGTCCAGTAGCATCAGATGGTACGAGCAACAATCTAGCTCGCGGGGTATCCTCGAAAAAGCAAACAGCCAAGAAACAACTCCGGGGCTTGCTTTCAATGATACCCAGAAGGATCTATCGTGTTGATGAAGCCATAGATGAGGCTATAAGCCAGCCCGCATCGTTTTAGAAAGGCAAAACAAGGCGGGATGAACCTGTTCTTCTAAACATTGGTATTGTGCAAAAGTCGCTTCGATGATCAAATGATGGCAGGTCAGAACAGGAATCAGCGTGTCTAAGTTAGAGGTTAGTGTCAGAGGTGAAACGTCCCACAAACACGGGAGTGCAAAAAAGACACTTGGAAGAGGGAACGGGTGCCTGTTTGCTTCCCTGCTTTTGGTGCGGAGAGTAGCCTCTTCGGCGTCCTCTAGGAAAAACTAGAGATGGCACTGAGTGCCTGGTAAATTATTAGAACTAACTGAAACCAGTAGAAGCAAACCTGAGAAGGACCCTATGGTACCCCTTTGGAGCCAAACGGAAACCAACGAGCCATTCTGCGCCAGGCCGCGCTTCTGCTCTATCTGCTTCTCGTGCTTCTCCAAGTCTTCGTCCGCCACGTGGCCCTTCCTGAGGTACATAGCATGGCGCGCAGGCGCGTCGCAGGCACATCTCACGGCAGCTGGTGTCGCCTTCTGGATGTTTGGAGCATTGGATTCAAAGGGGTTCCAAGTATTGAAGATCCGCAAATGTATCATATGTTCAAAAGAAGAAGGCGTGTGGCTGATTGAAACTCACAGGCATGGTTTTTCTGCGAAACGCGTTGCCAAACAAACCGTATCAAAGTTGCGTCAGGTCCCGTCAACGTACATGGCCCGAAACCCCAAACCCCAACCGCGGTGGACTAGTAGCGTCAAACCAGGAAACAAGCTGAATCTTAGAGAGATGTTCCAATGATCAGCATGTTGCGGATAGCCCAACGGATGCGCTGAATTCGGGTGCACACCACACAAGTTGGAGTGACCCGTGCATTGAACCAAGGCAAGGCTCCTTTACCTTTATGCTATCGGCGCTGTTAGCGACCCCTCACGTTTTACTACTTTCTTCCGCACCTGCGCAACACTGTATCCGCTCAAAACTGCCAGTGTATCCATGCCTGCCAATGGTAAGCACGCCGCTCACGTGCACCCGCTCAACTCTGTATCCATGCCTGCCAATGGTAAGCACACCCGCTCAAGTGCACGCGCGCAACTTTGACTGCGAAATGGTAAGAACTGCACTCGCTCAACTCTGTATCCATGCCTGCCAAATGGTACGCGAAAAAGTGGGCAGCTGCTCGGTGGCCACCTTTGCCATCTGTTGCAATTTGGCAGGGAATAAGTGCCGTTTAATGCAAACGGAGGCCTCGAAAACTCTTTGGGGGGGGGGGAGAAATTCCTTTGAAATGAGCGTTTCAGCTCAACAAAACGCGAATTGAAGCTCCGTTGCTTGTAAATACTGGGTCATCATGTCGATTTGCAGTCGTTTCTTGTTTCGTGCGCGCCGGGCAGGTGTTGCCGCCGCACAGGGGCATTAAGGCGATCAAGAAAAACAGGGGTCACTAACAACGCCGGTACCTTTATTCGTTTATGACTTATGACCACTCGGCCGAGATGATGATGATGATGATGATGATGATGATGATGATGATGATGATGATGATGATGATGATGATGATGGTGGTGATGATGATGATGATGATGATGAAGATGATGATGATGATTATGATGATGATGATGATGATGATGATGATGAGGAGGAGGATGAGGATGAGGATGAGGATGAGGATGAGGATGAGGATGACGACGACAAACGTTGTAGGTGCTTGAGCATCGGACAAACCTGGTGAACACTGAAGAACATGGTTCAGGAATCGTATCATTGTTGCTAAATTCGATTGAGACTTTGGAAAGTTCTAGACAGACTTTGTTGAAGTCTTGCCGACCCTGTCTTGTGCTTTAAAATGGTTCTGTCCTGAACTTGGCAGAACCCACGCAAACCTGGCGGAACAGCCCCCTGCAGAACGGGTTGCAAAATCCCGTATTCCTAAACATGGTTCGCGTGAGGAGCCGCCCAGTTTCGCATCCACTTTCATTGTTGTCAATCACAATTACAAAAGTAGCAATAGTACTAATTATTAGGTGGTGGTGGTGGTGGCGGTGGCGGCGGCGGTGGTGGTAGTAATGGTGGCGGTGGTGGCAGTGGTGGTAGTGGTGGTGGTGGTGGTGCTAGTGGTGGTGGTGGCTATATTTGGCGGTGGAGGTGTTTGTGTTGTCTAGCCCCACGAGTTCAAAACTGCGGACATCAAAACCCTCAGGCCGTTGGGTTGCAACCCCCGGACCAGCGGCCACCCCTCGACCTCGTACTTCATGTCGGCGAGCGGGTTCACGGTGATCTCGTCCTGGCGCTTCCGGAGTTGTTGTTTTTAATATATATATATATAATGAAGCAGGGAACAATGAACAACACTACTCTCCCACTAGCATAGCACCTCCAGGCACCTTCCCAATGGCTATGTTTGTGGAAGGGTGATTCACAATGGTTTGGTGCCGAATATCCCGAAAAAACGTTCAAGCTCTTTGTATTTCGCATGAAGCTCTGCTTCTCTCAAGCCAAACAAGGTTCCCTGCACGCCAGGAACCGAAAAAGAAAAATGAAAAAAACACTGGCACCCACATGTAACATTGTTGCACCAATGACACGAACCCCAGGTCCCAGTGCCACGGGATCAAAAGGGCGTTCTTCTTTTTTGTAGATTTTGAAAGGAACCCCTCCGGGGAAAAAACAAAAAAAGAAGAAACAAAAAGAGGGAAAAACAAAGAAAGAAGGAAGTAGGGGAGCGACTCGAGGTCTCGAACCAATAGTCTGGCGGAACTTCCGAACCCCAGCGAGCGACCATCTGACCACTCCCAGTCATAGAAAACCCAACGGGTTGTGGTCGACAAAAAGAGAAAAGACAAACCGAAAAGAACCCGTTTGTCAGAAAAATCGGGCGACCCGCGAAATATGGCTTTCCTTGTTGCTTCCTTTACACCAACCTGAAAGTGGACCGACTCCCTAAATCACAATCCCATTCAACAAATTGGTCACCCAAACTCCGGGGGCCGCGGGTCGCTTTTTGTTCGCTCCTCGAAGAGCTCGGGCGCCGCTTGCCGCTGCTCCCGCTCCCTGGCAGCCTCCATCTCCGCGTGATTCGCCCACATGGACTCCTCTTTTCGTTTTGGGTGGGTAGAGAAGGTGCAGAGGCAAACCGTTGGTGCTTTCAGGTAAAGGTGCAAAGGAAGCAAAAGGGAAAACCGGGGCCAAAAAGCACTCAAAGAACAACAAGCCGACCTTTTGACACATTGGTCGAATGCACAGCGAATTGTCCAGCATCGAGAGTCAAGCAGTTCAAGAAAGCAAGAACCACCAAAGACCCTGCAGTAGCACCCTGCACACATGAGGAGAAAAAGAAACAGTTGCCCACCCTTGGGTTTTGGGCAGTGTTTGCTGGCAGTTGTAATGTATGCAACTGCGCGCGTTCCCTGTTCTGCAAAGCACTGTTGATCCCTGACTCACAAGCTTCCCCACTTATCACTCATGACCCCAGGTGAATACTTGAGAAATAGATCGTCTTTTGCGTTGCCACCTTAGTATACACCCCGGAGACACCCTTCCCCAGCAACACCAGACAATCAGCAACAGGAATAGAAAAACACCAGCGGACCTTTGTGAAGCAACCTTTCGGGATCGAAGATGGCCTTTCTCTGCAATTTGTTCAGGGGCCAACGCTTCTTCCAAGGCTGTGTTCAAGGCTAACTTACCCGCAAGAACCGCTTCCAGCAACCCAAATTAATTTCTACCTCAGTAAACCTTTAAAAACCGACAAACCTGTTGAAGCAACATGCTCCGCTCGAGACCGAGGCGTCCTCCGGCAGAACCTCCTGCCACTGGCCCACGCAGCCGGGCCGAGCCTCAGGATTGGACGTCAGCACCCATGGGTCACCCAACAGAAACCCTATGTAAGACGTGTGGCTCGCGTGAGTGGCTGAATCGACCTGATGGACGAATTGAGGGTTCCCAGAAGTGAAAGATTCCCTCTAAGATGAGACATTCCCCTGCATTAATCAGCCACGCGGCTATGAATCTGGGGTCGACATTACCTATCAAATGGTGTTGGTTCTGTTTTGTTTCTTGATGTCGATTTTGTTTTGTTTGTTTTTTGGGAGGGTTGAGAGGATCGTACAGCTTTCTCGTTGTCCGATGGCCATCTTGCAAATTTTGCAAATGACGCCATGGCTCGGATCGAATACCAGTTACAACCACAAATTTAGCTAACAACCAACCAGCCAGCCAGCCAGCCAACCAACCCACCAAACAACCCGCCAACCAACACCCACCCACCGACCAACACCCACCAACCACCCAACCCGCCAACCAACACCCACCAGCCAGCCAACCAACCAACCAACCAACCAATCAACCAAACCAACACCACCCGACCACCCAACCAACCAATCAACACCCTGCTAGCTCTCATGTGGAAAAGCAATCACAAGCCCTCGCCCAGTTTCCTTACAACATCAGCAAAACCGCGCGGAGGTTTCTTCGATGAAGACGCACCAAGTCCCCACTCCTAGATGGATGGGCGTGGGCAAACCTGCCTACCACAAACACCCGTGTTTGTGGGGTGCCGGCAAGTAAAGGTGGGTAGGTACAATTTGCAGTGAGGGTGTAGCCACGAGGTTTTGTCCATATCGACGCGGTTTGTTTGGCGATGGTTTCCCAGCTGTTGGCTGAACAAAGAATTCGTCAGGACCTTACCCTTTTGAAGCAAAGGGGGGCCCGAACCAACCCTGCCAATCAGGAAGCATCATGATACTGCAACACGCCAAAGAGCCAACATTATGCGCTACACACAAGCACAGACAGAGTCTTCCTGAACTCAGCAGCGCCATGGTGACTTTTGCAGCATCATGAAGACACCATGGCCACGAGCCGATATGCGCCACAGAAAAGCACAAACCTCGTTTGAATCAGTCCAGTCTCATGATGATTTCGGCAGCACGAACCATTGCGCGGAACACATAAACAAAAAAACGCAAAAAGCGCCCCAATAGCCTTCGGCAGGCGTCAGCGCCGCCCAAGAACACACTGAACCCTGACTGCCGCGCAACAGCATCCAGACCAGCACCCTGACCGATCTCGAAAGCTTGAGCTCTAGACTTGCTCCGACCAAAGCGTCACCCCTCCTGTCTGGCACACTCTCACGAAACCAAAACAAATTGACAAACAAGACATGACCTGTTCTGGCCAACCACACCCGCGTTGACTGGAAACTCACAATGAGTAAACCCTTGCATGGTCAATGGGGGTGGCATTTATGAGGCAATCCCCCGTTTTGGCTTGTTCAAGGGCATGAAGGCTGAGCACAAACGAGGTTTTCAAAATTATGTTTATGCACATATTCAGGTAAGGAAAGCTACAAGAAACGACGCAGGCCGTATCTAAACGGCACAAGTTGGCCGGTGAATGACGTGGTACATTGGCTTACAGCACAGGGAATATCCATACCAATAGCGTGTCAGCGGCGCTGCGCAAGGTGTTCCACACCGGCTGCGTGCAAGGCACGCCGGCCGCTCGTGACGTAGGCCACGGCCAGCCACCAGCCAAATCTAGCGCATCTCTGCCGGCCTACGCCTGCAAGTCAGCAAGAACACTTCCTTTGCTATTTGGTTGCGTGTAAGTGCAAGTTTATACAGCAACAGAGCACAAGTATCAAAAGCTGGAGTCTCGCAAAATCAAAATGAGCTGCAGCCGGACCTGGTTGGCAAAGTTTCCTCCATACGACCGGGGGCCTTGTTCCAGCCCAGTGTGCCGGACCACCTGCCCTTGGGCGGCTGCATTCAAAAACTTGGTCACCATGCCCTTGCTCACACTTGCGGCCCTCGCCACGTCAAAGGCTCCCGCATGAGGCCGAGAATTGCCGCCTCCAACTGCTGAGCAGCTTCTTGCATAGGATCTACCTCGTCGGCAGGTTTCTCGCACAGAAAAGCGTCCACGTTGCCATCCGCGTCGGGAGCAAGGGGCAGCAGTGCGCGGCAAACGACCAAGCAGGCAATGACACGCGTGGGAGGCACTAACAGCTCAGGTGCGTGCAAGGCATGTGGGTTCAGGGCGCGGCCGCTCGAGCCTAGCCAAGGAAGCAGCACCGGCATCGTCATCACGCAAAGTCTTGTCAGCGTCCCGTGCATTGATGCTAAGCTGCAGCCTCGCACCATGTCTGCTGACACAGCGTGAACAAAACCTTGCAACACCCGGCGACCTTTCTCCATTGGAACGTTGAAATCACTCTGTCGGACTTTGGCACATCGCCCTCCACCGTAGAGGACAACGTCGTCGAAAAAGCCGGCAATCGCGCCGATGCCGCAACCCGTGGAAGACTTGAGAAGTGGTGTCAGCGTCACATGTGCCAAGCAAACGAGCGCCGTCCAGGTGGCCCTGCAAGCTATCGTGCTGAGGCCACTCTGGTTCGCCTTCTTGAAATGAGCAAACCTAGGCCAGATCTGTGCGCGCAGGAACCCTTAAGGCTTTGGCAGGTGCACCGACCCCGCTTCCCGCCGGCGTGTGTCGAAGTGCAGTGCAAGAAACCAATACAATGCACAAAGCTGTTGCAGCATTGCAAGCAGCGTGTGCGAGTCGAACTGCCACAAAGCAACACAATGCCGACCCCGCTACGTGCCATCCTTTTGTGAGTCACACGGCCACACACTAGTGCCAGAAAACAAGAAGAAAAAAACTAAGCGCAGCTAGATCGAATTCAGTGACTGCTGCAGGGTGTTGTTGAACCGCTTAGGCCTGTAGCTGCCACCGCAGGTTCCAAAGGTCTGTGTATGGAGCCTACGCATCGGGACTTCTGTGTGAAACAATAATAGTTAAGAAGAAGAAGAAGAAGAAGAAGAAGAAGAAGAATACAGTAAGAATGACATATGAAACTACATAATCATACATACATCATTTTGTACGTAGAGATGCAATGACCCTAACACAGCTACCCGCAGCCCCATTTGGTTTCTGACCCCGACGCCTGCACCATCCCCATCCAAGGGCCCGCGCCGGCGGCGGCGGCGCCTTCGCCGGCGGGGGCGGCGCGTTGGAGGGGTCCGGCGCCGCAGGCGCCGGCCTGGAGGCTCTGACCGACGGGGGCCCGGGCTCTGGGGGGAAAAAACGGGCCCAAACCCCCCGAAACAAACATATGGGGCCCAAATGCACAAGCAAAACCAAATCATGAATTGGCAATGCTGACATCAGGCTCCATGTGAGTTGGAAAAGGAACATGGCCCAAGACCCGTCTCAGGTTCCAGGTGAAAAGGGGCCGGTCGTGGTTTGGCAGAAAGATGCCAGGGGAGGTTCTTGGCTCCGCTTACTGTTACCTGAAGAGGGGGTTCGAAAAAAGGAAGGGATATGGGTCCTATCCCCTTTTCAGTCGGGAGGTCCCAAAAGGCAGTCTTCCAAGCGGCTCCTGCAACACCTACGACCAAAATCCATCTAGACATACGTTTGATATGTGGGAGGAAGCAACACATGTTGCCTTTGCGATGCAAGCAATTGGAATCCCTTGAATTTGGACTGTTGTGGGAGGTCTCATGAGAGCACAGTTTCAAGTCCCACCAAACACCAACCATGGTTAAGCAACCAACTGGGCAAGGCCTGCCACGGCCAAAGGACAGCAGAAATGGCCAGAAGGGAACCCCTGCCTGTTTTCCCACATTTACGGCCTAAGGCTGTTTCTCAAACAGACGAACAACGAGTGTCAGTGTGTTCAACAGAAGAGCACCCAAGTTTGGGACCCCAATTTTGTCGACTCCCCTTCTCTCCTCCATGTCCAAACCAAGGGCAAAGCAGCCAATTTGGAGGATGCCCCATCTTGAGACAAAATCGGGTTTAGAGTGCCTTGTTGCCAGGCTAGTCAAAAATTATTGAGGAAGCATCTCCTTTCAGCTTCCCTGTAAGAGGTTTGGGGGGAAGTTCCCCCATTGACACACTCTACAAGAACCCAGATTCCAACTCCCACCGTCCATCCAAGGGTCAAAAACCGAGAATCCCATTCCCCCGCCGCCACCGGCCTCTCCCAAGCCGAAACTTTGGTGTCCTTGTTGTAGTAGTACCTCGCTCCCCCGCTCCCCGCAAAGGGACGAGAACTGGAAGCTGCGGCGGGCCCGCGCAAAACTTTTTTGCTGCGGCGTCTCCTCGTTTCCAAGGATCGGGGGATGGAATTCGGGGGTTAATCCCCCGAAAGGGAGCAACGCCATCAGTTGAGCAAAAGGCGGCATTTCTCTGGCAGCCCAGGCAAAAAGGAATCCCACATTGTAGCCCGCAATCCAAGCAAGAACGCGACGAGGAAACACTTGGAAAAACAGCATGCGACTCAACACCACTTTCTTTGGGCGGCCAAATGTTCACGTCTCATGTTCAAGAATGGAACGAATCCAAACGAATCTGAACAAGTCAAACTATTGGGTTCACGAAAGTCACACTGTCAAAACTCCGAAAAAGTCGGGGGACATGCAAAGATTCCCGCCTGAAAGTCCGTTGGAACCCAAGAATATTACCTTCAAATCTAGAAATCCCCCAGCCTTCAGTGACTTCTGAAAACCAATTTGCTGAGTCTCGCATAGGATTGGGGGATCCAACCACGCCTTGAACTTATTTTAAAACACGACAGGTCGTCTGGCCGCGTCTTTGTAACTCGCTCGGACACCCAATGACCTTCCCACCAGGACGTAGAACTGGGTAAGAAATCGAAGTGACAGACAGTGCCGCTAAAACAAATAAGAAGGAAAAGGAATTGTTGTAAGTATGATGCGTACCCTTGCAAAAAGGACTCTCATGAGCCTCGTGAGACAAGCTTCGAAACATTCTATACAGAGATGTGTTTAGCTTGTTCATGGCTCAAAGAAACATCATATAATCGTAGATATTGTTGCAATATTGTTGCAACTACAATTATATTTTCGAAGGTAACCAACGTCAATGAAAAGGACTCCTTGGCAACGTCTCCCATCGCAACCCCAACGTGGCAAAACGAAACCCACTGATGGAGCCCCCGTTTGACTCCAACCCAGGGGCTTGCTGCCCCCAACACTGCTCGTCTTGGAAGTGGAGATATGGTCAGTTTCAAGCCATTTCGGCAAAAAAAAATCAGGACCAGGTCACCTCTTTCAAAATTCAACCTCCTGAGTTCAACTCCTGAATTGATTGACAAACTCTCCTTGATTCCACTTCAGACATCGTGGCTGGAAACTCCTGAACCCAATCAAAGTCAGCTACCTCTTGCCTGAACTCCTGGCCTGTCAAACGCCCCCCAGCCCTCCCTCTCGACAAAGACCGATCCCCGGTCACATGGCTCCGCTCTTTGGGTCCGTGCACACCTCGGGCAAGACTCAGTGGGGTTGCGTGGCCATCTTGAGGAAAGCAGTAATATTGAAGGAATTGCCATATGTTTATGTATATATTGTTGCAAAAGGCTTCTGCAGCCGCGATCAGAGAGTTACATTCCGTCACTTTCAGACAAGGAGGATGCAGTCATCTCTCAAGCAGCATTCTGGGGCCGCCGCCACTTTCAAGCTCAAAAACCGCACGCCAGCATCGAAGAGGTTAACATGACTTGCACGTTTGTGCAGCCTGATGTGGGACGACATTGGGTTGTCCACAGAAGCCATCCTCACACCACGCGCGACCGCGTGAGAAAACAACACCTTTTGGGCGGGAACAGCAGCCACAGGCAATCAGGGAGGGCAGTCAGAATAAACATGGCTTGCAAAAAAGGCTGCAATCTTGAGCTTCAAATCACTCCGCAAGAGCTGACTGCTCGCAGGTAGGCAGTTTCGCTTGCCTTCGATTTCGACTCTTGATTGCACAGCCCGCACTCATTCATTCGAAAAACGCACTGCAACAATCCCATCTTATTTACACTGGCATTCATGTATGTGTATTATTCTGGATATATATATATATACATATATACACATATCAAACTGTACATGTATAGCGTGGCCATACTCCCATATTCCTTGTTCCCGGACAATTAAGATGAACCTGCAAAACTGGGACAATATGTACACATGGGAAGATTGGGGGGCTACGTTACTCATTCGGAGAGTACCCTGTTGCTGCTGTCACTACTGTTGCCATCGCCGTTGATGCTTAGTGCCCCGAGCTGTCAACACATGGCCACTGAGGAAGACCTGCCTCACCCTGACATCCACATGCAATGGCCGATAATTTGAGGTTCAACAGCCAACTTGGCTGGAATGAGACCTCTGGCATGCTCCAGCAGTCAACGTACATTCTGAACTCCCCTTAATCCAACATGGCTGGACCATTCTACAACCAGACCATGTTCCAGCCTCCAGCCATTGCATCCAAACTGAACTCATGAATCTTCGCAATTTGTGCAGACCTCGCAGACACCTTGCAAACCTCTTACACCTCCTTCCACCTATCACAAACTCGCAGCGGTGGTAAGGCCCCCAAGCCTTTTTGGCACCTGAGAACAAACCCCAGTGCTTCTTAAACCACACTGGAGTTGAAAGCAGGTGCTCCTCCAAATCCAAAGCTCAGACCAACCTTTTCTCTGCCGGCCAGGTCAACCTTCAGTTTTCGGCCACCAACCTCTGCCAACCATCCAAACAAACAAGCCGCGCCCAGACTTGACTCACTAAACTGCACTCTGCACACCTTGAAAACACCTACCTCTTAAACCTCCCTCCATCTGTCACAAACTCCTGTCAGAAGGGCACGATCGCCCAGAAAGCTATCAACAGCCTCCGCAGCGGTGGTAAGGCCCCCAAGCCTTTCTGGCACCTGAGAACAAACCCCAGCGCTTCTTAAACCACGCTGGGGTTGAAAGCAGGTGCTCCTCCAAAATCAAAGCTCAAACCAACCTTTTCTCTGCCGTCCAGGTCCTATTTCAGTTTTCGGCCACCAACCTGTGCCAACCGTCCAAAAAAACCAAGCCCCGCCCAGACTTGACTCACTAAACTGCACAATCTCTGCAGACCTTGCAAACACCTACCTCTTAAACCTCCTCTCATCTGTCACAAACTCCTGTCAGAAGGGCGCGATCGCCCAGAAAGCTATCAACAGCCTCCGCAGCGGTGGTAAGGCCCCCTAGCCTTTCTGGCACCTGAGAACAAACCCCAGCGCTTCTTAAACCACGCTGGGGTTGAAAGCAGGTGCTCCTCCAAAATCAAAGCTCAAACCAACCTTTTCTCTGCCGGGCAGGTCTTATTTCAGTTTTCGGCCACCAACCTGTGCCAACCATCCAAGCCCCGCCCAGACTTGACTCGCTAAACAGCACAATCTCTGAAGACCTCCCGAACACCTTGCAAACCTCTTAAACCTCCCTCCATCTGTCACAAACTCCTGTCAGAAGGGCACGATCGCCCAGAAAGCTATCAACAGCCTCCGCAGCGGTGGTAAGGCCCCCAAGCCTTTCTGGCACCTGAGCCCCAGTGCTTTTTAAACCACGCTGGGGTTGAAAGCAGGTGCTCCTCCAAAATCAATGCTCAAACCAACCTTTTCTCTGCCGGCCAGGTCTTATTTCAGTTTTCGGCCACCAACCTGTGCCAACCATCCAAGCCCCGCCCAGACTTGACTCGCTAAACAGCACAATCTCTGCAGACCTCCAGACACCTTGCAAGCCTCTTGAACCCCCCTCCATCTGTCACAAACTCCTGTCAGAAGGGCACGATCGCCCAGAAGGCTATCAACAGCCTCCGCAGCGGTGGTAAGGCCCCCAAGCCTTTCTGGCACCTGAGAACAAACCCCAGCGCTTCTTAAACCACGCTGGGGTTGAAAGCAGGTGCTCCTCCAAAATCAAAGCTCAAACCAACCTTTTCTCTGCCGTCCAGGTCCTATTTCAGTTTTCGGCCACCAACCTGTGCCAACCATCCAAAAAAACCAAGCCCCGCCCAGACTTGAGTCACTAAACTGCACAATCTCTGCAGACCTTGCAAACACCTACCTCTTAAACCTCCTCTCATCTGTCACAAGCTCCTGTCAGAAGGGCATGATCGCCCAGAAAGCTATCAACAGCCTCCGCAGCGGTGGTAAGGCCCCCTAGCCTTTCTGGCACCTGAGAACAAACCCCAGCGCTTCTTAAACCACGCTGGGGTTGAAAGCAGGTGCTCCTCCAAAATCAAAGCTCAAACCAACCTTTTCTCTGCCGGGCAGGTCTTATTTCAGTTTTCGGCCACCAACCTGTGCCAACCATCCAAGCCCCGCCCAGACTTGACTCGCTAAACAGCACAATCTCTGAAGACCTCCCGAACACCTTGCAAACCTCTTAAACCTCCCTCCATCTGTCACAAACTCCTGTCAGAAGGGCACGATCGCCCAGAAAGCTATCAACAGCCTCCGCAGCGGTGGTAAGGCCCCCAAGCCTTTCTGGCACCTGAGAACAAACCCCAGTGCTTTTTAAACCACGCTGGGGTTGAAAGCAGGTGCTCCTCCAAAATCAATGCTCAAACCAACCTTTTCTCTGCCGGCCAGGTCTTATGTCAGTTTTCGGCCACCAACCAAACCAAGCCTCGCCCAGACTTGACTCGCTAAACAGCACAATCTCTGCAGACCTCCAGACACCTTGCAAGCCTCTTGAACCCCCTCCATCTGTCACAAACTCCTGTCAGAAGGGCACGATCGCTCAGAAGGCTATCAACAGCCTCCGCAGCGGTGGTAAGGCCCCCAAGCCTTTCTGGCACCTGAGAACAAACCCCAGTGCTTCTTAAACCACGCTGGGGTTGAAAGCAGGTGCTCCTCCAAAATCAAAGCTCAAACCAACCTTTTCTCTGCCGGCCAGGTCTTATTTCAGCTTTCGGCCACCGACCTGTGTCAACCATTCAAGCAAACCAAGCCTCGCCCAGACTTGACTCGCTTAACCGCACAATCTCTGCAGACCTCGCAAACACCTTGCAAGCCTCTTAAACCTCCTTCCATCTGTCACAAACTCCTGTCAGAAGGGCGCGATCGCCCAGAAAGCTATCAACAGCCTCCGCAGCGGTGGTAAGGCCCCCTAGCCTGTCTGGCACCTGAGAACAAACCCCAGCGCTTCTTAAACCACGCTGGGGTTGAAAGCAGGTGCTCCTCCAAAATCAATGCTCAAACCAACCTTTTCTCTGCCGGCCAGGTCTTATTTCAGTTTTCGGCCACCAACCTGTGCCAACCATCCAAGCCCCGCCCAGACTTGACTCGCTAAACAGCACAATCTCTGCAGACCTCCAGACACCTTGCAAGCCTCTTGAACCCCCCTCCATCTGTCACAAACTCCTGTCAGAAGGGCACGATCGCCCAGAAGGCTATCAACAGCCTCCGCAGCGGTGGTAAGGCCCCCTAGCCTTTCTGGCACCTGAGAACAAACCCCAGCGCTTCTTAAGGCAAGCTGAAGTTGAAAGCAGATGCTCCTCCAAGTTCAAAGCTCAGGCCAGCTTTTTCTCTGCCGGCCACGTCTTATTTCAGCTTTCGGCCACCGACCTGTGTCAACCATTCAAGCAAACCAAGCCTCGCCCAGACTTGACTCGCTTAACCGCACAATCTCTGCAGACCTCGCAAACACCTTTCAAGCCTCTTGAACCTCCTTCCATCTGTCACAAACTCCTGTCAGAAGGGCACGATCGCTCAGAAGGCTATCAACAGCCTCCGCAGCGGTGGTAAGGCCCCCTAGCCTGTCTGGCACCTGAGAACAAACCCCAGTGCTTCTGAAACCACACTGGGGTTGAAAGCAGGTGCTCCTCCAAATTCAAAGCTCAAACCAACCTTTTCTCTGCTGGCCAGGTCTTATTTCAGTTTTCGGCCACCAACCTGTGCAAACCGTCCAACCAACCCAAGCCTGGCCCAGACTTGACTCGCTAAACAGCACAATCTCTGCAGACCTTGAAAACGCCTACCTCTTAAACCTCCTTCCATCTGTCACAAACTCCTGTCAGAAGGGCACGATCGCCCAGAAAGCTATCAACAGCCTCCGCAGCGGTGGTAAGGCCCCCTAGCCTGTCTGGCACCTGAGAACAAACCCCAGTGCTTCTTAAACCACGCTGGGGTTGAAAGCAGGTGCTTCTCCAAAATCAATGCTCAAACCCCAGTGCTTCTTAGACCACGCTGGGGTTGAAAGCAGGTGCTCCTCCAAATTCAAAGCTCAAACCAACCTTTTCTCTGCCGGCCATGTCTTATTTCAGTTTTCGGCCACCAACCTGTGCCAACAATCCAAACAAACCAAGCCGCGCCCACACTTGACTCACTAAACTGCACAATCTCTGCAGACCTTGCAAACACCTACCTCTTAAACCTCCTTTCATCTGTCACAAACTCCTGTCAGACGGGCGCGATCGCCCAGAAAGCTATCAACAGCCTCCGCAGCGGTGGTAAGGCCCCCTAGCCTTCCTGGCACCTGAGAACAAACCCCAGCGCTTCTTAAACCACGCTGGGGTTGAAAGCAGGTGCTCCTCCAAAATCAAAGCTCAAACCAACCTTTTCTCTGCCAGCCAGGTTGTTTTTCAGTTTTCGGCCACCAACCTGTGCCAACCATCCAAAAAAAACCGACTTGACTCACTAAACTGCACCATCTCTGCAGACCTTCAGGCACCTTGCAAGCCACTTAAACCTCCTTCCACCTGTCACAAACTCCTGTCAGAAGGGCCTCCGCAGCGGTGGTAAGGCCCCCTAGCCGGTCTGGCACCTGAGAACAAACCCCAGTGCTTCTTAAACCACGCTGGGGTTCAAAAACAGGTGCTCCTCCAAATTCAAAGCTCAAACCAACCTTTTCTCTGCCTTCCAGATCCTATTTCAGTTTTCGGCCACCAACCTGTGCCAACCAAACTGCACCATCTCTGCAGACCTTCAGACACCTTGCAAGCCACTTAAACCTCCTTCCACCTGTCACAAACACCTGTCAGAAGGGCACGATCGCCCAGAAGGCTATCAACAGCCTCCGCAGCGGTGGTAAGGCCCCCTAGCCTGTCTGGCACCTGAGAACAAACCCCAGTGCTTCTTAGACCACGCTGGGGTTGAAAGCAGGTGCTCCTCCAAATTCAAAGCTCAAACCAACCTTTTCTCTGCCGGCCAGGTCTTATTTCAGTTTTCGGCCACCAACCTGTGCCAACAATCCAAACAAACCAAGCCGCGCCCACACTTGACTCACTAAACTGCACAATCTCTGCAGACCTTGCAAACACCTACCTCTTAAACCTCCTTTCATCTGTCACAAACTCCTGTCAGAAGGGCGCGATCGCCCAGAAAGCTATCAACAGCCTCCGCAGCGGTGGTAAGGCCCCCTAGCCTTTCTGGCACCTGAGAACAAACCCCAGCGCTTCTTAAACCACGCTGGGGTTGAAAGCAGGTGCTCCTCCAAAATCAAAGCTCAAACCAACCTTTTCTCTGCCGGCCAGGTCGTTTTTTAGTTTTCGGCCACCAACCTGTGCCAACCATCCAAAAAGAAACGACTTGACTCACTAAACTGCACCATCTCTGCAGACCTTCAGGCACCTTGCAAGCCACTTAAACCTCCTTCCACCTGTCACAAACTCCTGTCAGAAGGGCACGATCGCCCAGAAGGCTATCAACAGCCTCCGCAGCGGTGGTAAGGCCCCCTAGCCGGTCTGGCACCTGAGAACAAACCCCAGTGCTTCTTAAACCACGCTGGGGTTGAAAGCAGGTGCTCCTCCAAATTCAAAGCTCAAACCAACCTTTTCTCTGCCGTCCAGATCCTATTTCAGTTTTCGGCCACCAACCTGTGCCAACCAAACTGCACCATCTCTGCAGACCTTCAGACACCTTGCAAGCCACTTAAACCTCCTTCCACCTGTCACAAACACCTGTCAGAAGGGCACGATCGCCCAGAAGGCTATCAACAGCCTCCGCAGCGGTGGTAAGGCCCCCTAGCCTGTCTGGCACCTGAGAACAAACCCCAGTGCTTCTTAGACCACGCTGGGGTTGAAAGCAGGTGCTCCTCCAAATTCAAAGCTCAAACCAACCTTTTCTCTGCCGGCCAGGTCTTATTTCAGTTTTCGGCCACCAACCTGTGCCAACAATCCAAACAAACCAAGCCGCGCCCACACTTGACTCACTAAACTGCACAATCTCTGCAGACCTTGCAAACACCTGCCTCTTAAACCTCCTTTCATCTGTCACAAACTCCTGTCAGAAGGGCGCGATCGCCCAGAAGTCTATCAACAGCCTTCGCAGCGGTGGTAAGGCCCCCTTGCCTTTCTGGCACCTGAGAACAAACCCCAGTGCTTCTAGTTGCTTTTCCACATCCAAAGCCCAGACCAACCTGCTCTTCTCTTGACAGTCCTTGTTTCAGCCTGTCCACCGTCACTGTGATGCAAGCGAGAGATGCAACTGCATCAATGTTATAGTTCTGCTTAAAAGGTAACAGTCTTTGCCACCAATTGTCTCGTTTCCCTTACAGAAGTGTCCCTGAAGAAACACATGCGCAATTGTATTGAGAGCATGTCTTGTGCCTGGCACACATTGTTTCTGGGGTATTGCTGCTCATTCAATCAGTCAGCCGTGGCATCTCGGCGATGCAAACGGGGAGGCCGGGACCAAACACAGATCAAAACACTGAACTGTGTCCTCAGTCCTCTTTGTTCTCTTGTTAAAAATTGTCCACATGCTTTTTTTCTGTAAGAACATGGTAAATTGGGGAGCTTGTTAAAAAGTACCCAAAAGAGTCCACACTGAGTTCGGGAGGTGGTGGGGCACTAAGGCTCCGAGGTGGGCACTAAGGCTCCCCCCCTTTTTCTTGGCATCCCCGGCCAGCCAAGGCGAGCCCTCTGCCACGGGAGTCGGCGCCTTAGGCCTGGGGCTGAAACCAGATCAAGCGACTTGGTTTGTACCCCGAACCGTCTGCTTGCTCAGCTCCGTTGATTTATTTACTATGTTTCTTGGCTTCGTCTATTGCAGATACCTGTGTAGTTGTGTTCTGGATTTACGAATATTATCTGACCCCTTCTTCCTTTGTGGCCCAGAGGGCCCTGAAGACTATATGGTTGCTCGCGTCGGAAGACTGGCCGGAGCGGAAAAAAGGCTGGGTCAACAAACGAAAACAGTCTGTCCGAAACGTGAAAGTAGGGAAGAAGGCGAAAACCATGTGAGCAACGCCCAAAACCCATCTGAAATGTTTATATAGGCCTTACGACAAGCCTCAGGTAGTAGAACTTGCTCTCAAGTGGCCAATGGGGCTTTTGGGCGCTGCTCCTTTTGAACTAAGCAGCATGCGGGTAGGCAACGGTCCCAGGATCTGCGTGGATCTTTCCTACCAGAGGTCGCAAAGACTAGTTGGCGTCGTTTTTGGATTCCAATACAAACTGCCTGGCACCTCATGGAAGCAAGCTAGAACGAAGTGTCGTGTGAATCATGCCAGTTTGTTGAAATTGAGGGATGAAATCTGATGTCAAGCCCAGCCCAAGTACAAGTGGCACCATCGCCCTGCCACCTGCAACATCCCAAAACAGCCGCAACTGGCTGGTTGTGACTGGCGGCCTGGTTGTTGTTTGGACAAAGAAACAAGCACGTGCAACTCTGTAGGAATCGCCACTTTGCTTAGAATGTGTCTTTTGCAGGGGATTCCAAATTCAACAAATCAGTGGACTAGAGCCATGACTAAAGCTGCTTGGCAACAATTCAGGCATGAAGTCCAAAACAAGCATGGTTATACCTTCGCCTTTCTTTCAAATTCGTTCAAACCTTGGCATTGCAACAATGAAATCCCGCCCCCTACAAAGAACCCCCCCCCCAACAAAAAGCGTTCAACTGGTGGTTTTCCCATCTTGTTTTCTTGGTTGCTTTCTGCTCCCCTGCTAAAAGCTTGACTTTTAGTGGTTTAATGGAAAACCCATTAGTTGGCAAAAAGTTAAAGTCCTAACATCCAAGCAACATGCAGTAAAGTGTTGATTTTGTCAGGTTCCCATCACGTGCCTCTGGGTTTTGCTCGGCTGCCGGGCGCTGGCTTGCTGGGCCCTGAAGCCGGGCTTGCGCAAGGACGCAACATGGGCTACGAACGCACCGGGGAGGATCCGAAAACAAAGCCGTGCTGCACAAAGGGCGTGCAAAATCAGGTAAAAGAGGACAAAAAGAATCGCCCAGCATCTGTGCGAATCACAAAGATTCAGCCTGAAATAAGGGAGCCACCGTGAAAGAAGCCCACTCCTTCAAGATCCTTTTTTGCCTTGTTCTCACGAGGGAACAGGGTTGAAGAACTAACCCCGCCAGCCATTCCCCGAAAGGATCTATGGTTGGCAGAGTCATCTCCATATCTGAATACTGAGAATAAGTAAGCTATGAAGGTTCAAGCTACACTGGCCAGACAAAAGTTGTGCTTCTTGAAGTTCCAAACGACTACAGCCCTTTCCCCCTACAATCCTACACGGTGAGGACCTACACAGGTTCGCAGTATCAATTTTGACGCAGGTTCGCAGTATCAATTTTGGACGCCAAGCGTTTGGTTATTATAAATCTACAAGTGTGCGCTTATTGACCGTCCCACGCTGCCGCACGGATTGCGCTTCTTCATCCGACCCGCGGCTGCCCGGATAGCGTCTTTTGAAAACTAGAATTGTCTCTCACTCAAGTAGTGGGCCCAGCAAACAACAAGCGCAACCAAGAACCAGCAGCTAACAACCAACAACCAACAACCTCAGCCCTATGCTTCCTACCTTCCGGCCTCTGATTCGCCAAAAATCCGGCCATGGTCAAACCTTCTGCTTCCCTTGGCCATGCCTTTGCGAAACTTGGCGCTGTCCCAAGCAGAGGTTGCGTGTGTTCTATCGGCACGAGCCGATATAATAGAACTCGCAAATCGGAATTCACAGAAATGAAACTTTGTGGGGACCGCGTTTCTTTTGAACCCCAAGTGAGCCAAAGTTCGACGCAACTCCTACGACTCACATGTTTTTCCTCCAGCAAGAACTACTAGAGGATTAAAGTTGTCGGGCCACCCCTCAAAACGCGCTCCTGACATGAAGGTCAGACGCCTGTTGAAGGCAGAAACTTGTCGGAATCTACCCCCTTTTCAATGTTATTTGCATTGGTAACTTTTTTGGCCCAGTGACCTCCCATCCATTTCCTGCTCCTTTGCCACATTTCAGAGCCAGCCAGATGTTCCCTCGCGAAGCACGGTTGAAAAACTTCCACCACCAACCCGCCCGAAAGCATCTGTTCATGGTAGCCATTCCCTTCCGCTGGCACCAAAAATGGGCCGGTTCCCTTCCGGGCCTTCTGCCTCAACGCGCTTGCGCTTGGCTGCCTCCACCATGTGCTGAATGACCTCAGCGTATGTTTCGATTCGAATCTCCGGGTTTCGACCGGAGGCTAACGGACCTTGCCATTTGGCTTCAACGAGAACCAGGGGGTCCACCGATCTGAACCAAATATTCCGACTGCTAGACATGTAAAAAGCACTTGGCGCCCAATCAAAGAGGCCAGAGTGTCCTTGTAAGCAATCTTGACCCACCCGAGAGGACAATAGTCGGATAGAGACTCCACTTGCAACAAGTTAAAGTCTATGTACCAAAGAACGGGTGAAAGACCCAAGACGGAAGGGGGCGAGTGGACTCGGATGGCTTGCTGGCACTCCTCATTCGCACAGCTGGCGTGGCAGGAAGCTTAACTGATGCAAACGGAACTGGTCAACAGTCGGTTTGGTGTGTGGCGAGCGCGTCACACGCCGCGACTTGTTAGGAGTTACCCGGGTGAAGATCTTTGAGCTTATTGTGCTGAGTCCCTCTGAGTTGTTTGTCTTCGTTGCCCCAGTTTCATAGAACGGGGAGGCGTGTCGAAGGTGAGTTGCTGCGACATTGCCGCACTTGCACGGGCGCGTCCGTTGTCAAGAAAATGCAGCTTTTCCCGGCCCAAGGCACGCTGTGTGTGTGTGTGTGGGTTGCGTGCGTGCCACCCCCTGTGAGCACGCTCGGCCTTTGAAGAGGCTTGGATTTCTGGTGGTTTCCTGGTACAACATCCAAAGGGGTCCCGTTCTACTGGGACAACATCCACCAACCAAGAAAAGAACCTTCAGACTAAACCCCATACGCCGACAAGTGAGGTCGTGATTCAATTTGCCCAGAGCCATACCAGTTTGACAGGGCTCCTGGGATACATGCCAAACCG
>CAUJNA010001458.1:1054608-1092456 GCA_963377175.1 Effrenium voratum
CCTGTGGGATTCTTTGCGGGGCGCCGCAAAAAGTGAGCCGGATGTTTCTCTGGGACACCCGCGGCCCTGGTTCATGCATCCAGTGGCTTCCCATTTGCTTCTAGCCACAAGTGGTGAAACAGGGGCGGTTCCCTGAAGAAAGCATGGCTATATCATTACCTACTTTGAACATCCAAGTAGAATGGAACACCCCCCCCTGCTCAACCGGGGCCAAAGGGTGGTACCTTAACTCAGCAACGGGGCGGCTTGGAGGACCTGTCAAAATGGCAAACATAACCTCTCAGAAGACAAAGAAACCAAGAATTGCTTCCCTTTCTTTTTGAACCAACCTCACAAGGCTGCAAAAAAAAAAACAGCAACGCCACCGAACGCGAAGACCTCCCGCCAGTCCCATTCGATTCGATTCGACTCCAAAGGCCTCCGGCAGCTCCACGAGATTCGCGAAGCCGTCGGAGTAGGGAGCCCGGTCCATGGCATCCTGGGCTGCCTCACGAGCACGGAGCGGCCCGGTGGTTCTTGGGCGGCTTCAGTGAGACTTTGGAGGAACCCTCATTGGATGACTGTTCATTTGGAGCTTTGCATTTCGCTTCTGGGGAAACCTTCCCTTGAAATCTGGGTTTGAGAATGGTTTCCCTTTGAAGCAATCCGTTTGGGCACGCGGTGGTTTGCCCTGAAATCCACCATTAGCTCGGGCAGCCAGCGCGCGGATCAGCTTCGGGGAAGCCGCGGCCAGAAAATCTCCAGCAAGAGGTCCGTCCAACCGCCCCGTTTCTCGGCTTCCAAGGCACCAGCCCTTTCCAACAGGCAAGGAGTATGCGACGATTGGCGGTTTGTTGCTGGGACCAAAAACTTTTTAGAAAGCCAGCGTGGCTTCTGAGTTCGTGCGGCTTCTGCCAGCCCAGTTCGTGCGGCCCATTGACCGCGGATCGAAACGGGCCACGCGGCGAAAACCGCAAAGCTTGGCCCCCTGGGTGTTCACACATCAAAAGAAATGTCGCCAACGCGACCTCGGTGCAAGTTTGTTTCCAGGGCACGATTTCTGGGATGTGTCTGAATGCGTTGTAGATGCAGCTCAACGACTGTCTGAATCCAGAACTGCGGACAAGGTTGTGAATTCACTGCACGCTGAAAGTTCGGGTTCTCAAAAGATTGCCGCACGAACCATTGTCCTTCACAGGTTTCTCTGCTCATAGTTTGGGAGGCTGTGACTGCCTTGCAGAGCTTCCAACATCCCTTCCTTTCGCTTTCCTACTGGGCCTCCGCGTGGGAGAGGGCGGCATAGAGTTCAATGATGATGGACCCCAATGTTGATGCCGTCTGCACAACTCGGGGCCCCAAATTTCCGACACAGGTCAAAGGGAAATTTCTGCATGAAGGTTGACGGTCCCCCCCCCCCGCCCACAGCCGCCAACTCACTAGATGCCTCAGCACATGGAAAATGTGTGTGTGTGTTGGCTTCATAGGCGCTTGAGGCTTTGACCCGCTCTGGCTTTCCATTGAACTCCAAACCCGGCTCGTGCTCAAATGCAGCACCGCTGCAACCCCTTTGATTTCCATCTACCGTCGAATGCCTTCGATGGTGAGGCCTTTAGATTGAGGCTCGAGGCTTTCCTCTGCGAACATGATCGGGGTGCCTGGTCGTTTTGCAGCAAACTGGCTCCGGGGCTGCGACAACATGATCATTCAAGAAACATATTGTTTGGGTTGTTCATTCTTCCTGATGTTTCCCGACTTTCCAGCAGCTTGTTTTATCCCACCCCCATTTTCACCGTGCCCAGACCACCCACCCAAAGCCCACATCCATCGGACAACTGAAGCTCGATTCCGGAGCCTTCTCGATCGCCGCGATCTGCTTCTTCAGGTCCTGGTCGCTTGCCCCTAGTGACTCGAGGCTGTCAACCAGGGTGTGGGTCAAAATGAAACCACCAGGAATTGGACCGCAGGTTTTAGTCCTTGGTTCCATTTCCCAGGGTTTCATCTTGGGGTTGCCCTATTTTTTGACCCATAGACACCAGGGTCAATCTCCAATACTAAGTCAGAGCCACCGAGAAAGGCATGACACTGAAAAACCTCACCTTACGAGGTCACAGCTTGTTTTGGCGAGGTAGCCGACCTCAGCACTTTGGGATTTTGGGCGAGCGGACAGAGCAGCGGGGAGAGGTGCCCTTGCACTCCCATATTGTTTGAGGATTTCATATTGTTTGAGGATTTCGCACCCTACCTTGGGATACAAATCTTGGGGGGGTGTGCCTAAAAAACAAAGAAGCAGTGAAACTGAGTGTGGCCTCGACGCCGCCACCGTGAAACCGGGGAGACGGAGCTCTGCCGTCGGTCCGCTAAGAGCAGTCCAGGAGTTACTCTGCCATGAAATCCGGCCGGATAAGCTTTAAATCTCCCCAAAGGATGTTACCCCAATAGCAGGTGACCAGGTAAATCATCATGTAAAAGCTCTATTCTGGAATGTCCTCCCTTTTGGGTTCCTTCCCTTAAGGAAGGGGAGTGGGATCTTCCAGGTTCCCTGAAATCCTGTTGCGCCCAGTCTGTTCAAACTCCTGCCCTGGCAAAAAAAGAAGAGTCATTCAAATCCTTCGTGGCCAAAGACACGGTGCCTACCCTTCAGAACGCCAACCATTTGCCAAATGTCCAGGGGTTGACTACACGTTCCTTTTGCTTTAAAAAGGCAGGCCTTTGCCCTCGTGCTTGCCAGCTGTCTGCAGGCGTGGGAAAGAGTAGGACGTTACCATTCGAAGGTTCAAGATCTGCGCGAAATTCCTTGGGTCTTGCTTATGGATTCCCAGACTACCATCCCACCCACAATGAATTACACCTGCCAGGGCTCCTTTATCAATTGACACCGATCCTGGCACCGCCCCACAGGTGGTGTGATACCGGGACGGGTACCGGAATGTGGTCCGCGAGGAATTTCTTGCTCGGCCAACTCATCGGCTGCTCAGTTGCTGCATGGGGCCGGTTTCTGTCACCAATGCCGAAAGGGAAATGAAGCCACGTTGTGCAACCAACCAACCAAGACCGACCAACCAACCAACCGACCGACCGACCAACCAACCGACCAACCAACCAACTGACCGACCGGCCAAGCAACCAACCAACTGACCGACAGGCCAAGCAAACAACCAAGCAACTCACCACCCCCCACCCTCGCTCCTGCTCTTCCCTCTGCCTGTCTTTCTCTCGCTGCCGGCAGTTCCGGAGGTAGGTCTGGCAAATTCAACGGTATCCGACGTTATCGGAATATCTTGATAACAAGAGTGATAATATGTCTGAAAACAATTTGTATGTGACGATAGAAATGATGGCAATGACAATAATGGCATGTAACAATGAAAACGATGACACCAAAGAGTGACAACATGATGTTTATGCTGATAACGATGATATCAATGGTAGTGTTTGCAACTATGATAATAAGGATAACGATGCACTGGATAACAATAACCATGATAGTGACAAATAATGACAACAATGATAATAATGATGACTATAAAGATATTGCTGAGTCAAAACAATTGCAACCTTCCAGCTGTAAGGGTTTCATCAAATAGGATTCGAGCTTCCAGCAGTGCAAAACGCCACGGAAGCCAAAGGCTATCGCAAGTGAAACCTGTTGAAAGAAACAGGGGTTCTCCTGATTTGCATGCATACTCCGAGGGCTTCTAGATCTCTTCTTGCCAGTATGCCACTGACACAAAAGCACAACGAAAGGAACAGGGCCGAGAGCAGCATCGTCCATAAGAAATGGGCACTAGTCAAATGATGCATTTGCGCAGTCTCCACCCATTTGTGGAAAATTGGCTAGTCCCGTCATGTCCCGCCAAACAAAATTACAATAGACTATCAGTATCGCTTTATACTTCGAGCCTCTGAGGATGTAGGTAGCCCTCTCTTGGGGATGGGTGTGTGGGTCTTCCTCAGGATGGACAATCACGCCTGAGGGCGCTTGTACTACATGAGATCGGTCTGGTTGTCAAATTGCCAGCTAGAACTGCAAGCAAACGACCGAACCAGCATTTGGCAAAAACCGGCAATTATTCAAGACTTGATGTGCGATCGCTCATTTGGGCTTTCCCAGGAAACGGCTGGGCCTCCGGATTTGAGGTGGACATGCAAACCACGGGTGGGGAGGCTCTTGCGAGAACAAGGAACTTCACATGTGGAGGTGCCTGTCCCGATGTGAGCAAGCGAACAAACTCGCAGCTTCGCACGCCTGACGCTTTCACGACACCACAAACTGACCCTGGAATCCCCGAGGGCTTCCAAACCTGTTTCTGTCAAACCTCTCTAAATGGTCAGAACCGACAAAAGGATCTGCTCAATGGGCACGATGGAAACTCCACAAGGCGTTAGAAGAGACTAAGAGCCAAAGCTACGGTGGATGCTCCAATATGTGCTCAAATAAGCCATATTACCCGGTGCGGGACTATGGGAATTGCCTTCTTCTGCGATAAGGCCTTGACAAAATGTTCATGTGGAGAAGTTTTCCAGATACGAGAGTGAAAACCTACAATATCGACCCCGTTTGGGCGTCTTCTTGGTGGTACACTTTTTGGGATTGCTTCAATGGAGGCCAGGCGAAATCCACCATTTTGTTTGGAGACCCCCTCTTCTATGCCCATGTCCAACCCGCCACAAGTGACCTCTCAAGGGTTCCCGCCTCCTTCTTCTCCGTGTGCATGCGGCCCTCTTCATGCTTCCTGACCGGTATGTGTCCCATTTTGGGCGGAAAGCCAAACAGCTCGACTGCCCTGAGGCTTGGGGTCGTCCCAATCTGGCGTCTTGGACGTGAAAGAAACGCGTGCGCCTTGGCAACCCAAACAGCCCCAAGCGGCGAATTGGGCTGGAAGGTGTTTTATTCTTCTTTGGGACGGGTGGACACGTGGTTTGCAATTCTGGCGCTGGTGGCACGTTGTGCGTGTGCGCGTACGGGTAGCACCCTGTTTCCAAGGGAAAGCTTGCAGCTGCGGCATTCTTTGCAGTAGCGCGGCTGTCAAGGATTGTCGAGTTGTTTCCTTCCAAAAATAAAGATAGCACAAACAGCCATGCCCAACGAAGGCGCTTTTGCACAGGGTCTGCGAAGCAGACTGGGACGCCAGTGTACGTGCCTGCAAGTGGGGCTGTGGGCCATTGCTCTGCCAGCTGGCAGCTGGCGGGTCGCATATTGAACAGCTGTGTCCATCGTTCCATGTTGGGTCGCTTCAGTCTTGATCACCTCTTTTGCTGGCACGTTTTGGTTTGCAGACAGAATTCTGCACGACTTTGCCTGATGAACTTTCATCCTGAACATTCGACATGCAAAGCTCCAGGTCTCCAATTTGTGATGCCGAGGGCTATCAGGAGTGGCGAGCTGAGATGTGAAGACAACAGTGGAGGTAACATAACATGAGACAAGAACTAGATGCTCCAAGTGTGTGCGTGCGCGCGTGTGTGTGCGTGCGGGTTTGCTTGTTTAGTTCTTTGGTTGTTTGTTTGCTCGCTCGCTCGTTCGATCCTTTGATCGATCGAACCATCGATTGATTCATTGCTTGCGTGTTTTAGTTTCTTACGTCTGAAACTCTGCCAGCAGCAGGCAAAGCGCACTCTGCACCTGAAACTACTCACTCCAAATTCTCCGCGTTCACGTGGGAAATCACCCGGAAACGACCCTCGTGAGCCCCTCCGTGTTTGAAGCAAAGCGGGGCGCCTTCCCCAAACGGCAACAGATCCCGGCCTGATCTGCCAGAGATGGCCCCCAGTCCAGACCTGCGGAGCAGGGAAACCAAATCGATCCAACGCGTGGAAGAGTAACCGGTGTGATGGAAATGATTCCCATGGCTACTTTATCACTTGAATGTTTTTTTGGCATTCTTTTTTGTTGGTCTCCCCAGAAACTGGCCCCAAAACCCTATGATCCAGATCCTCTCAGGTTTCCCCAAAGACAACTTGGGAGGAAGGCTGCAACCAGTGGGACTGTTCAATCTGGAGTGCTAGTCGCGATGTTCCGAATCCGTCAGCCGTAGTGGGACACCACGAGAACAAGGGAAAAGACTATGTGGCAGAAGGATTGAGGATCGACTTTGAAGAACCTAGCTCTATGTTCCCTTGGTAGTTTCAAACATCATCCTTTAGGCCAATGGGGTGGAGTGGTTGGAAGGTCTACCCTGCCCGGCAAAGGTTAAAGTGATCTTGCTTTGGAAATGTGTGCAGGGCAAGAATGGGGAACCCTGGCAAAAGGTGGGTGTTATCCTTGTCATGGCCGAAATTCCGAACCTCAAGCAAGCAACTGGTATTGCATCATATGGGATGCTCTGAAAACATGTGGAGAAGGAAACCGAAAGGCCAGCCGATCACAGACGAAGGAGACGGACTTGGTCAGCCAGAGATCAATGGCATAAGGGCAACGCAAGTACCTGGCAAACCTGGGCAGTGCCAGCAAGCACGAGCATGGTGCGAACGAGTTCGGGAGATGCCTCCACTGCAAGCAAAGACTGCCGAAACCCGGTCACCAAGCTCACATGGAACGAGGTCTAAATCAAGCCCCACTTGGCCAAGGACCAGGTGGCTCAGGACAAGGCCCAAGCTACCCCACAAGACTCTGACGACCTCGCCAGGGACAAATGGTAGCGAAACCGAGTTCTACACCCTACAGGATGTGGAGCCATTTGCAGGCATACCAGTTTGCGGGTTTTCCCAAGGGAGTTTTTTTGAAAAGTTGAAGGGTTAAGGTGGAAGCAAGAAGCAGCCAACCGAAAAGAAACTGAAAAAACCATCATCGGACCAATCACAACCCGGACGACACCCAGCGCCCAGCTTCCGTGCCTTGCAGTACTCGCAGAAGTGCTTCTTCTGGGAGACCCACCATTCCGTCATCTCGGATGCGTGAACTCACTGGTGAGTGTTCCTAGGGTCAGGCTCGGTACTCTTTTCAGGATGTTTTCAAGGTACCCAAAAAAACCACCATTTTGCCCCCCCCCCCCCCCACGCACGGAATTCACAGTGAGAATGACGAAAACGACCAACCATTGAGAGCCTCCCCTCGCTATGGCTCTAGATCAAAGTTTAAATGGACCCTTATAGGGTCTATGCAAAATCCATCCCGGATCCGCGCTGAGCGAGCAACTCAAGAAGGGGCTGACAAGGTCATAGACGCGACGGTCTGTAAGGTTGCCCAATCGTTACCCACAGCCCCCTAGGGTTACCGTCACCCCTAATCCACCCTTGTCGGTTCAGGGCTTAGGCTTTAGGGAGTGTTCAGATCTGAGGTTTAGGTTTCGGGTTCAGGTTTAGGGTTCAGGGCGAGGGGTTTAGGTTTAGGGTTTGGGTTTGGGTCTAGGTTTAGATCTCAGGTTTATGTTCTAAGTTTACGGTCCAGGTCAATTACGTGAAGCTGCTAGTGCATGTCTTAGAAGCTCTCAACAAGTATCGGCTAGCTTTGTCCGAACGGCGCATTACGCAGCCGCCGTCTCTGCCATTTCGACGAGACGAACTGCGCCTGAGCCATGACGAATTCGAGCACGTGGTGAAGCAGGCAAGTGCTTCATGCGGCTTAGGTCTTCAGGTTCGGGCATTGGTTCGGGCGCTGTGGGGAGCAGGCAACCCCTCAGCGACTGGCCGAGGTAGCCCAATCCCTCCCAGGCACTCCGCTTTGGAATGCAAGAGCAAGGCTCAGAAAAACCAAAGCGAAGTGGCACTAGGGCACTGACTCCCCAGAAAACCCTGCAGATACTCTCTGACTCTTCTAGCAGACAGGCTTCACGTTGCCGTCCGCCAATTTTTTCCGAAATGCCTTCTGACTCAATGAGCATCCGTTGCAACACTGGAAAGGAAAGGCTTCAGGTCACACCAAAAGGGTGCAGCTGCACCAGGTCGTGGGGGGGGGGGGGGGGCGGGGAAAGTGGTCTTGCGTCCTTGCACCTTAATCCTTACTACCAAACATTGTGGCTGGCCTGGTCATTGTTCAGTAGTGACAAGATAACCTGAATCCAGCAAATTTCCAGGGCGTTGTCCTTCACGGATCATCCTGTTGGCTTCTCCAAGGCTCCCCTATGAAACAAAGGAAAGCAAGGCACACAAGTATTCCCAAGACAATGCTAAAACTGGTTGAAACCAACCTCCCACCATCCCCCTGTCCAACTAGACACAAAGGCCGTAACCCCAGTGGCCCATTGGCAACATGGGGCATGCCTTATCCTGCGGCAAATGGGCAACTCGGGGTCAAGGGGAACCCCCGTGTTGCGAAAGTGGTGGCCTTGCAGTAGGTGCCCTCAAATGAGACACATATGGCCGTCTCCGCTCGTGACCAACACAAAGAACCAAAGGGTCACTGGGCCAAGCCCTTCCCATCTCATAGCCCAGGCACTGCTCAGGCACTGCTCGTCAACCGGCACGCTTGGCAATGATCGTAATGGCTCGAAATGCTCTAATCGATCAAAAAGTGTTTGCTCGTCTAATTCTGCAGCAGAAACGCCCAGGTGCTCTGTTCTTGTTTTTATGCCGCAGTTCATCTGAGTCTTGAAGCATGGAACGTGCACAGGCTCCCGTTTCTGCTTTCTGCTATACATCAATTGAAACACCTGCCGGCAAACTAACAAACCAGAGTGGATTCGCACCACCATATTCATGTGCTTCACCCATGGGTGCAGACAGTGACGCCTTATCCATTGGGCAATTGGTCCGGCTGCTTATCACCGAAGGTGGGGGGTGACGCGGGCATGTGTGGCCGACAAATGTCCCGAGCGCATGCGACTTAAGCTGCAGCCAAACAGCGGCGGGCAAAGTAGCGCTGGCAAGCTGAGGTTCCGAAACACTCAGATGGGGGGTTCCCCGTTCCGTCCCTGTTGAAACCATCGGAGAAACGCGTTGCAACGCTGCTGGGCCCAAGCTCAAAGTCTATTTTCAAAGTAGGGGGCCCAAAAATGGGTGGTTTCCCTTTGGTTCCCTTTTCGCCACACACACATACACGTACATGTGGGTTGAGCCGGTGTCTCCAGGCACTTTCATCAGGTGAAAGGCGATCCTGCTGCAAAGCATCCATCCAAACCCCGCAACAAATATTCCTTGCACTAAAACTCATTTCACCAGAAAGCAACCAGCCGAAAAAGATGGCCGAGTAATTCATGCGGCCTTGCCAGGCCACCAAACTCTGTTTGGCTTCACAGGGGCCATTAGTTCGGTTCCGTCGAAGCTCGTTGGTCCTGCCCCTTGGCTTCTTTGGGGCTTCGCAAAGAATGTTCCCCACAAGAGCCACATCAAGAGCAAGAGTCGAGTCTGCCCCTTGTTTCAAATCCCACTCCAGCCGCTTGTCTCCTCTGTTGGCCGTGAAATCGCAAAACCTCCTAGAAACTATTTCTCGGTTGAGTGTGAGTGCATGTGCATGCGTTGCTTTCTTTGTGTGCACGTTGCTTGTTTTACTCTTCTATGGGCGCTCTTTCTAAAGATATGAGGCCTACCCACCCTGAAAACTTTGGAAACAGCAGCATTAGCCTGTCGTGGTGGTCCCCATGCAGCTGTAGGAGCCGCTTGGGATGCAGCATGGGCTGCTGCCCTTGGGTTCGTCCTCAGTAGTTGAATCTGAGTAGACAACCATTCCAGGCCTACATCTCCTATCGTCGAAGCCAGTGATGCGATCAGCCCCAGGAGATAGGTAGCTACCACCCTCCCGTGATTGTTCTCCATGATGAGAAAGCTTGAGCCGAAATAGCTGCGGGACCAAATATACATGAACAGACAACAAAACACAAAACCAAAAAACAAAAAATAGAATCACATAAAAGTGAACAAACAATTACAAACTGTTTGCCGTGCGAGAGCCGATGGCTCTCGCGCAGCACTTTTTTTTTTGGGTCGATTATAACAGAAAGAACCAAGGCCTTGTTTGTGACGCGTGGACCTTGTTTCCCTTCTGACCACCCCAAAACTTGGGGGAAACCTTATTTGAACGGAAGTGAAAAAGGCCTTGGCATTTCTTGCTTGCCCTCCTGCTTGACTTCCTTTGATCTGGGCATCCCTGAGTCCCTTGAAAGGAAACAAAACAAGACATAAGTATTATACTATTTTGTCTTTTGCTCATGAAGCAACTGAAATAGATGCCATTTACACCTAAAGGAGAACCGTGACGGGGTGGATACTTGTTTCCAGACCCCCCCCTCAACTTCGCAACGCAAGAGCATGACAGGATTCGCCTTTTAAAATTGCGCTTCTTGATCTATGGTGTGGAAACCCTCTTTAGAGCAGAGCCTGTTTGCCCCATACTATCCCTTGGCTACCAGGTGAACATGGTTGTTGCTCATATCCAAGTTCGGGGGCCTCTGAACTCTGAACTGCGGGTGATTAACCGCTGGCTAAGTGGGATGATCCAAGTTCCCATGGCAAAAGGGGGCTGAATCATAGCCTGATAGCTAGCCCCTCAGCTGTGAATCAGGTGGCCACCTTTTTACCAGGAGACCTTACCCCCCTCCAGAACTAAAAACTTGCAAGGTGAGGAGAAAGGCAAACCTTGGCAAAGAAACGTCGCAAGGATGTTCTTGATGGATTCTACAGGGTTGAGCCCCACTTCTGTGGCCGTTGTTTTTCCAACCCAAACTCAAACACGGGGACCCCGGCTGCCCACTGCGCCCATCTTCCCAACTCGAAACCCGCAACCCGCAACCCGCAACTCGAAACCCGCAACCCGCAACCCGAAACCCGAAGCCCGAAACCCGGTCCACCAGTAGGAAGGTCGCCACCAGGCAGAGTGGCACCCGACAAGCTCTCAAGTTGACCATGGCATGCCCCAAGGGCACTGAGGCTGCTTCGAACTGGTTGTGTGTAGACCCTTTTAGGGTACTTTGAAAGGGAGAAAGGACACCGAATCTTGTTTGGGGCCCTATTTTGGCGCATGCCCAAGCAGTGCTCGTCATGCTTCCAACAGATCATCACCCCAAAAGGACACTCACCACTGGCTAACTCTGCCGATTGTTCCTCGGCAGGCATCACACAAGAGGATAAATATGTTCAGCTTTTCATAGCTGGCAAACCAAAACTGATAACGATCCCTTGATATGAAACATTGGGACTTTACCCACAACTCAAGTTGGACCGCCAACAACAAAATAGATCCTCTGCCTCTAAACCCGGTGTTCGCTGGAGCCAAATCGAACGAAGCCGGGCTGTGACCGCGAGCCTTTCAACCGCGAAAGCGCAAAGACGGGGAGAACAGAATAGTGGTCTTGTTCTAGGGGTGCCCCTGTTAGAGACAACCGTAAAACGCTCTGGCATATGTGTGTCTGTGAGTGTGCTGGAAGTGCGCCTAACATCTCCGAGCCACAAAGCAACAAGTGGCTTATTGTTTGCCTACATCCTATCTGGGCCAATTCGCCTTGGACTATTCATATTTGAGCCGACGCACATGAGCTTGTGTTCAAGTGGGGAGCCCCCAAGGTGATCTTGGCTTCCCTTCAATGCCAAGCCAACGTGGAAGAAACACAAACCGGAATGGGAATCCCCTGCCCACATGCAACAAACTCGGGAAACCTACCTCACTTCACAATGGAACAACATGAGCCCCGCCAATGAACCACCTCACAGAAAGCATGGGCTCTAAATTGAAGAGAAAGGCCCGCTGCCTTCGGCGTGTAGGATCAGAAATCAGACCACACCCTTCACTGGGATTCCTGTTGGCTTGGAAGCTGACCAAGTCCCCTGACAGCTTCCCCTTTCTTTGGCCGGTCACAAACCCAACCCGCTTTTTTCGCTTTGTGGAGAATCGCAAAGAGAGCATCCAGCCTTTGCCCCAGGAAACCCCCAAAAAACGCGCCGGCCGCATGATCATGGTGAATCCTACATCTCCCTTTTTGAACGCTCAAATGCAACTAAAATCATGTCGGCAGCCCAACAACAACATGCTATTTGAATCACAGTTTCACTTCTGCTTTTGACATCAAGTCCTTCCCTTTGTTTGTTGGTTTGTTTGTTTGCTTGCTTGCTTGCTTGTTTGGTCTGCCTGAGTGTCTGGCTGTATGTCTGTCTGTCTGTCTGCCTGCCTGCCTGCCGCCTGTCTGTCTGTCTGTCTGTCTGTTTGTTTTTGATTGTTTGTGTTTGAGTGTTTGCATGCGTTTGCTTGCTTGCTTGCTTGGTTGCTTGCTTGAGGGTAAACACCACCACTTTGGGGATCCAAACTTGACACATGCCCAACTAGAGCTGGGGCCCTTTAGCCACAGTTCCCGCCTCGCACAGACGCCAGGTGCACCGTCTCGGCTGCCTCTTTCGCTGCCTATGCGAAGCAATCCCAGACCAATTGCTTGTTGAAGGACTGAAACCCATTGGTTGACATTCCCAAAAAGAAACCCATGGGTTCAAGTGTGTGGGGCTTGGACCCATCGGCCCTTTGCTTTCCAGAGTGGCCAAATCGCTCAGTCTGGACCAGCCAAGAATAGTCACTCCTGGCGGAGCTTGCTTAACAAACCCGATGTCAAGCTTCCTGGAGTCTGGGTCACAACATGGAGACCTCCTGCCTGCTGGATGGCGTTTGAGGAGGGACATCAACCCACTCCACAGGCCTGTCCATCCCATCTCTTGACCCCAAATTCACCAAGATCAGGTGGATGATGCATGCAAGAACCTGAACCGCTGGGCTCCACTGTTCGTCTGTTTACCTGGCTTGCCTGTATCTTACTTTTCTGCATGCTTGGCTTATATCAACTCTATCTCATGACACTCGTACCTATGCTCAGGATTCTGGTCAGACCAAACTAATCGGAGGAAAGTACTGTTCCTTTTCATTGAAGAATTCCTTCTTTCCCCTTCTTCCACCCTGGAATGGTCTTCCTTTTCTTTTTCGGTGTGTGTACCAGGGCTCGACATTTGACTCACTTCGCCTCTTACATCTCTGGGTAAATCAATTCTCCAGGATGCACTTCCCCTTTCCAGCTTGGGCTTAAGTCCAATCGAGGGACCCAGAGAGTCTTGGCTTTTCTTCCCTCCCCTTCACAAGCGTTCGCTCTCGATCTCCTAAAAACGACGGAATGGGCCGACCGTTTTGTGCCCCTCGGGCTAGGACCAAACACCAGGTTGAGCCTGTCATTTTGACACCTAGACTCCTAACCGCACGGTCTCAGGACACGGGCGCTGATCCGAAACGGACACGAACGAAAAAGCCTCTGCGGAGCTGTAGGCGATCACTGCGGAGCCCCCGGAAACCTGCGACATGCCGTGGGCACGTCGCGGGCTGAGGGGAGGTAGCGTGAATGTGAATGGTGTGAATGGTGCGTTTTTTCCTGATACAAGTTTGGACATAGAAACATAGATAGATACATATGTACATCGGCAGCGTGTGTACATATATATATATATATACCATATGTGTCTCTGAGTGTGTGTGTGTGTGTAGAGAGAGAGAGAGAGAGAGCAAGAAAGAAAGAAAGAAAGAAAGAAAGAAAGAAAGAAAGAAAGAAAGAAAGAAAAGAAAGAAAGAAAGAAAGAAAGAAAGAAAGAAGGAAGGAAGGAAGAAAAGAAGGAAAGAAGGAAAGAAAGAAAGAAAGAAAGAAAGAAAGAAAGAAAGAAAGAAAGAAGGAAGGAAGGAAGGAAAGAAAGAAAGAAGGAAGGAAGGAAAGAAACAAAGAAAGAAAGAGGAAGGAAGGAAGGAAGGAAGGAAGGAAGGAAAAGCAAGAAAGCAAGAAAGAGCGAGAGAGGGAGAGAGAGAGGGAGAGACAGAGAGAGAGGAGAGAGACAGAGAGAGAGAGAGAGAGAGAGAGAGAGAGAGAGAGAGAGAGAGAGAGAGAGAGAGAGAGAGAGAGAGAGAGAGAGAGAGAGAGAGAGAGAGACAGAGAGAGCGAGAGAGAGACAGAGAGAGAGAGAGAGAGAGAGAGAGAGAGGGAGGGAGAGAGAGATTGTTTGAAAGCACAAATAGACGCACATGTGTGCTTCAAAAGCTTTCAAGCGCTGCATGCCTGGTCTGCCTTTTGCATCGATGGTTTGCTTGAGTATTTTTCCAGCACAGCCATGTCAACGGGTACTGGGCCACTGGGTAGCAAGGAGAGCCCTTGCAACCTCGTCGTTTCCCATCCGGGGCCCATCGGATACAATACTTGTATGAGTCCCGTGGGCACTCAATGCAACAGTGATAGGCGTAGAAGGCCGAGGCGACACAAACACCACAATGCCAGCGACCAAGGCGGAGGAAACCGGGGCCCATGGAACAAAGCAGAATATTTCTTGGCAGAACCGGCGAAGTCACCGCCACTTGCGTGTCAGGTCAAACCGCATGGAACACAGTCCATCCACGAAGTCGAAAAGTCACAGCCAACATTTGACCGCATGAAACACATCATCATTTCTATCAAAATATGGTTAAAACAAATCCGTCAAGTTGCAAAAACACACCATGGCCATGGGACACAAGTCACAGCAAAACACATAGGTTGTTCAGCCTCAAGGAAGCAAACTCCATGGAACACAGTATGCAACAATGTTTCACCAACTTGGAACCGATACGTTGCAGCTTTACTTCTGGGTTGTCATGGAAAAGCCTGTGCAGACCACCTGGCTCCCGAAGAGAATATCCGGCCACGCCTTAGATACAAAGTGTTGTATCATTGGCAACCAATTCCAACGCCAAGGGGAGTTAGAAGCCCTGCCGGCCTGCGAACCCCGAAAAGTATCCTGAAAAAGGATTGAAACTTGGCACCCCGTTCTGGATGCTCCGTTCTGGGTGCTGGGCAACAAGCCGAGTGGCAACAAGTTTTGCGTCCTGCGGGGGTTTCTCAAGATGATGGAAACCAAAAGGAAACCCTTAGCGTAGGAAATGGACCCCAATTTGGAGAAACCCGAAAATGGACATCACTACCAGGACTTTGTCTGCCCTGTTTTCTTTAAACCAGGCCCGTACAGATCAAACCCACTAGTGCCGCCCCAACATCCTTAGGTCTTCCAGCCCCAATCCAGCGGCCGCCCTTTTCCTGGGACTGTTTTTTCCCCAACCGCTGAAAGCTTTGGGGTCTCAGCCCAGATAGGCTCCGGGGTGGTCCGGGGCGCCCCTGAGGTAAGGTTCCACAAGGGTTCCACCAGGGTTCCACCAGGGTTCCACCAGGGTTCCACCATGGTTCCACGAGGGTTCCACGAGGTTCTGCGAGGGTTCCACGGGGTGGTGCGAGCAAAAAAACGAGCACCGCCATGCTGTTGAAAAAGTATCAGTCTGAGCAGTTCTTTTCTTCGGCTCACCCGTCTCAGTCTGCCTCATCAATGTGCTCCAGGGACACGATGTCCCCGTAGAACCCAAAGACTTGCCGCAGCTCCAGCTCCTCCGGCGCATCGATCGGGGGAAAAAGGAAAGGACTGGCCAGGGGTGCACATGTTGACCCCTTCAGACGGACCAAGACCCGGGAACAAAAAAGCACCGCAGAAAAGAGTGTAGAAGAAAACCCCCAAGAGGGTAGCAGAAAACCCCCCGAAAGAGGGTAGCAACACAAAGGGTTCTCGCTTGTGGGGAGAATGAACCACCCCATTTTGGGTGAGCTCGGTCAAAAGCAGCCGAAGCTTCCTCAACCCCGAAAACTGGGGCGAGCTGTCCCCTGGCTCGTCCATGACTTTTGGGGGGAAACCCTGTGCAAATGGTTCAGGGAAAACCCCATCACTCCCATAACCTCTTGTGTTTCTTTTGCTTGTTTGTTTTTGTTCTTTGGGGGGGTCCCTTGAGTCACCATTAAACACCTCATTGGCGGTTCTATCGTACTATTACTCAACAGGCAGAAAAAGGCCGCACCCTTTCATGACCGCCTCCGGGAAGCTCGGTTGGTCCCTCTGCGAAAACGATGAGGAGGATCAGTCCCACACCCTGCCCTGGAAAAACCAAAGGAAGGAAGCCCCTAGCAAGATCACAAGTTGTCCCCTACACTGCAAATTCACACAAAGTCCAGAAGCCTCTTTTAGGAAAAAACCGTTTTGGGCTCCATGTGAATTTGCAACGGGGTACTCACTGTCCCGCAAGAAAAAGAAACCCTGGGGTCCATCTTGCTGGGTCGGTCCAGCTTCACGATCAAATTCAGGGGGCAAAGCAATCAAACAGAAGCAAGGCCCTGTGAGACCTTGCTGTGGCATCACAATCCATCGCATAACATCAAAGAACATCCCTCCACAAACCTGTCCTTTTTTGCCAAAGACACGAGCCCCCAGTAAAAACAAGCAAGCGTATGGCCCGGAGAACTCTCGATCGCAAAAAACCGCCCATCAGACAGTTGCTGGTCCCCACCATCCATCACGGGCTGTCCAAAAATGGACCCATCCATCTTCTCCACCAACCATTACATCTTCTCCTACCGAGTTCTCCAAAATTGCAAATGGGATTTGAGTGACACACACACACACACACACACACACACGCCGAAGCCATCGGGCCTGCAGCTTTGGAGCCAAGTCGCACACAAAGACCTCGCCAGCATGGACTCTCAAGGCACAGGGTCGACACCCGGGTAGGTTTGCGGTTTGGTTCTTTCTGTTTGTCTTCTTTTTTGCGGGCGTCTGAGTGTTAGCTTTCAGTTGACTGGATGGTTTAAATGATGAATGCGTCTGTGTGTTGGGAGATGTGTCGTGGGCCATGTGGAGCTAAAACCGATGAAACATAGCAACTTCAACTTTGGAAGGAGGGTCAGGGCTCCAAATAGAAGCCGGCAATTGTCACCAATCCTCTCTGTTTTGGGAAAATTCAAAGCCCAAGTCGAGAACTCCGTTCTAAGGGGGCTTATATCTTCCAAGACGTTGAGGCCTTTTGATCAAGGGTCTTTTGCGGAGTGAAGGGCTGTATTTTGTAGTTGCATATGAAGGCACGTGTGTTCCGCAATAGCGAGCAGATCATTGGATTGCCCCCCACAACCATTGACATTGAGTGTTCCAGCCGAGCTCCCAGAGCATTGCTGAGTAATGTCGTTCTCGAGATGGAAGAACTGACAATGCATCAGTAAGGCAGCTCGACAAACATGGTGAGTTTTTTTAGGGACCGAAACGACACAATCTGTCCCAAAAAGTCGCCCTTGTTTTGACAATCCCCTCGAAAAAGATTGATTATTGTTGTGTCATCCCCAGGATTGTCGTCAGTGGGTCTCATGCGGACGTACTCTTTTTCAACCCAAAGAAGGCTTACAGACTTACAAAGCCCACATTGTTTGAAGGGGTGTTTTGTGATTGAATTCGATGTAGCCGCAGGAAGCTCTGAATCGCACCAGACCCAGTCCATACATCCAGGGTTCCTGAAACAAACACCGGCCAAAGCAAATCGCCAAATCCTCGGTTGCTGCAAACCCATGGCCTGACAGGCCCCGGTCCAACTGGAGTCCATGGCGCCGGGTTTGCCGCAAGTTCCTTTCAACTGCCGTCGCTTTGGGGGCTCACAAGTCTTCGACCTCATGTGGCCTGACAAGAAATTGAAGAAAAATGGTCCGGCCCAGAAGCCTCAGGTTTTGATAGGTTGACAATGTGTGTGTGTGTGTGTCCTGCCAGTTTGCGCAAGAAAACCAGATTGGGAACCAACAAATGTCTGAGTTGGTGAAAAGTAGGAAACCATCTGTGCGTATCACAACTCAACACAATGTGAGCCAAAAATAACCTCCTACGAGCCGACTTCCCCTCACCAAACATGTTTCTGGTAGGAGCTGGCCATGTCCGAAAGGCTTTGCTGGGATGGACAAGATCAGCCTGATCACATGTTCCAAAATGTGAGTATAAAGTGTTGTACTGATCCACGATGGCTTGCTGTCGCCAAGACTCCTGGCATCCACTCGCATGCGAAATCATGATTTTTTAGGAAGAATTTGTGCTACACATCGGCGAGGCCTCGGATAAGGTCCATCTCACCAGCAGTACCGCCGCACATGGTGAGCAAGGCCCGCAGGAGGGAACGCGTGGCTCTCCTAAGGGCGCGAGAACACTGTCTTCACGTTCAACAACAGCAATGGCAAGTTGTTGGGCAAGAAAACCCAGCCAGTTTCTGGGCCGGCCCAGTTTTTGCCACAGCCCTCCTTCGGCGTCCTGTCGCTTGGCCTTCCTGTGGCCAGCATTGAGCGCAGGTTGGCTCACTGACGTTTCCCCAGGGGCCGGCCACTCAGCTTTGCTCCCCAGCCACTTGGTTCTTGCTACTCGTCCCAAACGTGTTGCGTTCAATAGAAGAGCTCGGCTATACGTGCAAAAAGAGCCGCAAACCCAAAAAATCGAGGCAATCGTACGTCATAAGCCCCACCCAACGCAAACAAACGAGGGGACACTTGGTGCATCAGGGCTCAGCACAAGGACTATCCCAAAGGTTTCCTCCCAAACTCTCGCACACTGCGAGGGACACTTTCCCCAACATTCCTAGCGACCTGGTGGTGAGGCAGGGTGGCGACGGCCCTGTTCCGTCAGCCAAACATTTCCTTGCCACGAGGCTCAGCAGGCTGGTCGTCCCAGCCTCTCTCTTTAGAGTGGATTCTCCAAACGGGTTTTAACACACCTATGGGGTTTCTCACACTCGTCCGTCCAGGAAAAGACCTCGTCCTGCGAGCGTCCTGAGTGCTAATGCGGAAGCCTTGGAGCTGCACACAACGACCCCTCAACATGCTTGCAATTTGCACCAGCGAGTGCAGAAGCGTCAAAAGTGTCAAAAAGTATTTAATTCATAGGCAATTCACGTGGAGCAACCATGTGACGAAGTGTCAGCAAAAGCGTCAAAAACCTCGAAAGAGGAAGGCACGTGATAAAACCTGTCCAAGTTCCTCGTCCAAGTTCGGGTTTCGCCCAGCCGGTGCGGCAGAACTTCTGTGGTGGGTGGTGTTGTGTTGATTAACAATAAAACAACCAGCAGAACCTACAATCCGCACACTGTGGGTGGGAAGGTAGTGGTAGAATTATAATAAAACAACCAGCAGAACCTACAATCCTGTTAAGCGCAGCCCTTTTTCCACAAAGCTACTTGAGCCCTTGTATCACATGCAAGATTCACATCACAGTGATCCAACTCGCACTCAACACATGTACAGATAACCTGTTATCTAAAGAGGCTATCTACTGAGTAAAAATGGTCAACACCCCACCTGTGAAAATTCACTCAGTGAAGTTTCACATTGACCATGAAAGGCTCTGCTGGCCTAACTCACGATCATGGCTCAAGGGCATGAAACGCAAAAGCCTGTTGGCGTAGTGCCATCAGGTTGGTGGCTTATGCTGTACATTGCAATCTAAGCCATCAGTGAAAACCGGCTCACGCTTTTCGCACGCATCTGAATATCACAACTCCTCATCTTCACTATCAGCATTTGGACGTCTCCTCCTCAAAGTTGGAGCTGAAGTCTCTGCTCCTGATGAGTTTGAGACATCTGATCCAGATTCTCCACCTTCCGAAACATCGTAGCGTTCCTCGGGCTCGGGAACTTCATCATATTCCTCATATCGGGCCATTTCCATCATCGCCCACACAGATTCAACAGAACGAATGTGTCGCCAAACATCTGCCGATTCTTCTTCGGATCTCCGCACTTGTTCTTCCACTCTGTCGTCTACTCTGTTCACAGCTGACCATAGCTGTCGAAGTGCGTTGTTCACCTCGTCATGCAAATCATCAACCATCCTGAAACAGTCTTCTGCATTGCCTCTTGTCTGCTCATAGCATAAGGCTCTCAGCTTTCTCTCAAGCCTTTTTGCAAACATCCATCCAGCAATCACAAATCCAATGAAAACAATCATGGAAACGAAAACTGCACAAGCAAATGTCGAAAATGAAATGCCACTGCCATTAATACTCACGGTCTCATCTGCTGCTGCTGCACAAGCATTCGGTAAAGACATAAGAACGCACAGCTTGGAAATGCGATATACCTGATCATTCCGCAACTGATTGCAGAAGCCTGATATACGCAAAACACGCATGGCTTCCTTCATATTCAATTTCACATCCTGCCGCTGCAATTCCTCCAGGAAAATCTGCTCACCTGTCATCTCAAAAGTGTCTGGATTCATGAAGTGCATGAGGTACAAAAGCATCTGCATCCTCCTTGCTGCCAAGACTTTTGTCAAAAGGTCTGCAACATTGCACATGGTCGAAACGGGTCTGATCTGCGCCCTGTTTGACCTCATCCAGTCTTGTATCCACAAAAGCGCAATTGAAACATGCTTTGCTTTACCAAGCCCATTTTTCATGGCCAGAGCTCTTGCAGATGCTGAATCACAGCGTACAAGCAATTTCGAGCGCTTGCTATGCAAAAGTTCCATGTCTGAAACTCCATGTTCATTGAACTCGTTCCCTTCCAGGTGATCCCAAACTCTCTGCAAGAACGCACCTTCCTGAAGTGCACTCACACATGCGAGAAACTCCGACTCACAGCTCGATGTGCTGATTGATTTCTGTCCTCTCGAAAACCAAAATACACAGCTGCCATTCACTGCAATCACTGCGCCTGATGTGGATTTCCTGGAATACTTGTCTGTAGCCCAGTCTGCATCTGACAATACCTCAATGAGGTCGGGTTGAACTGGACCATCATCTCCATCACTTGTCTCTTTCTCCCATCTTGCTGTTGGGTCCAGCAAGCTTCGCCCCGGCTTTCCTTTGAAGAGTAAACCTCCAATGTCCCAGTGCTGCTGCAAATAACATATCAAATGAACTGCTGCTTTGTAATCTGCAAAATCAGGAGCTGACATCTTGGAAGTTAACAATTTCAACGCATGCTGGCAATCTGGTCTATCATTGGTGATATACAAAAGAAGTCCAACCATTTGTTTGAAACGCGCTGCCTGGTACTCAGGAAGTAAATCCTTAGCGTCCTGCATCTTGACTGGTACAGGTTGGTAACCTGAAGGGGTCGGTGTGTTACGAGCCTTCTTCCCCTTGTCATCCTGGATGAAGCTAAGGAGCTTTTCCTTGTACTTCGGATTTGGCGTCACGCAAATTCCAAACTCAGTCACTGCAAACCTTCGCTTGAGAAAATAGAAGGAATCCCCAATTCCATGTGGACCGCTCTTCTTCAACCGATACTTCATTTCCAGCTGATTCAAAAATCCCTCAACTTCAGCACACTTGCCAGTTACATACAAATCATCTACATGAATGGCCAAAGCAACACCATCCTTGACAAAGACCGTTGGGCAAACTCGACACGGCTTGAAACCAAAGCTCTTCACATCTGCTGCAATGTGATCTGCCCAATTTGCTGCTGCTGCTCTCTGACCTGGTAACATCTTCCACAGAAGGACCCACTGCTTGGTTCCTGGCAAAAGCACTGAAAGCTTCTTGTCCTGATCCACATTCAAGAATGCATCTGAAATGTCTGCAACAAAATGCTCATGTCCATGTTTCAATGCCCACACACACAACAGCTTCGAAACTGCGGGTGGAACCGTTGCTGCAAACAAGCCTGCACGACCCGGATCCAGATACTTGTACTCTCGACTCACCATTCTCGCACGTCGAAACCATTTGCCTGCACTTGGATGATCATCTGGTCGCTTCCTCCAGTCGTACACATATCTGCAAGTAAGATGTTCCATAACCATCGCCTCCTCTTCAGCAATTGGTGTGAACACCTTCATGTCGAACAGTCTGGAAACTTCAACTTCACGAGCTTCTGCATCCACCACGCGCATTTCTTCTTCTGACAGTTGAGGAGGGCCTTCTCCATCATATTCGTATTCATCATACCAGTCTTCATCATCACTCTCTTCAAAAGAGAATTCACCTTCCAGAATGTCATCTTGATCTGGCAGTTCTTCACCGCCAACTTGAACAGCATTCACCTTAGGTGCTTTGGGGCTAGGTCCATCTGTGCTACCTTGCTCGTCCAAGCGCTTGCGCTCCATGAGCACAGATTCCATAGGGACAGGGTATATTACCGGTCCTGAAACTGCTGCTGAACTCGGCGGGGCACTCTGCTTCAACTGCATGCTAGGTTCAGAAGAACTACCCCCACCATGTTGAGATTGCAAAAGAAGTTGCTGTCCATCTGAAACTCCCTGCGGCTGTGGGACAAAACTGCTCAACAGGGTACTGTCTGGCAAAACGGGTTGCTTTCCAGCTACCTCATCCTCGCTAGGTTCACTGCCAGCTTCATCCCCTGCTTCTCCATCGTCCACCGCGGCCAATGCTGGATAAACCAATCTGCTTGCATTGCTGTCTCTAACCACAACAGCACCACTGGTGAAGTTCCATGGCAACCCTCGCACTGCATCAAGGTCACCAGGCTTCCAGCAATCCTTCTGAGGCAATCTTCTGATAGTTCGTACAACGCACACACCCCATAGACCTGCAATCAAATGTCCATCTGTTCTGGAATCCTTGCCAATCCAAATACCAGCTCTCCATCGTCGCAAGCTCTTCCCAGGGTTGGGCTTTAGGCCAATGACCTTTTCCCCAAATGTTGTTAGTGCGCCTGGGTATTTACCCAAACCAAGCATCTGTCTGGGGGTCATCTTGGTGCGCTGGTTTACCGCAAAGTTGTTGTGCAAAAAGCAACCATGCACACCATGTATGCAAAGGATGCTCTGTCTTGATGCGAAAACCAGATTTGGCAAAAACCATTTCTCGCAAGCACTTCCCCATTTCCTTGATGGTTCTCACCGCTCTCTCTGCCCGGCCATTGCTTTTCGGCTGTCCTTCCTGAGGATACCTGATGTCAGTTTTGACATTGTGCTTGGTTCTCAAAACCTTCACGCCATTGAGCAAACTGCGAATACTCGGCTCATTGTCCCCTTGCAAAATCACATCTTGCAAACCCACTTGCAAAGAGAACTCAAACAGACCTTGAACTAGTCGCTTTGCGCTTGACTTCCCTTTTTGTTCTGCTGGTACCACCAAGACGGCACGCGAGTCTCTGTCTGCTGCCACAAGCATGGTATACTTGCTTTGCTCAGGTCCTTCAACAACAGGTTGTCCCAAACTGCCTTCTGCTACTGCAACTTCAGGATCAGTGTCCTCCTTGGTGATGTAGCAGAAGTCTACCTGAATGACTGTTGCTTTGCTTTCTTCAAGCACATCCACAGGTTCTGAAACATGCTTGTCATCCAGAGCACGGCTCATCACACAAGCCTGGCACCAGCTTTGGTAGGGCTGATGCGTTGCCTCATGCAAGGCTTTCTCAGCCTCAGTTGGTTCTCGAGGTTGGGCTAAGGTGTGAACTGGCACCTCAACTTCAGATTCCCTTGCTGCTGCATTCAAAGCATCTCTTCGCAAATGCAACTCATGTCCAACCAAACGCGTCCAAACTTTTGTCTTGCTGCCACCTTTTGCCAAACCCCAAAATACGGCTGCCTTCCTCATAACCGCCAAGGTGGAGTCTGCGGTGACTGTCTGTCCATCCACTACCAGTTCCTGAGGTTGAGCACCTGCGGGAACTGCGATCACTTCCAACTCAGGAGCTGGCTGCTCTTCCTCAGGATTGACCGCATCTGGTTGTTGAGCCACTTCCTCAGCAAAAATCTCCTGCGAGGCTTGGAGCATTTCCTCATCGCCTGCAGAGATACTTGCATGCAAATCGGCTTGCCTCATCACCAACTGTTTACGCTCCACAGGAAATTCTGTGACCAAAGTTACCAGTTTCCTTGGCACTTTTGTGAAAAGCTCATCTCCCTTGTCCAGCTTGCCCCATTGCTGATTAATCCGCACAAGTTTCCATGACTTCCCATCCATTGACGCTAAAGCAGTCCTGTAAGGCCAAAACCGAGCACTCCATGTGGGATGCGGGTCTGTCAGTCGGTCAGTCTTGTCCTGGTAGTCCATGACCATACCATTATCCAAGACTGTCCAACCTCCCTGCAACTGTTCTGCGAATGCGCTGCCCAATTCAAGAAACTCATCCTGCTTCAACTCGTCGCTCACATGAACTGGCTGCACAGAAAGCATACGAATTTCAGCCTTCATCTCAAGACTATGCTTATGAAACTCCAAGGGGATCTCATTGAAACCATCTGCACTGACCAAATAAGGAATCCCCTCATAGGTGGAAATCGACCAACCAGCTTTCAAGAGTTTACCAACTGCAAGAATCGGCTGCCTAACATCGCACAACACGAAGTTGTCTCTGAGGTTGATGCAATTGCCTGCCAAGTCGTTGGTCACGATATTCATCTGCCGCACCTGAGAGGTCGCCATTGGGGTTCCTGAAGCAGTACAAATCTGTGAAGTGAACTCACCCGAATGCAAATCCCCTGTGTCTGAAAACGAAAATGGGGCTACTGACAGATCCGCACCAGTATCAATCACCACACGCACTTGCTGCACACAAGTCATACTGCTCTCATCCATGCACTTTGCACCCTGCTGAATTGCACAAATTGAACCGTCTGCACAAGTAAAAGTGTCATCTGAAAACTGCTCGCCACATGAAAATGAAATCTCATCCGAACAATCTGCACTTGAAAATTCCACATCTCCTGCCACGGCCTGCGAATCCGAAAGTATCCACGGCTGGTCATACTCCGGCATTGTATCTATCAGGAATTCATCTTCTCCATCACCAGAGCAAATGCAAAACCATTCTGCACATCCATTGCCACATGAAATGGGAAACGGCTCTCACATGTTGGGACCTCTGTTTGCTCATGGTTGCAAAAAGATTCATCTGAAATCATGCGTACTTGTGGGCTATCTGAGCCACATGAATCCATGAAAAACCTCACAGAACGATCATCATGCGAACTGCGTGGTGTACTGATGTCATAAGTGAAAATCTGCCGCACAGCACCCCCACCATTGGTGGAGCCTGTACCGCTTTGCTGCTGTCTTGGATTCTGCGCTGCATTGGTTGTTGGCACATTCTGATGTTGTTGCTGCTGCGGTTGCTGATCCACTTGCCTGACCTGATTCTGGGATTTGCGAGGAGCCCGGCAATCTCGCGAAATATGCCCAGGCTTGCCACAATTGAAACAGGTCTTGTCTTTGTCTGAGGGAGGCCGCTCCTGTTTGCCCTTGCCCTTGCTTTTGCCTTTGGAATCTGATTTCCCCAGGCCCTTTCCTTTGCCACCATCTCCTTTGCCTTTCCCCTTTCCTTTTCCCCCTTTCTCCCATTTGCCTTTGCCTTTGCCCTTGTCACCTTTGCGTTGTTGGCGAAGCTGATCTACTTCCATGGGGTCATCACGAGTGTCTGAAACAATGGTCAAACCATTTGCAGTAACTTCACCCTTCCAGACCACATTTGCCTTGTCGTAGTTCAACAGGAGGTCACGTGCCTTAGAGTACGTCATGCTGCTGCCATCCTCATTCATACGCAAGTATAAAAACTGACGAACAGCTTGAGGAGCACAACGCAACAACGTCGCCAAACTAAGTTCTTGTGGACAAACGGCACCTGCTGCTTTCTCATAGTCTCTCAGCAAGGCTTCAAAGGCCAAAATACTTTCTTCAAGAGGGATCTTCTCAGGAAAAATGGGATAAGTGCAAATATGCTGTAGCAAGGCCACTGCACGTTGCTTATTGGCTGGCATAAAATTGGAAATCAGCAAACGGTATGCTTCGTAACCAGATCCATTCTGAACTGACCTGACAATACGCTGAGCACGACCCTGCGCAAGAGTACCCAAGGCTGTATACAAAGCCACACTCCGCTCGGCTGTCTCAGGACGCATGTCAGAATTCACACGGGTTTTATTCTGCTCTGCTTCTACAGCATCCAGTTCTCCAGCATACTCACTGTCGCTTGCCTCTAGCCATCTGCGAAAGTTCCAAAGCCAGTCCGGGAAGTACTTAACCTCGTCCTTGTGGTTGTCGTACTTGAATGACTCAGGTGTCTTGACCAAACGGGCCAAAGCACTTCGCTTATCTGACCGAACTGCTTCCTGCACCGACTCCGCAGTACGTGAAGACGCACCCAAAGCTGCAGCGGTTGCTTGTGTAAGCATCTGTAGCAGTTGCGCCATCTCGCCCTGAGGTTGCATCTGTGGCCCATCACTAGGCACTGCGCCCGCACTTGCAGCAGCATGCATGGCTCTCTGAAAAGGCCTTGTTGTCAGCTGCTATCAGGGGTTCTCAGCACAGCCTTAACCCAGCAGTATAAACAAAGCTACCCAGGAGCTCACCACTGCTCCGCTACCATGTTAAGCGCAGCCCTTTTTCCACAAAGCTACTTGAGCCCTTGTATCACATGCAAGATTCACATCACAGTGATCCAACTCGCACTCAACACATGTACAGATAACCTGTTATCTAAAGAGGCTATCTACTGAGTAAAAATGGTCAACAAATCCACACTGCCTCCCTGGCGGCCTACCGGACTTGCAAGAAACTTGGACAAGCTTTATCACGTGTTTTTTCTTGCAGACACACTTGTCCAAGTTGGAACTTGAACAGGCTGGCTTGCTATCACCCCCCGCCAAAGCCAAGTCTGGAATCGTGCCGGGCGCGCGCAAGGCAGTGTGCAGAAACCTAATTCCATGCCACGGGGCTCCTTTTACAGGTAAGAACCGTCGCCAGAAATCAAATGGCTAGAATTGAAACGGTCAAAATCAAAACGGAGACGTGGCAATTTGCACAGCCTTCACTAGGCGTTAAGTCTGCTCAGAAGTGATTGATGTCATCTTTTCCCATGTCGCTTTCCGCATAATCGCCTGTCGACTGACCAGACACGCACAAAGCCAAGAGACCCGAGCGCACCTGCGTGACCAAGATAAAACACTTGGCATCAGCCCATTGCACCAGCAAACCGGACTTACGCCGAAGGATAGAAAAGCCGCACCAGCACTCAATTCACCAACAAGCGACATATGCAGAATTGCTTGGAGCAAAAGCAAGACTGCAAGTCCACAAAGTAGTCGCCAATCCCTGAAAATACTGTACATCAAGAGGACCATCCTGCATTTTCTGTCGCCCCAAGATTGCACATGTGCATCCACTGTGTCTGTACCCGCTCTCTCTTCAAAGGCCATTCCCCAAACGGAATCCAAAGTGCAGGCGTGTGGCTGCAACAAAATGACCCCTAGACATGCTTGCAATTTGCCTCCAGGTTTTGCAGCAAGCCGAGCTTTGCAGAGCTAAGAAAAAAAGGGGGGAAAAAAAAGGTCCCCAAAAAAGGAGGCCCGAAACAAAGCAAAAGGGGTTTTCTTTGGCAACCTCAACCTTGCTGAATGCAACCTGAAGCAAATTGCAGCGCATATCTAGGGGTCGTTTTGTTGCAGCACACGCACGCAGCATTTTAGACTTCGAATCCTTCACAGGACAAGGTCGTTTCCTGGACGGACAAGTGTCAGAATTTTTCCAGGTGCAATAGAATCCGTTTGGGGAATAGCCTTTAAAAAGAGCTTGTCCTTGTTACACTGCGGAAAACTCTCAAGGTCGGAATTGGACGAGCGCCATTCGGACTTTCTCGGATCGGATCGGAGGCCTCCTGAACGGGGCTTCAGTGAGGGTAGCAGCCCGGCTTCCCCTGTGTTGCGCCGCGTTGTTGGTCCAGTGGTTCAAGATGCTTCGTCGGCATTTGGGAATTTCCGACTTCTGCTTTTAACGACCTTGGTGGAAGAGTGAAGTCGGAGGCCCAGTCCCCCGGGTCCTTGCTATACGTGCTATATGTGCTATATGGGTCTCACAAGGCAAGCCACTGAACATCCACTCTCCCCCGGGTCCTTGCTATACGTGCTATATGTGCTATATGGTCTCACAAGGCAAGCCACTGAACATCCACTCTCCCCCGGGTCCTTGCTATAATGTGCTATATGTGCTATATGGTATAGAAGCCTGTGTACTATACACATAGCATCTCCAACATGTACCAAATATGCATTGTATAGCACATATATTTCTCCGTTTTTTGGTGCAAAAAGCGCTCCAAACGGTCAAGTCCAAAGAATCCGTTTTTCGTGTCGGACTGCAAGTGGAATGCTCGAGCCTCCAAATTCGCTGGTTTTCGGTGGAAAGCGGGCTCCAGACGACCACTTTGCTCAGTTTTCCGCTTTCGGGCCGGAAAAGCGGCGAATTCCAGCCCGCCGAGCATGTCACCGCGGGGCCGAAAAGTGCGCAAAAGCGCCCCAGTTCCTGAGAGGACGCGGTTCTTGGCAAGTTTGAGTCAATAATGGAACCGGGTGATTCATCAATGGCTCATGAATGGGCAAGGTTGGCTCATGAATGGGCAAGGTTGGTTCATGAATGGGCAAGGTTGAGACAAGTGTCCTTCGCCGGTCTCATCATCAAGCGCTTTGACCGACGCCATCGGTCAATTCACATAAGTGAAGGACCTCGCTTCATGCCCAGTGTCCGACGCCATCGGACACTGCGTCATTCCACACTTCGCGTACAGGTAGGGCGCGTTGCGAAAGTACAACACCCCAGCGTTACGAATTCGTGTAACACCTACTCCTAAGAAAACATGTTTGAAGGACCTGTCACGGGCAACATCCCGGAGGTCCTGGACAACGGAGAGGTAACTGACAGTACGCACGTCACAGCAGGGCAGCTGGCCCTCGCTCTGACGCCCTACGCTCAAGTAACTGACCTGGCGGTGAACACGGCAGCCTCCGGCAACAACGCTGCTGCCATCCAGTCTCTGGACGACCGAGTCACCGCCGAGCGCAGGGCCAAGCACAAGGTGACCCGCCCGGAAATCAAGGTCGGGGATATGGTTCGGATCAGGGTTAAGCCGATCGAAAGCAGGGGCTCCTACAGGGTCAACGAGATAGCCTGGAGCGAAAAGGTATACAGGGTAGCCTCCGCCGAGAGCGGGGAGATGGGGGCGAGGTTTGGCTTGGAGGGGTGGCCGGAAAAGGTGGTGCATAGGGATCTCCGAAAAGTCCCCGAAAACTCTGTTCCCAAACTGCGGGGGCTGGAGGTGCAGTCCCACCAGCAGAGGCTACAGAGAGGCCCCACCTCCCTTTTGATGCTCTCTGTGCCTCTACGTCTCTACGTCTCTACTCTACATCTCGCGTGGAGCCCTCCACTCACTGACAAGCTTCTCCACGTCGCCCTTGTCATCTCTCTCAAACCAGCGCAGAGCAAGCTCGGCCCGCTGTGAGCGCGTGGCCGGGGTGCGAAGAGCCGTAGAGACGTCACACACATCATCCCAGACTTCATGCACGTTCCAGAGCTTGTCCTCGAGGCGTTCGACTTTCTCCTAGTAGTGGTTTAGCAGCTCATTGAGGAGCTTGATGCGCCCGCGCAGGAGCGCTCGGCGTCGAGGAGCTCGATGCGGCGGCGCTGGTGTGAGCGCTCGGCCTCGAGCAGCGCATCCTCGCGAGGCCGCTTGGTGGGAGGCCGCTGGGCCATCTGAGCAGCCGCAAGGCAGGGATCGTCCGCCCACGCGGCGGGCTTTTCCAGAAGCCATGCCTGCACGCAACGGAAGGCCTTGGAGGAAGTCATCTTGAGCAGCTGCGGCGGGTTCAAGCATTTGGACCATTCAAGCGTTTGGCGGGCTTTTTTTTCTTTACCGCGCTCTCCTCACCCTGTCCAAATCCTCCTCAAGCTCATCAACGCGCACGTCCGCCAGCACCGCCCGCTCGCGAAGATCTTCGTTCTCCTCCTTGAGGACCTCGACGCGGCGCTCCAGCCGCCAGCGGAGAATGTCGATGCTGCGCTCCAGCTCCCCAACGCGCTCTTCCGCCCTCACCGCTCGCGCGCGCTCTTGCGCGAGATTTCTGTTCTCGAAGTCCCGCTCCCCACAGCGCAGAGTTTCGCCGAGGAGCTCCCAATCGAGGTGCGCGATGCGGGCGCTCTGGTGCGAGCGCTCGGCCTCGAGCAGCGCGTCCTCGCGAGGCCGCTTGCAGGGAGGCCGCGGGCCATCAGAGCAGCCGCAAGGCAGGGAGCGTCCTCGTCCGCCCACGCGGCGGGCTTCTCCAGAAGCCATGCCTGCACGCAGCGGAAGGCCGCCGAGGAAGTCATCTTGAGCAGCTGCGGCGGATCGAATAAGCATTATCGAGAAAGCGAGAAAACGAGAGCTGGATCTTTTTTAGCGCGTCCTCAAGCTCACTCGAGGATCTCGTCGAGGCGCTCCACCCGCCGGCGGATGTTGCTGCGCTCCAGCTCCGCAACGCGCTGCTCCGCCCGCACCGCTCGCTTGCGGGTTTGCCTGAGGTACTCGTTCTTGCGCTCCAGCATCCAGTGGAGATTTTTGTTGTCTCACTCCCGCTCCTCGCGGCACAGAGTTTCATCGAGGAGCTCCTCATCGAGCTGCGCGATGAGATGCCGCTGGTGCGAGCGCTCGGCCTCAAGCAGCGCGTCCTCGCGAGGCCGCTCGTAGGGAGGCCGCTGGGCCATCAGAGCAGCCGCAAGGCAGGGAGCGTCCTCGTCCGCCCACGCGGCGGGCTTCTCCAGAAGCCATGCCTGCACGCACCGGAAGGCCGCTGAGGAAGTCATCTTGAGCAGCTGCGGCGGATCGAATAAGCATTATCGAGAAAGCGAGAAAGCGAGAAAGCGAGAAGGCGAGAAAACGTGAGCTCGGGATTTTTTTTCCGGTTCCGACTGTCTACGCCCAGCAGCGCCTCAGCCGCAGCGGCAGTGTCGGAGCGGGCCCCAGAGGCGGGGGCCCCACGAGGAACTCCATCACGAGGTCGAAGGGCGCAGAGCCTGGCGGAGCGTAAGCGCCCAGCATCCGCAGCTGCTCCAGGTTGCGCCAGTGCCCCAGCGGCCGCGAGTTGTGAGCGTCGAGGCCGTAGACCTTGTCGTTGAAGGGCGAGAGGGACTTCTTCTCGACGGTCTCCACGGCGATCTCGTGCGCGCGGCTGCGCAGCTGCGCGAAGGTCGCCCTGCGCTCGCTGCCTTCCTCCAGCACCTCCCTGTACTCGAGATGCCGGACGTTGGTCACCGCCTTCTTGGGCACGCCCTTGATCTTGCGCTTCTCCTTGCGCGCGCCGTCGGGCTGGACCGTGAGGATGCTGTACATCTTGGAGCGCAGGCCCACGTACTCCAGGATCCTGGCGGGGAAGGTCTCGTCGCCGAGCTTGCCCAGCTGGCCCATCACCTCGATGGCCTTGGCGCGCGCCGCTGCAGAGAGCGCGCTCAGGTCCCTCTCGGGGTCCTTGGACTTGCCGGCCACGTCGAAGAGGGCGGCGCCGTTCAGGTTCGCCTCGGCCATGGCGTGGAGCGGGTCCTGCAGCTCGAAGATCTGCACCATCACGGAGTCGGTGTCCGTGAAGAGCAGCCTCATCTCCGGGAAGAGCCTCCTCATGTGGAGGTAGTAGGCCTTCTCCATCATGAGCTTGGAGAGCTGCAGCGTGCGGGCGCCGACTTGGGTGGGCACGCTTATGAAGGCCTTGCTGCGGTTCGTCTTGAGCGTCTCCACGAAGGCCAGGAACCCCTCCGAGTCGTTGATTTGGAGCTCAAAGTTCGTCACGGAGCTCTTGCCCACGGCCCGCTCGAACTTGGCCGGGTCCACGTAGGCGTTCGTGTTCCTGAACTTGTCGGGGTTCATGCAGCAGCGGCCGAAGATGGCGTTCTGGGTGAGCTTCACCACCTTCTCGGCGTCCCCGCCACGCTCCCCTGCCTGTCGCTGAGCTGCATCCGTGTGCTTGAGCTCCATGAAGCCCGCCATGAAGGGGCTGCAGGCGAAGCGGTAGGCTCTGTGCAGCCTCCAGACCCTGGCGCCCAGCACGTCCCGCAGGAACTTGAGCCGCTTGCCGTCCACGCCCTCCTCCACGTGCATGCCGAGGAAGGGCACGAGCTTCTCGCAGGGCGACGGGGTGAGGCCGAGGCGCTCCGCCATGTCCGCGGTGTGCGGCCCGTACAGGCCCTTCCCGACCTTCATGCGCGCGGGGGGAGCCCAGTCCAAGTGGTCGTGCACCTCCGGGGGAAAGTCGTAGTCCACGAGGAGCAGGTAGCTCACCTCCTCGGAGTCGGACTCCCAGTTCAGCCCCGAGAGGCACGTCTCGTGCAGCCAGCTCAGTCTTGCTGCGTTTTCTTCCGGCAGGGCGACCGTCACGCAGGGGCCGTTGGGCATGGCAGCGTCATCGCGGCCGGGTACATGGCGTTGAAGTCCAAGTACGAGATCCAGCTGACGGGCTCCTCGGGGTTGTAGTCCTCCTCGCCCAGCTCGGGGTTGTTGGCTTGAGCGAAGGGCTGGACGATGCAGCTCAGCCCGCCCATGACGGAGGCCCGCACGTCCCTGTAGGCCTGCTCGTCGGTGATGAGGTGAATGGGAGTCTCGCGGGCCGAGTGCCGCAGCATGGCGTCCCAGGCGGCCCCGGGCAGCGTGACGTAGTGGATGGGGTCGAGCCCCGACTGCGCCCGGAAGGAGGTCTCGGAAGGTCTCCCACCCCATGACGTTGGCGGTGTTCACGGCCAGCCGGTGGTCCTCTGCGCTCACCGCCTTCCCCGCCAGCACGCTGTCGTAGCAGTGCTGCTCCCACACCGCGGGCATCTCCCACGCCTCGGCGCCGCAGAAGTGCTCGAAGGGCATGGGCAGCTTGCGCAGGATGCAGTCCCACGCCTGCTCCAGCTCGCAGTGCGTCCGCCGCTGTTTGAGAGGCCGTCTTTGGGGCGGAGAGTCGGTCGGCGTGCGCAGCTGCAGTTCGGGGTGAAGCGAGGCCATCAGCGGGAAGAGCTCCGGCAGCTGCTTGTGGGTGCAGGCCCTGAGGTCGTCGATCATGCTGGCCAGGCTCGTGGGGAAGACGTTCATGCTGCCCACGAACCTCAGCGGGCCCCAGCTCATCTGCAGGCACTTCTCGCCCGACTTGCAGAGGACTCGGAGGCAGAGGTGGCTGCCCTGCTTGATCGCGGCCTGCAGGGCGCACCAGCCGCTGAGGGGCCTTGGCGCGGCCTTGGCTCTGCCCTTGGCCTTGGCCTTGGGTGCGGCCTTTGGCGCGGCCTTGGCCATGGGCATGGGCCTCTCGGACTCGCTTCCTTCTTGATCGCCTTCGCTCTCGGTGCCCTCGTTGTCGCTGTCCTTGCCGAGCTCTTCGCGCGGTGCCCTGCTGACAGGAGAGCCCATCGTGGCGATGTAGCGCAGCAGGAAGTGGAAGTCGTAGCCGCCCCCGTTGTGAAAGACCACTGGGATGGTCTTGGGCGTCTGGGCCGCGATGTTGCAGGAGTGGCACAGCGCCCCGAGATACTGCCCGGTGCCGTGGCAGTGGTGGAGCTTCTTCTCAGCGGTCTCGAAGGACGCGAGGCACTCCCTGCAGTGAGTGGCGGCCCTGTGCTCCAGCTCCTCCCGCCGGGTCATGCTGACGGGCCGAGTTCGGCGTCTCCAGGTGAGGTAGTGGTCGGCCAGCTTGAGAAGGTCGTTCAGCATGGCGCGGACGGCGTGGTACTTGTCGCTGTCCCGCTCGTGGTGCGTGAGCCTCAGCCTCAGCTCCTCGGGCGGCACGTAGCCGCAGCGGCCGACAGCGACGTAGCAGGAAGAAGCCGCGACGGTCTGGCGCGCCGGCTGCTGCTGCGCTATGTGGACCGTCGGGGCGGGCGTGCTGTAGACCTCGAGGTCCGCGTAGCACGTCAGGGGCGCGAGCTCTGCGGAGGCCTTGCCCCTGCAGCGCAGCAAGCTCTTCTTGGGCCCGGGCAGCGGCACTTTCCGAGTGCGCTCGGCTATCTCTCGATAGCACTGGGTGGCGCGGTGGCGCTGCCACGAGGCCTTCACGGTGAAGCGGGCCATGCACCTTGGGCACTTGCACTCCATGCAGCCGCCGGTGTTGCTGGGTGTGGCTCCCAGGGTCAGCCCCTGTCTGCCGGCCAGCGCCTGGAAGTTGTGGATCAGGCTGTAGTGGCCGCTGTGCAGGAGAAGCAGCACGGTGCGCTGGACGACGCCCGTGCCGCTCGGGGCGCGCTGCTGGAGGACGTGGTAGTACTCCAGTCCGTCCGTCCACAGGGTTTGCTGCCACACGAAGACGAAGACCTCCGCGTTGCGGAGCTCGAAGGCCTCGATGTCGTCGAAGCCCACGGGGCGGTCCGTCGGCAGGCCAGAGAAGTCCACCCCCGCGTCGGCCAGAGCGGGCTGCCAGCCCGCGGGGCGGGGTCATCTCGGGGTAGAAGAAGGAGCCCGAGCAGCTCACGGTCCTCTTCCGCTCCTGCCAGGTGAGCCCTTCGACCCCAAGGCAGTGCGCAAGGACGCACCACATGAAGCAGCGGTGGTCCTCGTTCTGAGGGTTCCAGATGGCCTTCTTCTTGGCCAGGGTCTTGGGCAGCTCCTTCCAGCAGCCTCCCACCTCATTAGGCGGCGGGGGCGCGGGCAGCGTCAGCAGGATCTGGAAGCTGACCTTGGCAAGGAAGGGCAGCCGAATTGCAAGCAGGTCTTGAAGCCGGTCCACCAGCAGCCGCATGGCATCGATGGTGAAGACCTGCTGCCCAGGAAAAGGGCGCAGCCGCAGCTCGTGGGCCCAAGCGGCCCCGCGCGGGCGCAGTTCCGTCACAGCGGCCTCGGCGCTAGGAGCGCGCGGCTCCTCCAGCAGAGGCACCGCCCGGACAGCGCTGAGCCAGATGCGGTCAGACAGCTCGGAGATCATGGCGCGAATTGGTTTGAGCTGAATAAATTGCTTTCTATAGAAAAATACTAAAATATTCAGTCGGTCGGACGAGCGCTTCTTTTTTCTGTCACGTTCTGTCCTGGCTTCTGTTCTGTCCCGGATTCTACTCACAGCGAGTCGGTGCTGCTGCCCTGCAGGTTCAGCGCAGTGAGGAGCTCTCTGGAGGCCTCGTCCAGCTCCTTGCGCGCCTTCTCAACCCGCTCCAAGGCTGCGAGGGTTGCGCTCTTGGCCGCCAGCGAGACCGGCAGCCGCTCAGCGATCTTCTTGCTGACAAGCTGCTCCTCCACCTTGTAGAGCTGTCTCTCTCGATCTGCGCCAGCGAGGCGATGTCGCTCGTGCGAATGCGGCGCTGCCTCAGGGCCTCGCGCTTCTCGCGGAGCGTCTCGCAGCTCTCCTCCTGGCGCTCCTCAGCCACCGCGGGAGCGGAGCAGCGGGCCGTGCGCTGGTTGAGGCGCTTGCGAAGCTTGAGCCGAAGCTCTTGGGAGCGCTTCAGCATGTCCCTCCAGTCCTGCATGTCGACCTCCTCCGCCGGGAACCTGCCGGCGACCCCGTCAGCCAGCAGCCGCTCCAGCACGGCGCTCCCCGAGTAAGCTCGTCACGCAGGCGGCTCACCTCCTCCAGAAAGGCTCCCCGCTTCAGCGCCTCGGCATCGACGGCGGCCCTCAGCAGAGGCCTCAGCTGCTCGCGGCGCTCAAGGACATGGGTGGCCATTCTGAATTTTTTTTAATGAGCAAAAAAAAGGCTGCGGCATCGGAAGAAACTCATGCCGCTCATCAGCCACAAGCTGCGCGCTCTCAGCCTAACGCGCGCGGCGCAGTGAGCCAGCTCAGCGGGGCGGTCCGCAAACGTGCCGCCGGCGTTCCAGAAGTGCGCGTGGGCCGGCAGCTTGGCTTTCAGCATCCAATCGCCGCCGCGCGATTGCCTCACTGAGGGCAGCAGCCGCTGGCGCACGGCCTCGGGCGTGAGCTTTGCGTCGAAGACGCGCTCGGATGCGGCCGCCAGCTGCTCGACCAGATCGGTCTCGGCCCGCTCCCAGAAGAGCCTCGCGCGCTCATCGGTTGCGAAGTCACGCTGGGGCGCTGCCCCTTGGAGAAGGCCCTGGGCTCCCATGGGATTTCCAGCGAAGCTTCGCTCTGCCAAAACAGCGGTTCCAGGCACAAGAATTTGCCACCCTTAGCATTGGAGCGCACCTCGCCCAACTTCCACATGCTAGCCTGGCTCGTCATCCTTTTCTGTCTCCGATTAAAAAAAGATTGGTCCGAGCATGCGAAACTGCTTGAGCCGCGCCCTCGCCTGTGCGTGCTTTGTTGTGCTGGTGGTAATTGTTAACCATGCCGAGACTGCTGGAGCTGTTTTGCGGCACAAAGTCGATTGGCCGAGCCTTCGAGGCGGCGGGGTGGGAGGTCGTCTCCCTGGACATCGTGTCGAAATTTGAGCCCACGATCCTGTGCGACATCCGGAGCTGGGACTACACGCTGTTTCCGCCGGGGCACTTTGACATGGTCTGGGCCAGCCTGGTCTGCACGGAGTACAGCCGAGCTCTGACGATGCGCCCTCGACGACTCGAGGAGGGCGACGCGCTGGTGCTCAGAGCCCTTGAGATCATGGCGCACTTCGACCCGCTCATGTGGGTCATAGAGAATCCGGCCACCGGGCTGCTGAAGACCCGACCGTTCATGGAGCGCCTACCCGTGAGAAGGTCAGAGGGCAGTCGCGTGAGCTGCTTTACAGCATTCCTACGGCGCTGTGCGAGGAGATTGCGAGTGCGGCCACGGCAGAGCTTGCGGATCGGCTGAGCATTCCGGACTGAACCGAGGATCATTTCTTATAAGATCCTTCTCCAGTATCAACCGAGGTTGGGCGAGCCAGTGGTTCCTATAGGTTCCTACAAGGGCCCAAAAAACTCCGACGCCCTTCGTCTGGTTGGGTCATGAGCCGTTGGGCAGACCAGTACTTAAAAACGAACCCCCCCGCACCCGTTGGGCGAACCAGTACTTAAAAAAAACGAAACCCCCCAGGCACGTTGGGCAGACCAGTACTTAGAAACGAGCCCCCCCCGCACCCGTTGGGCGAACCAGTACTTAAAAAAAAACGAAACCCTCCAGGCACGTTGGACAGACCAGTACTCGAAAAAAAACCGAAACCCGTCCAGACCTGTTGGGCAGACCAGTACTTGAAAAAAAAACGCAACCCTTCCAGACCCGTTGGGCAGACCAGTACCAAGCCAAAACCCCCGAAGCGCAGACCAGTACTCGAAAAAAAATCCGAAACCTTTCAGACGTAACCAGAACTTAAAAAAATCCGAAACCCCTCCAGACCCGTTGGGCAGACCAGTACTAAGCCAAAAATGCCGGGGCCCTTTGGGCAGACCAGTACTCGAAAAAAAAATCCGAAACCCCTCCAGACCTGTTGGGCAGACCAGTACTTGAAAAAAAAGCGAAACCCTTCCAGACCCATTGGGCAGACCAGTACCAAGCCAAAACCCCCGAAGCCTTTGGGCAGACCAGTACTCGAAAAAAATCCGAAACCCCTCCAGACCTGTTGGGCAGACCAGTACTTGAAAAAAAGCGAAACCCTTCCAGACCCGTTGGGCAGACCAGTACCAAGCCAAAACCCCCGAAGTGTTTGGGCAGACCAGTACTCGAAAAAAAATCCGAAACCCCTCCAGACGTGCTGGGCAAACCAGAACTTAAAAAATCCGAAACCCCTCCAGACCCGTTGGGCAGACCAGTACTAAGCCAAAAATGCCGGGCCCTTTGACCAGACCAGTACTCGAAAAAACGACCCCGCCCGGACCCGTTGGGCTAACCAGTACTTAAAAAAACCCGACCGAGCCAGCATCAAACGAGGTTGGGCGAGCCTGTATCAAACGAGGTTGGGCGGAGGCGTACTAAAGCGCACGCTCAACCGCTTGTACTGTGGCCACCTATATCACAGTACAACGTCGCCTGCTTGGTGCTGTGTCTGCTCACTCCTACGGTGCCCGCTCGGCACCGGGTACCCTCGGCACTGTGCCCGCTCGGCACAGTGCCCGCTCGGTACGTCCTAGTGCCCGCTCGGCACGTCTAGCTACAAGTGCCCGCTCGGCACGTCGACCTACAAGTGGTCTACCTACAAGCGGTCTACCTACTAGTGCCCGCTCGGCACTGTGCCCGCTCGGCACGTCTACCTATAAGTGCCTGCTCGGCACTGTGCCTGCTCGGCACGTCTAGTTACAAGTGCCCGCTCGGCACTGTGCCTGCTCTAGTTACAAGTGCCCGCTCGGCACTGTGCCTGCTCGGCACGTCTAGTTACAAGTGCCCGCTCGGCACTGCCCCGCCTCCCACCCCACGAAGTTCTCCAGGACCTGACACGTACGACAGCCTGACAGGAAAAAACTCAGGGGGGGACGTGTTGGGGGGGGGGTGAAGCGCATGCCGATTCCATTCATGTAAAACCATGTCATGCGAAAATCATGTCAAAACCGTGCAAGATCGTGTCATGTGAAAATCAAGCAAAATCATG
>CAUJNA010001459.1:0-77238 GCA_963377175.1 Effrenium voratum
ATAGCGGGACATGTCTGTTGGCAGCGAAGCAATCACAGACCCAGGGCAGATTGCAGTTCGGAGCGCTGGGAGGAAAATGGGATAAACACGCTGCTGCAATTGTGAGTGTCCTGTCTTTTGAACTGACAGTGCACGGAGAACCATTTGCAGTCCACGACCTGTGCTCTTGAGCAGCTTGCGCAAACTGCTCATGAGCCCCTCAAGCCAGTAAGTAGCATTGCCATTCATGAGCGGCGGCATTGAAGAAGGCAACTTTTTTCCCGAGCCTGAGGAAGAACGACAATTGCGATGAGCTCTGGCAACAGGGAGGCTCAGCCTTCCATCGAGCAGCTCTTCGGCGAGGCGGGGGGATGGGATGATTCTGATGAGCCGGAGGACGAGAACGAAGATATGAATGAAGAAGAAGAAGCAGAAGAGGAAGACAAAGACGCAGGAGAAGATCCTCCATGTCCAGTAGCGAAGGCCAAAGCCAAGGCCAAAGCCAAGGCCAAGGCCAAAGCCAAGGCCAAAGCCAAGGCCAAGAAAGAGCCCAAAGCCAAGGCCAAGGTCAAAGCCAAGGCCAAAGCCAAGGCCAAAGGCAAGGCCACAGCCAAGGGCGCGTCAAAGAAACCCACAAAGTATGACAATACCCGAAAAGCTTTCTTTGACAACGCTGCCAAGAACGGCCTGGATAGTAATGCTGCCCGGAACGCCTGGCTTGAGAGCACAGAGAGGAAGAATGCGATAGCTTCAATGCCAAGTCCTGAGAGAAGGCAACGCAAATTTGTGACACCTCCTCCCGCTGATGATGTAAACTAGACCTTGTGGCAATGTCTGCTGCGGGCGCGCAGCAGACCATGGCATCGCGTGATGGGCAAAGAAACAAAAGTGCAAGCATTGCGTGTTGGACCTTGCAAGTTGCGACTGTCCTTGAAAGTTGCCATGTTGTTGATTGATGTTATTGCCCTGCAGATGTTTTCGCTTCACATCTAGGCTACTGCGCGTCAGTCCCACTTCCGACAGACATTCTGTGCTACCACAGTAATTATGTTGTCATGGTTGGACAGCATGGGCCGTCAGGAGGCACGGTTTCAGCCAGGCGACCACGCTTGCTTGGTGACGTGGAAGTCCAGCTTCTTCCCGCTCTATCAGCTTCATGCGGAGATACTGGAACAGTTGGATCAAGCCATCGTGTTTCGCAAAGGGAGCCCCATCTGCATGGAGGAGTTCAAGGATCTGCGAGTGTTCATTCATGTGAACAGCGATTATCTGGAAAGACATTACACAGAGGAAACTGCAGACTGGTGCAATCACGAAACTCGCACTTCCTCAGTGCAGCAGTGGATCGAGCATCGGCCTTGGGTTCAGCTGGTGCAAGGGCCCACGAAGAACCTGATATGTGCCATCAACGAGTTCCTGTGGAAGCATTATCAGTTGCGGTGTGTGGTGTATGACATTCAACGTGCCCCTTATGGTGGAAATTATGGGCCCCTTTCCCATGCTTCCTGGGAGAAGCGCTTCTTGATTTGGGGCTGGCAGGACGAGCTCGATCGCGTGCCTGACCTGGTTGAGTGGTCCCAGGACTATTCCTCGATACTTTGCCTGCCAATCAGTGACCCCGTGCCAAAACCACGGGTGATGCTGAAGGCCCTTTACAGACGAGACGTTGACATCATTCGCAGGTTCATGCCACTTTCTCTCTTTCCTGGCTGGCATCCTGATGACATCGAGCAGATGACTGCAGTAAAGCATGAATCTGATGCAGAAGGAGAGGACGCTGACATGCAGGTTCAGGATTCGCAGTTTGTATTGGTCGACACCGCCGACCAGGTCCCTGGTACCAAGTTCGATCAAATTGGCCGTGTCCAAGTTGGACCCCTCATCAAGAATTCGCCATGGCACCAAGATCAGCGCGCAAATCAGCGTGCTGCCGCCAGCTGCGGAAACGCAGCTGGAACTTCAAAACCAGTCACTGTGTTCTCCTCTGAGTAGAGACTGAGACAGGCCCGCCGCCAGCCACAACGCACAGGGTTTTTGAGGCTGAAGTTGTGTGGCCTTGGATTGAAAAAAATGCATCGAGCCACGGAGTGTGGTGTTCGCATGTGCATGAGCACTGCTAGGCTTTGTTGTTGTGTGAGTGCACGGGCATTGCTGCTGCTTGTCGTCCTGCCCTTGACTTGCATCGCCGCAGTCATTAGGGCCCGAGTTTTGCCGAAGGTTTCCAAACATGTCGTCTGAACACGAGAGCACGGTGATTTTCGGCAGTCGGGCTGACCTTCGCGCAGAGCGGAAACGCAAGCGTGATGAGTCGGGGGACTGGGACGAGCTTAGCCACCCAGACTTGCGGAGCATTCTGCAGCACAAGGAGCGGCTTGGAAACATTTTGATGAAGTATTACCCCACGCTCCTCCATTTACCTGCGGATGCCATGCCTGAGACACCGCCTGTTGGCAACCATTCCTACACGGTCAAGCCTGCAGGATGCTGCAAGATTATGGTTAAGCTGGACAACTCAAGCTTTGTGGTGAAAGGCCTTGGACACTCACAGAAGTTTGGCTTCGGGATGAAGTTCTACGTGGGGAGTGCCGACGATTTGCCACTGAGTGAGCGAGTTATGCCAGGGCTTGTCGCAGTGGCTTGGGCAGAGGCCCAGGACCTGGCAAGGAAGTGGCAGCAGAAGAAAGATTCCGAGCAACCTGATGTCTCGCCCAGCTGCGATGCAACAACTGAGCCATCCCCCAAGGATGCCTCTTCCGGACGCGAAACAACACTGGCTTGGGGGCAGTTCAGCCCTGATCGACTTTGACTCCAGTACAGATTGGATCAGGTGTTCAAACAACTGCGCCCCCGCAGTTGGATGCCTTGCTGTTTTCCCAAACGGCGGTTTTTGCACGCTGCAATTGCTGCTTGCTTCTTAGTAGCAACATGGTCGGGGAGACATGCAATTGACATGTCGCGGGGAAAGCTGAGAGTGTGAAAAAGGAGCCCGCGTGAGTTTCAACAGCCACTGCGTGTTCATGTGTTTCTCAGACCTTCCACATCACCATGCCTGCCAGAGGCGCCAGAGCTCCTTTCGGCAATTGAATTGTTTGAAGCCCCCCGAGGGTCACTCTGCGCAAAAGATGGGGGCAGGCGGGATTTGAATCCGCGACCTCCCTACCAACTGCGGGTCCGCAGGTTGGTTCGGGCGCGCTGCCATTGCGCCACTGTCCCTTGCTCCCTCTGTGGCAACTTCGGGGCCTGAACCCGGCCCAAATTTTGAACAAGTCTTCGGAGCCAACACGGAGAGTTTTTCCAGCTTGAAAACAATTTAGAGCCTGAACCCGGGGCCCAAATGGAACATCTTTTCGGGGCCCGAATCCGGGACCCGAATGGTATACGACTTTTCGGAGCCCGAATCGTGGCCCTTTTCGGGGCCCAAATCCGGGACCCGAATGGAACAGCTTTTCGGGGCCCGAATCGGGGCCCGAATCGAACAACTTTTCGGGGCCCGGGGCTCTTGGCTGTGGATGTTTCTCAAGGGGCTCTTTGGAGGCCACCGTTTCAATCTGCACATTTGTGTCCACCAGCCATTCTTTCGGGGCCCGAATGGTATACGACTTTTCGGGGCCCGAATCCGGGACCCGAATGGAACAGCGTTTCGGGGCCCGAATCAGGGCCCGAATCGAACAACTTTTCGAGGCTTGGGGCTCTTGGCTGTGCATGTTTCTCTAGGGGTTCTTTGGAGGCCACCGTTTTTGTGTCCACCAGCCATCTTTTCGGGGCCCGAATGGTATACGACTTTTCGGGGCCCGAATCCGGGACCCCGAATGGAACAGCGTTTCGGGGCCCGAATCAGGGCCCTATAATCGAACAACTTTTCGAGGCCCGGGGCTCTTGGCTGCGCATGTTTCTCTGGGGGCTCTTTGGAGGCCACCGTTTCAATCTGCACATTTGTGTTCACCAGCCTCTTTTCGAGGCCCGAATATACAGCTTTTCGGGGCCCGAATCGGGGCCCGGGGCCCGGGGCTCTTGGCTGTGGCAGGGGCTCTTTGAGGCCACCGTTTCAATCTGCACATTTGTGTCCGCCAGCCATCTTTTCGGGGCCCGAATGGAATGACTTTTTCGGGCCCGAGCATAGTGCCCGAATGGAACGGTTCTTCGAGGCCCGAACGGGTAGTTTTTTCTTGTGGCGCTTGAATACTTTGTGCAAGTTGGACTTTTTTGTTTTTTGGGGATCTAAAGCTTGACTTGCCGGTAGTTGAACCTTTCAACCATTGACAAACTCTTATGGGCCAGCATTGAAAAGATCTGGGCAGGGGGTGGACTCTCGCTACTTTCTTTGTCAAGCTCCAGCCGCCTGACTTCACGTCGCCGTTGCCAAAGGGGGCGTGCCATGGGTGTGAGAATAAAGAGCGAGCTGGGGGAGATGAAGAACACCAAGAAGCTGCAGGCCGACCCCGTGAATGTCAAAACTGCAACTAAGAGACGGCAGCTTGGAATAACAGTTCAGTCACTAATTGTAGTATGTGTTTTATTATCTCTTCAACTGTGTTCTTGAGCCTGCCCAAAACATCTTTGCAAACTGCACTGGGCCAGGTACGAGAACAGCCGGCGCTGCAACATCCCAAGGAAGAACTATTGAATCTCCAAAACCATGATGAGTTGCTTGCTGAAGTAGATCGGCTGCGGCTGGACAATGACTCCATGAAGAAAGAATTAGATTTCTGGACCAACAGCACTACCATGGGTGCACGGGACTGGTGTGACCGTCTCCGCCAGGCTGAGCAGAAATTCCGTGAAGCAGCTGAAAAGAACGCGCGGCTTGAAGAGGCCCTGCGTGATTTAAACAGCAAGTTGGACCAGCTTGCGCTTACGACAAACTGCGCTCGCGCAGTTTGTTTTGAGGCGAAAGCAGCCAGCGCCAGTGCCTGAGGCAAACCTGGCAGCTGCCATATGACGGGGTCTCACTGGCGCTGTCCAGCTGTATCTCTTTTCCATTGACATGGGGCAATGCCGGAAAAAAAGAGAGCAGCTGCGCGTTCACGGCCTTTTGCTTCTTGCTTATCGGCTGCTAAGGTGGCCAACGATTGTAACCAGTAGGCTGCCAAGTTCCCCTGCTGCATGTTTCTGCCCAAGCGGATCCCGCCCCTTCCCTCTTGACTTTCTTCTTTGGGGTCCTTTTGGCCATGCAGCAACGCAAGTCAAGTTCAAGCCACCTTGGAGTAAGAGCGCATCCCAAAAATTCTTCCCCCCCCTCCCCCCTCCCCCCCTCCCAAAAAATGGAGATAGTAGGGGGCCTGAGGGGAAGGGCTGTCGATGGTTGGGGCCCACCCCCTGTTATGTTTTTTTATGTTCATCTCAAATCTGTGGTCCCCCTTATTCGTTTTTAAAAGAGGGTTTTCGGGGAGCTTATTTATCGTTTTCGTTAAGGTAATCATTTGGGTAAATTGTCGCCTTGTTCATTGTTGGGCTGGGGGCAAACATTTTTTTCATTTGAAAGAGGTAGCCCTTTTAGTAGTTATCAAGTTCTGGGGTGTTGGTGGTGTGTTTGCTTTTGGGTCGCTCGTCCCTTTAATTCGGTCGTTTGCCACCACGCCACGTCTTCATCCTCTACTTCATTGTTTCAGCCAGACACTCAGTGTGTCGTTTGCTCTGAACATCTTCCAGTATCAGACATATGTTTGGAGAAGACTTGCTGTTTTGCGATTTGACTTTGGATGAATGCGTAAGACATCCATCAGAAACCAGACTTTGCTCTTGGAAGAAGGGTAAAACAAAATGTGAGGACAGCGCGACCGCAGAGGTTGGAAGACACCCCAAAAATATGTGTGATGATTACCCCTCAGTCAGGGTAAGGTCTACCCCGAAATCTGGGCAAGGGTAAGGTTTATACTGAGAGAAGGGTAAGGTCTACCCCAAAAACGGGGTAAGGGGTACCCCAAAGCTGGGGTAAGGGGTAAGGGCTACCCCAAAATCGGGGTAATGGGGTAAGGTTTACCCCAAAATCGGGGTACACCACCACCACCAACACCACCACCACCCCCTTTTCTCCCACCGCTCCCCACATTTGCTCTGTCCTGAGGTTGAGACGTCATTCAGAACATCGCCTTCAACACTGTCGTCTATGAGGTTTTGGTTGAGGGAGCGGGTAGGGATTGTGGGTCTTTTGCTTTTGTTGTTATCCCAATCCCACCAAAACAAGGACCAAATCTCCCATTTCTCAACTCCCCCAAAACCAACAAACACATAAACTTCAATATGTTCAGTTTCAACCTCATCCCCAAACCCACATTTCCAGTTTCAAACCCAATCCCAAACCCAATATACTTATAAGACAAGAGAAACGAGAATATCTCAAAATATCAGTATTGATATTTGCATTTTTCAAATCAAGGGAAATAACACTAAAACCCAAATCCCGAGCAACCCGACCAACCGAGCCTGTCCCTGAAAATAATTCTAATAATTTCATATTATTAGAACTATCTAGATAATTATTTTATGGAATAATGCCCATATGGTAATGAAGTGAAAGCATCACTATAAAACCTTTTATTTTCATAATTACTCAGACTTTGCTTGACTTGAGACATTGAATATATTTGATGCGACTTACTTCTGATGAAGTTATATGTGATTTCATGCTTTTTGTTTTGAAATAATGCTTCGTGGTAGTTCTGATACGACAGTTCTTTTTTCACTTTGTGTTTGACTACACCTTTTGATTTCTTATGTTCATCATCCTCACCATGAATTGTGAAGGCATAAGATTTAGGTTTCAATCCGATGAATTTAGTAATGATTTTTCCATTCACTTCGTCCTTAAACATTCCTAAGACCTTTTTATTAGTTTTGTCATGACATGGATGCTCAACAGGATAGTCGCTAAAATCCATGTGTTGCTTTATCTCATTGAAATGTTTATAGACATCATCAGTCATTGTTTGAATTACATAACTGTCAGTATCAGTATATATCAATTTGATGTTTTCATTATACTTCTTTTTCAATACTTCATAATAAAACTGATACATATGTAATTTGCTTAAATCTAAAATGCTCATTCCTAAGAAAATCGGTTTATCCAGTTTCAGTTTTGCTTTAGTTTTCTCAACTCCGACGAGATTTTCATTAATAATAAATCTATTTTTGAAAGTTGGATTATTAACGCATTTTTCATATCTTACCTCATTATCAACCCGTTCAAAGTCCATATGGTTTCTTTTGTCTTCCATAGTTTTTCCGTACACCGCGTTATTCATTAATTTGAATAAATCTTTCTCAAAATCGCTTTTGGCTTCTTTCCTTTTACCAGTGTTGAAGTCAATCCACGGTTTCAACCATGCCCTCTGTTGAAATTTTATTATCCTATGGACTTTTGTCATTTTCATTCCCATTTTCGAATAATACTGTAAAGTCTTGATATGAACCACATATTTTTCTTTATCCTTTAGATTTAATATTAACTTACTTGTTTTCTCATCCTTGGGATTTTTGCCATCATAATATATTTTGTAGACTAGCTTTTGATAATCAGAAAGCATACTAACATTTACATTCATTATTTCAGGCGCTAGTGGATAGTCAGAGTGGAAGTCGTGCAATGTTTCGGGATATTCCAAATCAACTTCCATAATATAACCGAACTCATCGTTTTCATTCCATTTTTCAACAATGGGAGTTTTCTTTGTCCACTTGATATTTTTTAGCGGCAACTTCTGGGACATTGCTAAACCATACAAGTTATTAGCATCCAAGTAGCTAATATAATTTGATGGCTTGTTCTCATCATATGCTTCCCCCATATACTTATTATTTGCCACTGCTAATTTATGACTTACCTGACACATACCACCTCTCATTCCCTTTTCAACCATCTCAAACATTTCTTGGTCGTGCAATTGTTCTATTTCAACACCAGTTTTTAGAAGCATCGCGTCCCATGCGAAATTTGGCAACGTATAATAATGAGCGGGGTCTAAACCGTAGTATTCCATACACAAGTCTCTAAAGTTTTCAAATACATCGGTCAGTAGTAAAACATCAGTTCTTAAATACAAGTCGTGATACTGCCCGAGTGTTCTAATCCCGAAGTGCTTCCATCCTTTCAGTGCCCTTTCATAATCTTTATCACTTACATGTTCCTCACTTAATTTACTGTAAAACGCTTCTTTCGGTGGTAAAGCCCTTTCCTTAAATCTTTCAAAATCATCAAAGTAGTCATAGGGATAAATACCCTTATCAGTCAATATATCCAAATCTTCATCGGTTTTAACATACGGGTTTCTAACGCTGTATCTGAAATTGTTCTTCCAGTTCTCACGCTTTTTATCATCCTCATATTTACTCAACTTCACCAACTTATCCAACGAAGACGATAAGAAACTGAAACTGTCCTTGAAACAAAGATTTTTAAAACAAAAGGTTATAAACTTTTCGCTGTTCTGAGCGATACATTCTATTTTAGAATTCTTGTTCAGTTCGTGAGCCTTGTTGATGATTAAGTGGGCATCGTAGTTTTTATGATTATGAAGAAACACAGGGATTTTATAATATCTCATACTAAATCGTAGATTGCAGTCCTCGTGGGCGCATCCTCTATACTGCCCCGTAAAGTGGCAATGGTCCCAACACTTCTTTTCTCCTTCCTCAAATTTGTTTCCACAAATGAAGCAGTTAGTGGCATTATTGAAGTCCTCCCAGTCCTTCTCGGTTTCAATACGGTCTTTGTCCTCCTTCATTTTCTCCAAAACTTCCTCTCTGACTTTATTGATTTTCTCAACAAATTTATCCATACAATCCTGACCTCTATATAAGTAAGGCTCACTACTTCCGGTTATAGCATTGACTACATTAATCATAAAACCACACGGACGATGATTTTGATATGATGTAGTTTTAGCTTTTGCCGATTTGCTTTTAACATCAATTGGCACAGTTAAACATTCAAAGTCGGCATAGATTACGAATGGAGCTTTAAGTTTCTTGAAATGGTTTTTGAATACTATTGTTTCACCTGCTTCTGGCATTTCTATTTTTTGACCCTCAACTGCTAGACATCCTTGTTCTTCGTGTTTCTTTAAAAGTTCTTCGGTCTTGAAACCATGTGAGCAGGTTCTACAGTGATACTTCTTCGCCTTCATCTTGTTAGTCTGACTACTCATTAACTTATCATAATTTTTGATATAAGCGTAATGGGATTTAACATCATCAGTCAATTTAATCAAATCGATTTTGTGTTGTGCTTGTGGGTTGTTGCTTCTTTTGTATAATAAAATAGTTTTACTATTTGTATCGGGGTTTATGTAATAAACATTGACCGATATGTGTTTGTTCTGTTCTTCAAATAGTTCAATCTCATCATTACCTACTGGAAAGTCAATATTATCCCATTTGATAAATTTGTCATCTACATATTTCTTATAATGATACATCTCGCAGGGATGGTCTTTTTTGAATAACTCATAAAATCCACATTGAACGGAATATTTAAAACATAAGTCGTCCTCATTTTTAATGTTAATACAAGCCTTTTTGTTTGCCACCCAGTCGGGCAATGGAATAAAGGATGAACCACGGGTAGGATTGTACCTATCATAACTGATGACTAACTTTTCAACTTGACCAAGAACCAATCCCGACTGAATGTATTCGGTTATTTCAATTTGTGTCTCAATGTCGTGCCCAATGTTGTTTAAGACGGTGTTCAACTCGTCGGGATTATGAATATTGTATCTTCTGCTTCTTAACCGCCTTTGAATAAGTTCGTTGGCGGGATTTTTGAATGATAAATCGGTTTCCACGATTATTTTCATGTTCGGGTTTCTGTTCAGGAATTCGGCCAGTCGTTGCTTCTGGTATTTTAAGTAGGATAAACCTTTCATTCCTTTTAACCTTATATCACTTACCGAGTAGGTGTTGGCGTATCCCTTGAACGCTTGTTGCTCGTCTGTGATTTTGGACTTGAATCGCTTGACATAATCCTGTAAGGGTCTGCCTCTCGTTAGTTTTAGATAATTAGCACCTTTCATTAAAAGGCCATGCTTTCTATATCCTTCACTCCTTGCCACTTCCTTTAGTTTCGTGTTCAATACGTTTGAAACTGGTTTGTTCTTATCATATCTGTAGGTCTTATCACCTATTTTGAGTTTTTGTGTTTGCCTCCCTTCTTTTTGTATTAGTTCGCCTTGTTGGCTGTTTAAAATGAAATCTATAATTTTTCCTTCTGTCATGGAAACCATAATACTATACTCTATATAATATAAGGTATTTTCTCTTTAAGTAGTTTTTCGGGTAGGGGGTCAGTGTTGGAGAAAATGGGTTTCGGGTTGAGAATGAACGCATTAATCTCATTAAGTGTTTTTAATAAGATGAATGATTATTATTTTTTCATAATGCGCATTGTCGCGAAGCTTGCAAACAAATTTTAGATTTCTTGTGTTTAGATAAATTTGATTTGCTTGATATCGTCCTTCCGCAGTCCTCACAAGTGTAAGACTGTTTTAGGTTATTGTTGTAGTAATTCTGGTGGTAGTTCTTCTGGTCGTCCCTCCACCTCACGGGTTGCTCACTGTCATCGCTCGAAGTCTGTTTCTGTTCGCTTATCATCTGTAAGACTAAGTCGTTTTCTGCTTTCATCAGTTCAACCATCATATCAAATTCGTCATTCGTTATTCTATGCCGACTTTTACCGTTAATAAAAATTCCTGTCATTTTACTATATTAGGGCGTTTTGTCTTTAAGTAGTTTTTATTTTTTCTTCTTGCCTCGGCTACTTTTTGTATTTGTGCTTTCTGGGCTTCTACTCCTGCTTCTTGTTTCCATTTGTTCCCTCGTCCATTCACTACCTCTAGCTATTTCTTGGGGTGAGTTGCTCCTGCTTCTTGTTTCTAATTGTCTTCTGTTCATTTGATTACCTCTTGCTCTTTCTTCTGGTGAGTGGCTTCTGCTTCTTGCTTCTACCTGTCGTCTTGACCAGAATGATGTCCTCGGTTGTTCTTCTTCCTGTTCCCTTGATTGTTCTGATGGTGTGGATGTCTTCTTGTCATCGTTTGAATAGTTCAAATACGCTCTTGTCTTCTCCACCTAAAAATATGTTTCTTAACGACTTTATTTCTCGGCTTTCCTCTTTCTTCTCTTCCTCTCTGACGGTTGATGCTGACGATGATGACGTTAAATGAAGACTTTGTAAATCTTCCTGCTTTTCATCAGACTGTTTTAAATCAGTATCTTTTACATCGGTTGGTTCATCTGACTTTTTCTTTTCTTCAGTCCTACCTGAAATTGCATTACTATAAATTTCATCAGTAAAATCTTTTGCTATATATCGTGTTGTTTGTGCGTCTGCCTCGTTGTTTTCATATAACTGTGATGTTGGCGCTACTTCATCAAACATATCAGGGAACAATTCGTGTTGAAGAACTTGTTCATCAGTTTGAACCCTAGCATTCAACCGTAGTCTCCTATCGTATTTTGAAAGGTCAAAATCGTCAAAATCTATATTGTTGATTGACAAGTCAATTACCTGTCTTTCGGGGATGATTTCAATTTTTAATCTGTGCATCATCGCTTCCTTTAGCATTTCTTCAAAAGTAGGGCGTCGGCGTAATCCATAATATTTAACAGTCATATTAAATATTATATATTTTATTAAACTTCCGCGGGTATTTCTTTAACTGAACCATCCATCACGGTTGGTCTATCTTCTTTTTCCTTAGGTCGTGGGTGGAAAACTGAGTAATACACTTTATCATTGTAAAACCTTACTAATTTCAATCTGTGTTCCTTCTTGATAAAATCACCATCGCTATTAATTAAAGCATTATATAACTCAGTGAATTCTTCATGAACACTGTCTTTAATCTTTCTAAATCCTTTCAGTTTGTCCATGACTTCTTTCATCTCTTCTGGTCTGCTTGCAAGATAAGCGGGTGTTAGTTCAGACGCTCTTTTCTTAAACGTTGTAACCATAAGCGTCTTCTGCTTTTGATTCTACTTCAACAACTGGGTCGTCTTCTCGTTCATCTTCTTCTTCGCCTTCCTCTAATGGTTCTAATTCTGGCATTTCATCAGCGGACACCATTGAATGAACTTCTACACCGGCAGGATATGAACTCTTTGAAACAGCGCTTGCCATTTCTTCGTGTTGTTCTCTCCAAAGTCTCATTTTTTCTGCAAGTTCTTCTTTCTGTTTCTGTGCTTCCGTTAGTCCTTCTTGAATGAAAGACTGGTGTTGTTTCAGTGTGTCAGCAAGTTTCAATTCATCATTAAGTTTAGCTCTTACACTACCATCGTCCGACATTGCTCCTTTCATAACTTCTCCTCTCCGGTCTAGTTCTTGTTTCTTTTGAATGTCTAAGGCTTCCTTATTATCAAACTGACTACCGTATTGGTTTAATCTGTATCTTGTCGCTTTTCTGTCTATCACATTTTCAATTGATGGACGGTTCTCATCTCCTACCAACGTTTCTTTCAATAATTCATCATAAGAAGGTCTCAAATGTAGTTGTGATTTCAATGACCCTACTTTTACCGGTCCTACTGTATTCAATCTACTAATTGATTTAATCATAGTATATTAATTATTTAGAAAAATAAATTAATCAGATATATTCTTAATCATTTCTTCTAAATGCTTCTTTCTTACAGTTAGTTGTTCCTTCGTTTGTATTCCATCTGGTGTCCGTGTGTTGTCTAATATGTTTCTTATTCTGTCTAACTCTTTTCTATAACTTTCGGTTCTGTTGCTTTCAACTAAATCGTTTCTATACTTTATTAATGCTCCTTGTGATTGTTTCGCTTCCAGTGTGTCCTTCAACTGTTTAAAGTAATCATACGCGAGGCAACTCCCCATAAATCTGAAACGTCATAATGACGTTCTACTTGTGGCGCCCTTTTAAATTCTACATTTCTATGACTTCTCATAAGCATGATTAATATATATTATAATTAGATTATTATTTAAAACATTGATGAAGATAATTTGTTTATTTTTTCTTGTTTATCTTGTTTTTTCTTCTGTTTAAGTTCTTCATAATGTTGGTTTAATAGTTCTGTTGCCGTGGGTTTCTTAATAGTTTCTTTAATCACTTCTTGTTTAATCTCATTCTTAATCTCTGAAATAACTTCAGGTTGTATCTTTCTAATATTCTTTTGTGGATTGACTGGTAATAACTCAGTAGGTGCTCCCTTACAATTTTTGGGATGTGAGTGTCTCAAACTTTTCAATGTCATCTTTTTAGAGCATTGTTCACATTCTACTAATTCAACTTCTTTTTTAGTTCTTGGTAATGCTTTTGCTTTCGCTTTTGGTTCAGGAATAACTTCTTCTGACGTTGGTTCTTCATTAACTGTTTCATTTTGTTCAACGACTTCATTATTAACAGGTGCTTCTTCTGTTTTAGTTTCATTATTAACATCTACTACCTCAATACTTGACATATAATATATATAGATTTTCCATATGGAAAATCTATATATTATTTAAATAATATCGCTTTTTACGAAAAGTAGACTCAGACTAACATTTACACCGTTTAAATTAATTTCATTTCCTAATGAATTAGACAACCAAAAGTCTAACTGTTTAAAGCTTCTATTTGATACATCCAAGTAGTCGAGAGGGTTCATTTCATTATCAAAGACAATTCCCGCGTGTGGTGCTGAGACTGGCACTTTCTTAACAACTGTGCTATCGCCTGTCCTTAAATTTACTTGATTATAATTAGACAATTGAGAAGAATGAATATAAATATTTCTAATGGGTTGAAGATTAACGAAACCAGAAACATAAGGATTATTATATTGATAAACTACCATTTGATAATTTCCTAAAACTTCATTAACAGACTGTAAGTTATTAACATTAAAACTTCCATTCCATATATAATCTGCATATGTTAGTTTCATTTGTTCATCAGTTAATACAGCGAACTTTCTATCAGCATAGTTTGAATAAATTGTTATTTTATTAGTTTTTACACTGTAAGAAATTTCATAAGTATTTGAGAAATTAGCATTATCAACAATACCATTTATTTTTGCCTTTAATTCTGTCGCTAGTTCTGTGCCAGTATATACTCCTTCGTCCAATTGTAACGCTAAATAATGGACATTAGTATTATCTTCATCTGGAACTAACGGAGAAGAATAAAAGTATAGTATATTATTTAATCCTGACTGTATTGAATACCACGAGTTAGGTAATGTTATTTCGTGAATGTAGCAATGTACTCCGTTGTCTGTTTGTAATGTTTCCGGCAATTCAACTTTGAAATTTGATGATGTACCACTAATTCTATGAGCGCTGTCAATATAGACCTTCTTGTAAGTCAACATAATATGTTTGATTAGAAAATAAATTTTCTAATCAAAAAATATTATGTTGCTTAGGACTACGTCGTAAGTCAACTTTTCTATATGAAAAGTTGCTTAGAGCAAAGCTGTAAGTCAGCATTATTAATTAATTGAGAAATTAATTTAAAACTTTAATTATATGATTAATAATAAAAAGTTAATTTATGAAATGAAGCATGGGAAAATTAAACATTATCAACCTTATAAGAAAACAACTAAAATAACTAATGTTATGAAACAAACTGACAAAATATTAAATAGTTATTATCCTAATTCAAATTTAACTGATGCACAAGGATTGAGTAGAGCATATGGCAATGGTAAAGGTTTTTATATTGATGGTGATAAAATGTATATAAGCGGAACATTTGGAAAAGGAACGTTTGGAGGTGCTGTTAATGACATTCTGGCAGATGTAGGACTTCCCTTTAAAATGACAAAATATTCACAACGATATAAAGACACATCAACAGCATTGGATGAAAACAATGAAGTTAAACATCTTATAACACATAGTCTCGGTTCAAGTGTAGGGGCACAGATAACAAAAGATTACCCTGAAAGAGAATTAACTTTAACCACTTATGGAGCGCCGTTTATATCACGAAGGTCTAAAATTACCGATGATTACATTAATTTTAGAAGTATCTTAGACCCTGTCAGTATTGCTGACCGTGGCGCTATAACTGTTTATACTGGTTCATTAAATCCATTTACTAACCACGATTACATAACTGGATATGGAGACCAAGGCAAAGATGTTTCAAGAAGCATTGAACCGGTCAGGGAGATAATATAGTTAAATAAGTACTTAAATATATAGCTATATAATATTATATATGTATAATCAGTTAAAAGAAAACTTGACAGAAAGTGAAACAAACTTTAAACCATTAACACTTGTAGAAAGATTAAGGGATTTAAATAGAGATAATAAACGAACACATGTAAAATGTCTGTGTGGATGTTTCATTATTAGGAGTGTCAGAGTTAGACCTGACTATATTGATTATAACTGGATTACTTCAATTTATAATATGATTGTACCAAAATATATAAATGGTTATGTCCTCATCAATGACAACACTAACAATTGTAATCATACTCAATCAGACCTTGATGAAATAGTAAAAAGAAAAAACGCAAAACTATTTTCATATTATTGTTATGATACAACGTAAGAAATATGACAATGAAACAACGGATGATATGATTAAGAATGAAAATAAAAAGTATAAGAAAAGTACATATGAAGAAATTAGAGAATTAGTAATGGAGAAAGAAAAAGGGAATAATCCAGTTGAAGATAAGATTAAGAAAAAGAAAATGAAAATATTTAAAAATAATAATTCTAATCAAAAGGATTACACTAAATTATTCAATTTGTAAATCATAATTCTTAATTATGATTTAGAAATTAATGAAATTACAATTTCATCAATTTGTAAAACATATATAAAATATGTTTTAGAAATTAATGAAATTAAAATTTCATCAATTTGTAAATCATAATTATTAATTCTGTTTAGGAATTAATAAATGTATAAATTTATCAATTTAGTTTAGTTTAAATTATTTCTAAATTAAATTATATATAGCAATGGAAACTTTTAGTGCTGAAGATATTCTAATTGACAACCTCTCATTCAAATTAAATAAAGGTGCAAGTTATATCAACGACCGTCGTTCTGTCTCGTTTTTTCCTTCTGGGAGTAATATCTACACCCCTTCATCTGGTCAACGTGTGTTGAAAATAGCATTAAATGCTGAAGATAATACTTGGCTTGACCCGCAGAGTGTAATGGTTTATTTCACTGTTGAAAACACTGACCCGTCAGACAATAAACGCTTACGTCCTCTGTCTCCTGCTTATTCCTTTTTTAGAAGAGCAAGACTAATTGCTGGTAATCAACTTGTTGAAGACATTGATTATTACAACCGAAATCATCACATGATGAGTTGCTTGATGTCAAAAGGAGCAAGAGACAATGAAGACGCCCAGAGTTTTGGTTATAGATATGATGATGATTTAAACACACGTCGTGCAGTTCCTGCATCGGGTCATATTGGTCCTGCATATGACGCTTACACAATTCCAGGCTTTAACAGAAAAATGGTTGTAGGATTTAAACCGATGCTTGGTTTATTCAATCAATATAAGTATATCCCGTTAAAAGCGTGTCCTCTTGTTTTAGAACTTGAACTAGTTTCAAATTTTACTGATTGTGTTGTTTCAGCGGGCGGGTCGAGGTTTCCAGAAAGTGGCAACGCAGACTCAAGCCTTCATACAAATGAGCAGTTCTCAATTAGTAATGCATTCCTTCAAACTGATTTGGTAAGCTTGGACAACGACCTTCATAATAAATATGTTGCACACCTACTTGATGGGAAAGAATTACCTATTACTTATAATACCTACATTTGTCAATCTAATCAAGTTCCCGATGGTTCGTCGTCAATTAACACTACTGTTGTTCGTTCAGTGTCTAAACTCGCTACCGCGTTCATCTCTTTCAGTAAAAGCGGAGTAGGTGATATTCACGTTATGAAAGAATACAACAACTTCTATCATCCTATGTATTATTTGAACTACCAAGAAAGCGGATACTACAATCACGACCTTGATTTAGAATTTCAACTTCAATTAGGGTCAAAACTATATCCTGAGTATCCATGCCGTTCATTAACACAAGCATTCTATTATTTACGAAAAGCATTAAATTTACCATTGTTCCATCAACACCATTTATCGATTGAATATTCTGCTTATCGTGTTGATAAGTTTATCTTTGCTATGGATTTCGAAAAGGTTCCCGATAGTTCATATACTGGAATTAACACAAAAGCAGGGCAACAGCTTTTAATTCGTGTGAAACCTGTTGGAAATATGGTATCAGCAAATATGCCAGACACGATATATATAACATTAGTATCAGAACAAATATTATCCATTAGAGACGCCGGAGTGCAGATACTCGATTAAAAATAAGTAAAAATAGGTTTAAAGACATCCCGCTTTATGTTATATAATGGAGAACATATATCAAAATGGTAAAATATACGCTGTTAAAAATGACATCACGGATGAAGTATATATAGGTTCTACGGTTGTGAGTTTGTCAAGGCGAATGGTTCAACATAGAAGCGATGCAAAAATGTATCCTGACAAAATGCCATTGACAAGAAAAATGAATGAAATAGGTATAGAACATTTTTACATAGAACTCGTGGAAGATTACCCGTGTAAAAATAAAGAACATCTCAACAAAAGAGAAGGAGAGCTGATAAGAGAACTTGCAACAATCAATAGACGAGTTGAACAAAGAACGCCAACTGAAATTGCAGAACAAAGAAGAGAATACAGAGATAAACACCACGACCACTTTTTAGAATGTAGGAGGGAATGGGCTGAAAAGAACCGTGAGAAACTGCGAGAGCAAAACAGAGCACAGAAAGCAAAAGATAAAGATAAAATCTATGAAAGAGATAAAGCCTGGAAATCAACTAAAATTGAATGTCCGTGTGGTGGTAAATATACAAATTGTCATAAAGCGGAACATCTAAAATGTAAAAAACATCAAGATTACATTAACAATAATAATTAATATAATTAATTTCTACAATTAATTATATCGATTATGCCTTCAATAAATTTAACAAACTTTGAGAATGTTGTAGCGCACACAATTAGCGAAATCAATTCTACAAGTGGGATAACAAACATTAGAAACATATATGCTAATCAATCAGATATAATTGATTTACTCAACAATAAAGCAGACCAAGTAGATACTTACACAAAAGCACAGATTGACGCTAATTTTTATGATATAAATCAATAATACAATAAGACGGAAGTTAATGTATTATCAAATAATATTAGTTCAAATACATTTTTAATAGGTAATCTAACAATAACTTCAAATACAAATTTTAATAATATTTCATCAAATACAAATTTAATAAATAATTTAAATTCTACTATAACATCTAATTTTAATAATATTTCTTCAAATACTAATTTAATTAATTCAAATATTAATAATATTTCATCTAATACACATTTAATAAATAATTTGAATTCTACTATAACAACTAATTTTAATAATATTTCTTCTAATACACATTTAATAAATAATTTAAATTCTACTATGACAACTAATTTTAATAATATTTCTTCAAATACTAATTTAATAACAGGATTAAATAGTACAGTCAGTTCACATATTTCAGCCATATCAGATTTACAGAATGGAGGTTCACTTAATGAAGCAGATTATTATAATAAAATAACGACTAATAATTTATTATCAAATAAGTTAAATACATCAATATTAAATAATACATTAATACATAATATAACAACTAATTCAACTTTCAAAATAGCAGAATTTGGAAATTATAATTATTATCATGAATTATACAATAATTATATTGATACTTATGTTTATGGAAGTTTAACAGGAGCGACAATGTTTTTAAATCAAAGAGGTTTTGGAGATGTAGAAATTAATAATTCTTCAACTTTTCAAAATGATAAAATAATATTAAATCATAATACTACAATATTAAGTAATTTACAAGTATCAGGTTTATTTTCGTGTTCATCTATTTTAGATATAGCAGGTTCTGATGCTCGTTATGTTTTACAATCAGATGGATTAAGTGGATTAATAACGGGAAATACAAATACAATTAATTCAATAATTACAAATGATAGCGCACAAGATACAGTAATAAGTCAAAAATTAGACAAAGTTAATACAACATTACAGACAGTGAATTCGCCATTAATTATTAGTTTAACAGATAATACTAATCCTATATTAAGAATTCAAGATGCTGTAAGTAATCAACGTTTAGAATTTAAAAGAGGTTGTCAGTTGGACTCTTATCAAGGACTAACAGGTGCTACGCCTTATCGATTATTACTTGGGTGGAATACGGGAGATGTCATTATTGGAAGGCCTAATGATGCTTCAAGAATTACAATTAATGGTAATGTTCATACTTCATATAATTTTGCGCAGATGCACGGAACATCATATTTTGAAGGTGCTGTTTATATGAAAGGAAATTTATTTACAAATAATGATTTTTCAACGGATATTAAAACAAAAATAGATAATATCAATACTTCAATAAATGGATTAGAACCATATTTAGAAACATATACACCAGATGCAATAGAAGGTTTTTATATGCATCATCCTAATTTTGTAGCGTGTAGTGTAGGAGATATAACTAATGCTTCTAACCAATATTTTATGGCTGATGGGCTTGTAGGAAAAACAATTTTTTCCAAGCCTATTGATGTGCTAGGTAATATTTATACGAATGCTGATGTTAATTGTGATAATGTTAATATTGCTACTGATGGTAAATTAACAATTGATACAAACTGCGAATTATATAGATATGTTAGTGCTTTTTCATCTTTTGATATGAGGAATAGCGATGCTAATTCTTCAATTAGATTTATTTGTGGAGACCCCGCTGTTCAGTCTAACATAGTCGGGGCAGTTAATATTACCAGTGGATGGACTTTTAACACAAGCACTGTTGATGTTATGGGCAATTTATTTGCTGACGATGTTTATATTAAAACCAATGGAGCATTAAGAAGCAATCATTTATCACCCAACGGTGGAACATTAATAACCATTGATACTAACTTAGCAGTTCAAAATGCTTATTTAGCAACTAATACCATTCAATCATTTGATTTAACAACAGTTTCATTTTTAAATAATATTTCAATGACTACTGGAACTGATATTAAAATGGGAACAAGTGAAATATCGACTTATTACGATACTACTAGTTTAAGCACTATTGATATAATATTCCGAACATCAAACACAGCTTTTCGAGTTTCAGATGCTTCAAGTACACCTTCAGTTTTATTATCTATTGATAAGACATTTGGAGCTACCATTAATACTGAAAATTTTACAAATAATGCCTCATCAACATTCAATGAAAATGTAAAAGTTGCAGGAACGAAGAAATTGTTATGTAATTTAATTGAACCATCAACAGGAACTAATATAGATTTAACAGCGACAACCGTAACGATTAACGGAACGTTTGTTGATTCATCTGACTCAAGATTGAAATATGATATAGACAATATCAAATCTAATTGTATGAATATTATTAAGAAATTTAAGCCAAAGAAGTTTAAGAGACACGATAGAAATGATGGTGGTAAAACTCATATAGGATATATCGCAGATGAAGTATTGAAAGCAATTCCTAAAGAGTTTGAAAATATTGTATGTCAGGACAGAGAATATTTAGGATTAAATTATTTAGTTTTACCCGTGTTGGTTCATAAAGCAGTATTAGAATTAAATGATAAAATAGATAAACTTGAAAAAGAAGTTAAGGAATTGAAAAAAGAAAAATCTAAATAATAATATATAATGGGTATTGGTCAAAGCAAAAACGAAGAAAATAACAGTATGGAAGACATCAAAAATTTAAGAGTAGATGAAAAAACGAGAGCGGATACTTTAATAATAAAATCTATTCAAGAATGTGTAGCGAGAATAGAAAAGTTAGAAAATCAAAAATCGGACAAACTATTATATAAATTACCTGCGTTGAATTTATGCAACGCTTCATTGATTTAAATTAATAATATTAATATGATTCATTAACATTATTAATTAAACAAATATGAATAAAATTTACTAATAAAACTTTGTCTTTCTTAATTGATGACTTTAATAGTTATTTTTTTCACTTGTAATGAAATAAAATTAACCACATTGTCCCTATACACTAAATTAGTTTTATAAAGGTCTTTATTAAGAAAATAATAAATATCAAATAAATTATTTGATGTTAAAGTACGATTACGAACATGATTAAAAAAAGTAAATGAGGTAGATTTAACAAATATATCATATTCAATTAATAATTTTAATGGTTTATGTTTTTGATGTAATTTATCTAACTCGCTTAAGTTAAAAATATATGATATGCCGTTTTTGATAATATTTTTCATAATGATATTATCAATTTCAAAATACTGTGAATTCTTTAATTTGTAAGACTTATACACTGGTTTAAATTTACTAATATAATTTTTAATAATATTATTATTTTTTTATTTTTAATAATCTAACATCACCTAAATTATAAGATAATACAAGGTTTTTAATGTCTAATGGTAAATCATAAAATATCATAATATATTTAAACCTTTATTTTATTTTAAATGCTTTTTCAAATCTAACATAAAACATATTATTAACATCTTTGGAATTCATATTAACATAAAAGAAGGAGTATGGTTTATCATCTACCGCTTTATGATACATATTTAACAGTTGCTCTTTATCAACAATGGCGGAGTTTTCCTCAATGAATGACATTAACTCTGATACATTCTTTAACTTAAAGATATACAACGAACTAGAATTCAACCTAATGATTGGAGCAAGGACACGATATTTTTGAACACTTAAGCAAAAACTAATGGCGTCGTGTCTGCCTCTCGTTGCCAGTCCATGTAATAACTTGCTGTATCTAACAAATTTAGGGTCGTCTGCAAAATCATCAACAATGATTAAAATTGAATGTAGTTTCTTCATCTTCTGTTCTTTCATATAATGAATTATCTTTCTTTGTGTGTTAATTATTTCTTCCAGTTCTTCAGGTTGGTAGGTGTCATAATATAACTTTTCTTTTTCATCATCAACCTTCATATTATCTTTTTGATATTTCTTGACTTCAACGAAGGTAGGGTCATTATGAACCGACGGGCTAAAAATGAATATACGGGCGAAGCAGTCCCTATAAACATTTAGGATAAGGTTTTGAATTAAAACTGTTTTGCCACCCGTTGATGAAGCAACAACAATTGAGCGAAAAGGTAGTTTTGGTACATGTTCATATTTGGATTGTTTGAAATCGTAATCAGTTATATTTATTGGTTTTATTATTGGAACATCAGACATAATAAAATAATATTAAAGTTATTTAGAAAATATTTTATATTTATTATTTTATATGAATAGAAGTTATTCGGATTATATTGATATAATAGATAAAGTAGAAAATATAGAACAAGTAATAATAACCGATAATAAAATTAAGAAATGTTGTTATTATTCATTAGAATTAATTAAGTTAGGAATACAATATATTAAAAATATAAATATTAATATAGATGGGAAGAAAGAAAAAGAATAAGTCCGAGCCAGTTGTTTCTTCGAGTGATGAAGAAAAAGAAGAAATTGTTAAAGAAACATCAGTTATTGAGTTTGCTTGTCCAATGTGTAAAAAGATGTTAGAAATGAAAAATGAATTAGAAATACAAAAGAAAGGCAACTGTAAATGTTCGTGTATTCCGACAAGTTTCAAACTAAGTAAAAACGATAAACGAATAAATATCGATAAAACCAAAGACAGTATCAATTTAGAAACAGATGTTCATAATATAACTTTTAAATGGGGTCGGCAAGCATCACCATCCGATAGTGGCGATAAGGAAACTCAGGAAACTTTTAAACAAATGATGAAAAAATAGTATTTAAAGAGTAGATTTAACATAATTGCAACATTTAGTTTTAAAAGTTTAGTTTTATAATTTAGTATATATGGAGGAACATTTAGCGAACATTGACAGTAGTTTAGAGTTGTTGTTTCCAAGATTAGAAAAAGTGTTGGAGCAAAATGAAAACATACTGAAAATCTTAAAGAGCTTGAATATTAAACCTACATATGATAACAATAACAATTATCAAGCAAAAGAAGTAGATAGAGACAGTAGCGAATACAAAAATAAACGAAACATTTATGTTAAAAAACTGAATGAAAAAATCATAAAAGAACCTAAACAATCAAGTCTGGATTACTATCAAGTCAAGTATAAAGAAGATACCAAGAAATACGTTTAATCATTAACTAACAAAATTTCGTGTCTCAAAAGCGGTTTGTTTATTCCTGCTACTTTGTAAGTTTTATTACCCATAATATCATATTCAATTTTATCGATATTGAATATTTTATTAGACCATTTAGAGTTATACTCCTTTCTGTCGGTGTAATTACCCCTTTTCTTTTGAAACACTTTTACCTTGTCGTTCTCCACTATTCTGGGATACTTTCTTTTGTTTTTTTCTCGTAGTTTAAGATTGACCTTTACATTTATTTCATTCTCGTCCTTGTGTGCTTCAGACGGTGTCATCCTTGTTGATGAGTGAGATGTGCTGTTATACTGTTTCAATGCCGGCGTTAGGGCGTCGGTCCATTTCATGTTGTTAAACCTAACTCTATCGTGAATTTTGTTTTTCATCGTTCTAATAAAACGCTCGGCCACATTTGCGTGGGTCTTCGTAACGATGTGGTTTATTCCTTCACTGTTGAAGAAATCCTGAACGTGATTTTTAGTTGCAAACGCTCCGTCGTCATCAGAATACACGGACATCGGATAACCCATCTTTTTAAAGCTTGCTCTCAACGCCTTCAAAACGTTCTCTCCGTCTCTTTCCTCCATCGGTATTACATCTGCTAATTTACTGAAGATGTCAATCACGACTAAAGCATACTGTGGAACGTTCTTGTCTTTTGCTAAAGGAGACATATGCATTATGTCTATTTGATATTCATATCGTGCGAATGGAGCGGTATAGGAATTAGTTCCTCTATAATTTTTGATTTGTTTATTTGGCTGTTTCTTTAAGAAAGACTTTACATCGTCTAATGTTATTGTTGGGTCTTCTTCCTTTGCCTTCTTGTGTGTCGCTTGTGTGCTTCCGAAACCCTCGTCTAAGTCGTAATAGATGTTGCTGATTATTTGGTCTTTTGTTAATCTCGCCATTATATTAAATTGTTAGAAAATATTTTTTCAATATAAAGCCCCACCCCTTAACATAAAATACAAACTACTTAAAGAAAAATGGATATAATATAGTAAGAAAAAAAATGACACTGTTTAATTATGATAAATGTCCTTGTAAAAATAAAAAATTTAAGTCTGTCGTGGCACTAGCTAATATTTTACCTGTTGATGTTTGTAATCTTATAGGTGGTTGTATTAAACCAACATGTTTTGATTGTCGGTATTTGATAGAAGAAGAAGAGCATTTTATGAGTGATAAAAACATTCCTGAAGAAGGACTAGAAAAAGCAGAGCTTCAGTTAAACATTATTCAACAAATACAAAATAATGATATTACACAACTAACAGGATACCATTTTAGTTTAAAACATTACAGAAAAAACATTGACAGAGTATTTGATATACAAGAAGTTAAAGAACGGTTTAAAAATAGAAAAATGTATTATCAAGCATTAAAATCATACTGTAAGAATAATGAATATGAAGTTTGTGTAGTTTTAAAACATTGTCTTAAAGTTGAAGAATTAAAATATTGGAAACAAAATGGATTTTGCTTTCCAAACCTAAACAGTTGGTGGTCATATAGAAATAACAATTATTATTTGAGACATATTCTTAGCGATTTAATTGAAATTTACACAGACCAATTAATAAAAGGATACGAGCATTATTTTTGTGAGTATAGTATGAGTTGTTATAGTGGTTGTATCGCTGGTGAGATTGAATACGGGTAAAATTAACTTTTGTTTATTAATATTATTATCTTATAATATGATTAAACATTGTTTTATAATCTAACAAGAAGGTTAAGACATTTAAATTAAACCTGAAACCCAGACCAGCCGACCAGCAACCCCCTAGCCAATGAGAGATGTTAATATTATTTTTAAAATGATGTATGAAAGAAGTAAGACAAACCAATTAGATTATTATCCTGAACTGAAATTATAATCATAATATAATAATAACATGTAAAATCTTATATGTTATAATTATACTGAACTTTTAACCTATAACACCCCTTAAACTTATCTAAAGAAATAACCCCTTAAACATATAGAGACCAATGACAGACAAAAAGCAATGTTCCAAATGTAAAGTCTTTCAATTGTTAGAAAAGTTCAACGAGGGAAGAAAACAATGCAATGTATGCTTGGAAAATAAACTACGGTATAGAGAAGCACACAAAGAACAAATACAGCAGAAGGCAAAGGTTTATTATGAACAAAACAAAGAACACAGACAAGCATATAGGAAAGAATACATCCAAAGGAAAATTGAATGTCAATACTGTAGATGTATGGTAAGCCCTCAACACAAAGCAAAGCACGAAAGAACAAACAAGCATATCAATAATGTTAAGAATCCAAAACCACCAAAGAGAGAAGAAACACCAAAAGAAAACAAACAAACAACACAGAAACAAATTAGAGAATACATAGAAACCTCATCAGATTTTGAATATGACTTCAACAAAGAATAGGATAAAACAAAAGCACCACCAACATCCCAGAACTTATAACTACTAAAAGGGCTACCTCTTTCAAATGAAAAAAATGTTTGCCCCCAGCCCAACAATGAACAAGGCGACAATTTACCCAAATGATTACCTTAACGAAAACGATAAATAAGCTCCCCAAAAACCCTCTTTTAAAAACGAATAAGGTGGTTAATAGGTTTGAGATGAACATAAAAACCATAACAGGCAACCATCAACAGGCTTCCCCTCAGGGCCCCTACTTTCTCCATTTTTTCCCCCTCCCCCCCTCCCTCCCCAAGATTTTCGGCAAAAAAAACACTTCCGAAAAACGGATTGTTTTGACAAAGAACGCGCACGCGAAAAAACAAGGTTTTCGGTCCAAAAAAGCACCAAACAAAAAGGCATAAAAAGCATGTCCTTAATGACCGGCCAGAAGATGTACTTCACAGTGCCTCCGAACGGAGTTGCGAAGCTGCACTTCGGGGCGCACTTCCAGGCGCCGGGCCTGCCCAACCAGACGGCAGGAACGGTGGACGTCTACGGCCTCCAGATCCTGGACGCAACCCTGGAGACCGGCAACACGGCGGAGGTGGAGGAGGACACGGCGGCTTCGGCACTGCTGCTGAAGCACGAGTTCCTCGACGGAGGGGCCGACGACGTCACGCTGGCCACCCTGGGCGAGGTGCTGCTAGAGCCCACGCTCACCACGCTAGGCAATTTTCTGGTGCGCTCCAACAGCCAGAGCTCCGTGGCCTCGCCCAGCTTCACGGTGGGAGGCTTCCAGCTGGAGGGCTACGCCATGACCGAAGCGCCTTCGCCTGGAACATCGTGCGCACCTACACGCTGACGCCGGGGAGACGCTACTCCTTCGGCTGCCGGTACAGGCTGGGCACGGCCTCCAACTTGGTGATGTACGTCAGCGCGGCCGACAACGACTACGTGGGCGTCACCGGCACCTTCCTCGGCACGCCCTCGCAGGGTGTCTGGAGCACGGCGCGCCTGGACTTCTCGGTGCCGCCGGGCGGAATCGCGAAGCTGCACTTCGGAGCTTTCGGAGGCTCGATCCCCGGGCTGGTGCAGCAGTCGGCGGGCACTTTTTTACACTTTTTTGCAATGCGGCACTGTTTGGCCGCTGCATCAGGCCCCGGCCGTAGCGTGAGCCTGACGCTGAAATGGTGAGACGAAGGTGATCGAATAAGATGTAGGCGACACCGATGACGGTGTCAAATCCACAGGTGTCAAGTTGTACGTGGTGACGTTCTGCAGGTGCGCCACGGTCATTCTCAAGTGAGAAATCTGCTCTTCCAACGCTCGATATAGCAGGGGCCGTGCGACTGCCTCATTGGAGTCATACGGGACATACTGCTGGATCTGCGTCTTGCACCGTGTCAATTCGGACCGGAAAGCGTTGCCCAGTACACAGATAAAAGTTGAAAAGAAGTTCCAACCAACTGATTCCCCAATCATGGGGGGCAGAGGGACCATCCGGCCATTGTATGGTATGGAGCCACTGCCACACTAGATCAGCAATTCGTCCACCAACGTTACAGCGGACAGCTTGTTGTGGAGTCAGTTCCGTGAAGGGAAGGATGCGAGGCGTCGTCGGTAGCCAGGTGCCCAGGTGTCGCAGGGCAGCAATCTCACGTGGAATGGGGCGCGGTTCATGCCCAGTACCTGGTACGGCAGGGTCATGATCCGGATCTGTGGGTTCACTAGTGGCCTTCTCATGCGCCTCAACAGCTTCCTTACGTACCAAGGCCAATTCAACCAGGAAATGCAGGGCTTGCTGAAGCTGGTCACGCTCTTGGCGTTTGTGAGAAGCAATTGTATCAGCAAGGGCAACCACAGCAGATGTCTCCGTACTGAGTGCTGTATTTGCAAGTCTATCAGCTAAGTGGTTGGCGGTGATGCCCCACCAGTCCAGCGTACTGACAGCCTTGGTGGAGTCACGATGCGCTTTGATCTTATATACAGCAACGTGACCAACAGGCCACGAATCCCAGATAGCCAGCGCGAGGTCATGATTCATACAGGGTTCCGGCAGAGCCAAATATCGCGACTTCCAGCAGTGAAGGCGGGCAACTAAGTCAACGGCTGCCTGACAATCCGTGTAAATATTGACAGGTAAGTCGGAGTCCTGCACACGAACAAGTTGCATAGCCGCCCATACTGCACACAGTTCAGCCCTGAGCGGTGACTGATGTCCGGGGCAGAGTCCGCACGCAGCGCACAACAATCCATCGGGGATGGCAGTCCCATTTCCCGGGCCGGTGGCGACACGGAGGCGGTCGTCATCACTGGAATATACATCTTGTATCACGCCCCAAGCAGCACGGCTGGCTGCCTGTACATCAGGCATCTGGCAGGTGCCATCAGTGTAGAATGTCCAGCATACCACATCGCAACATGGTGGCAGATCAAGCGTAGGCAACTCCCTGCCCTGAAAGATAGCGCAGGATGGGTTCTGCTGGGCATTGGTGGGCCACCGCAAGATGTGTCCATTCAGGTCTCTGGTCACGGAGCCATGTGACAGTATCAGAATGGCCTCGTCTGCACTCATCACCAATTGGGCACTCGAAGACACGATGCTGCGTAGTATCCTGGCATTGACAGAGAACACAGTATTGATCAGCCCACTGTGGTCCCCATTGGTGAAATTTGCGGGCGCCACTCACAGCGACTCCGGTGATATTCATGACTGCACTTTTTTGCACATGTCGTGGCAACGCTCTGAAAGCTTCACGGGTGGTCTGCAAGTCAAAGGGCACCTGAGTCGGAATTCCTTTACGGCCACCAACACCGTGCATGATGCGACAGGTCCACACATTGTGAAGGGAACGCTCGAGTTCAGTTTTATCGACATTCTGGATGCGAAAACTGATGCCAGCCGTTCCACTGACCAACCCAGTGGGACCCAGTGTGAGGCCTACTTCACGTAGATACAAGGCACATGAAGATGCCGAGCCGATAGCACGATCACCATCAAAGGCATGGACCCTTTCACAGAAGGCCATCACACGATCGGGTGACTTCCAGTACCATTTTTGAAGCGCCCGCAGCATACTGATGACCACATACAGAAGCGGATCAACCAAGTATGAGGACACCGCCGCGCGCGACAAAATCGTCGAGGCATTGTGCCACGGGCCAACCAAAGCCGTAGTGGCTGCACGCCTGAGCTTAGCAAAATTGGCTGGTCCCATGAACTGGAACTCCAACCCGTAGAGCACTCTAGACCAAATTCCACCCGTGATGAGTCTCGCACGGACAGCAAAATCAGGGGTAACACGATACACCCGGTAAGCCATGTCAGTAGCTAGTTGTACCCTCGCATCAAAGTCACATGCAACTATCTTACGTGTATACCGAAAGAGTATTCCGAGGTCCTTGGCGTGGTCAACAATTGACACTTGGTCAGGAGGCACCTGGTAATGCGTCAAAATACCTTGCCAAGCCTGACGCATGGGCAGATCAGTACCCCAGCACCAAGATTTATCAAGTGCAACCGGCATCTTGAATGCATCTGTGAGGCGTTGCATGCGTCCAAAGGCGTCACGGTGACAACGCGCAGACTTGGAAGTCCAGGACCAGCTATCTGCATACGCTGTGGGATCGACTCCGGCGAGTTTGAGGTAAGCGTGGAAATGCAGGCAAATGGCGAGCATACACAGAACCGACATCCCGTCGCCTTCCGGTATACCACATGTTAACGGTATGGCGGCATCAATGCGGCCCCCAACTACTGGCCAACGTTGCAAGTCACACAGCGACCGTATCCAAGTCAAGGAGGCCGCCCTAGGAACACCCAAGCGACAAAGAACTTTGTGAGCCAACTGGCGACCAACAAAATTAAAGGCCTTACGTAGGTCCAATACAAACCCACCGAAGGAGATGCGTTCAGCCAAGCATTTTTCCAAACGGTCCTGGGCATCTAAGGTGATATCATTGACACCGCGCCCTTTAAGGCCACACGAGATACCCTCGGGAAACCATTGGGACCAAGAAGGGATGATGCTAGACGAAATAAAACGACTAAAAAGGCGATTAAGGCACCCAAGCACGGTGATGGGGCGTGTGTCGCCAATGGAATTGGCGTCCTTACTCTTAGGCAAGAGTATCAGCTTGGCTTGCATAGCCACACTTGGCCATTGGCCATCATGCTGGACCCGCTCCATCAAGTATGCAAGATGTTTCGCAGGTCTTGGCAGGCACTTGAATTCCTCAAAACTCCAGCCGTCAGCACCACGTGCTTTATTATTGGGTAGAGTCTTAATTATGGAGATCCACTGGTCAATGTCATGCCATTTAATCTCTATTTCGGGGGGGTCAATTGCAAGCTCATCAAGGATGTGATCAGCAGCATTCCAGTCTTCACTGGGCCAGTCATGGAACGGTCTGTCCCGACTCCAAATAGGATTCCAGTAATCATCAATGGCCGACGTGAGGTCCTCCACCGTGTTGATAACACGATTGAAGGTAAAAGTGCCCGTAGTGGGAACGTCCCCTGAGAGGTGCTGAGCATGCACAATGGGACCACGTACTTCGGAAACAAGCAGAACCGCAGTGCCAAACCGACATTGAGAGCCATATGGTATTTCACTTGGGTCGGCAAGTTTCAGCCTCACTGTACCTTTGGGAAACACATCGGCTGCGTCAGCCGGTACAACGTCAGGCACAACGGTACCACCTCCATGGAGTGGCCGGAGGATGTGTGTGGTGGCATGCCTGGCGTCGGGACCGACATGGTCACTCAACAGGGTGCCAGGCATTGCGGATCGGCCATTGAGGATGGTACGAATCGGGCCGTCAACCTCAGCAAACCAGGAACATGTGTAAGCCCATGCTTCGTGTACCAGATTCAGCGGCGTGTCTCTTCTGACATATCCAGCAAAAATGACCCCCTTCCACAGCCGAATGCGAAGACGGATGCCCTGCTGCGAATCGTCACAAAATGGCTGAATCAAGAAATGGAAATAAGCAGAGCAAACCGCGTCCTGAAACATGGTCGAAATGACGTCGACTGGCCGAAACGCCCTCGACATTAGCACAAGCCGGTCATCGGTCCCCCCAGGATTGGGCTGGATACGCATGAGGTACAACTCTCGGCATTCAAGCTGTGTAAGCAGCCGAATCTGGAAGATAAGCTGCACTGCCGAATCATGTGTGTTTCTGTCGTTGATCGCGCAAATGAACCCTTGGACGGTCCGAAAGGGTTGGACAAGCCAACGCACAAGCGGCGATGCGGTCACAGGCCCATACATGCATGCACAACTGCATAGCTGTCTGATACTTCCAAAACTCACGGTCTGTCCCAACAGCCTTGTGGAAGGCCTCGTACACCTTGACATCGGTGGCCGCCTCTGGTACAGCAACCTCAAAGTATCCAAGGAATGGAAAGCTCAGAATCATGCGCTTGCACGAAGGCACTGCCAGTTTGCACCAGAGTCCTTGCACGTACTCCTTGAGCTGCTTCAAGACATTGTCACTGCGATCACCTTCCTGAAAAGCAAGGCACTCCTGAAAAAACAGCAATTCTCCCGCAACGCCTCCCCATGTAGAGAAGGGCGACACACGATGGGTACGGTTGATTCTACCATTGTCAAAGATGACCCAATCCAATGCGCTGATGTCATGCGCACGCAAGACACTGAGGATAGTATCGTCTGGCGATCCACTGATGCATGAGCGTGTGTTGATATGGTTGCACCAGACCTCCTTAGTGCCAGGCATAGGCAAGGTGGCTGAAATAGCATCACCTGACGATGCGGCCCTCAGGACCCAATGATCCTCGGTAACCTCAAGGCTCATCATTCTGGGATGAACGAAGGTCGAGCACATCTGGGACAAGAGGTCAAGTGGATCATGTTGATACTGCACTCCAACCAACTGAAAGGCAGCGATAAGGATCGAGGCAGCCTGAATAGCCGGGAGGTGGTTGCCAACGGATTGCTGGGCTCGTCGGAGATCACGCGACACGAATGTTTCACTAACAGTGCCATGCAGGAGCTGATGTTCAAGTGGAGAGATAAATCGAAAGCCCTTGGGGGTTCGCAGAAGTCTACCCAGGAGTTTTCCATCCGCCAAGCAAGATTCACCAAAATCATGCGCACGCCCATAACTGGCTAGTGCAGTGCGAGCGTGTTCGGATGTATGCATAATCCTGGCCTCGATGACGTACTCACCACAACCAGACCACTCAGCAGGTAGCAGGTCCTGCCTGTCATAGAAACATACCTGCTCCTCCGTCAGTTGCAGTTCATCAAGATGCGATTCAGGCCAGGGATAACTGATCACACTTCGGAGCAAAGTTGTATCAAGCGGCAAGGAAGGCAACAACGGTGGGGTCACTTGATCGGTGATACCAAGGCGCTTATTGACCAATACTGCAAGAAATCGAGTCCGGTGTATGGGTCGACACTTGGACAAGGGGCTCAATTGCGTGATGTTAATATCATATCCTGACTGATGAATCAAAGCAGATAAAATGGACCAATGCCGATGGCGAATGAGGCCTCCCACGTTCTCCAACAGAGCCAAAGGAAGTTGGAGAAGCCGCAATGACCAGATCCATTCCACAAAAGGCCAGGCTTCTTGTGCGAAAAGCCCTCGTCCTTTGCCCGCTGAAGAATACGGTTGGCATGGCGGCGAGGCACACAAGACATTAGTCCTGGTTTCAGATGTCAAGCCGATGACATGCCAGGCCGAAGCGTCACCTACAAAAACACTGAATTGATCATCAGTGGCATCATGAACTGACCGAATGATGTTTGCACCGTGGTTGCAAGCAAAATCAAAGGCGAGTTCCGGATCATGTTCAACAGCAAAGGTATGAGCAAAGCTGTTTGAGGTACTGGCCTGTTGCGTGAGCAAGTTCAATGCCATGGACCAACCACCAAGTCCGCCAGCAAAGATTTCCGCAACCCGGAAATTGACTGGTAAGTCATGCGCCCAAGGAAGCAGGTAGCATGGTTCAACACATCGAAAACCCTCACCGGTATAAACAACGTTGGTGACAGTGAAAAAAGCATGCGGCAGGAACTGCAAGCCTCGATCAGGCTTCAGGCCAAAAATCTGTAAAGGTCTGTCAGAAAGTTGTACTGTCGGCAAGAAAGGTTCGTCAGCGTCCCCTTTGGGTGTACCATATACCATTGCAAAAGAGGAAATCGGCGAAATCATCTGCAGCGATGCGATCACAATAGCAGACTGCATACCAATGGTCAAGGTGTCGGCAAACAAAAGTCCTCGAGGCACATTGGAAGCCCATTGTTGCAGCTCAAACAAGCAATCAGGGGGTGCAGGTAAATCCGGTATACACTGTTTGCAAACTCAATCAGTAGCACAACAAATGCTAACAGCGTCGCCTCGTGACGGCTTGAACCCAAACGCTGGCAGTCGCAGTCGGCGGGCACGCTGGACCTGTACAGCACGCAGATCAGGGCCTCAGCCTTCGAGGGAGAGTCGGTCTCCGTGACGGACCTGCTGGCGGACTCGCTGGCCCTCACGGGCTCGGCCACGCTGGACGGGCTCACCGCGCAGGGCAACGTGGGCTGCGACCAGCTGCTGTGCAACGACGTGAACTGCACGGACGTGTTCACAACGGGCGTGGACGCCTCGGGCGCATCTCACGGCCACAGGCACAGTCGCCGGAGCCACGCTGTCGTCCACAGGGGCCGTGTCAGGCAGCTCACTGAGCATCACCGGCGCGGCCAGCGTGGGCCTGCTGTACCATCAACAACACGGCCAACGCCGGGAACTTCACCACGTGTCCACGGGCACGCTGACTGCCTCGGGCGCAGCAACCGCGGCGAGCTTCGCAGCCACCGGTGCGCTCACGGGCGCCACGCTGACCATCACCGGGACGGCCTCCGCGGGCCCGCTGGACTGCGAGAGCCTGGGCTGCACCTTCACGGCCACGAGCGGCGGAGTGTCGACGGGCAGCGTGGTCTGCGGCGACGTGACGAGCTCGGGCACGGTCTCCGCGCCGCAGCTCTTCGCCTCCAACACGCTCATCGTGACCAACACCTCCGACTTCTCGGACGATCTCTTCCTGACGAAGAACTGGGCGGGCTGGAGCAAGCTGCAGATCTCCAACAACAGCGCGGCCTCCGACAGCGGCCCGGAGCTGCGGCTGCTGGGCAACCAGAGCGCCAGGGTCTTCCTGGAGCGGGACGGCGGGACGCACCAGTGCGAGCTCATCATGATCAACGACGAGGCGCTGGTGCAGACGAAGAGCCTCTCGACGCAGCTGTCCTTGACCACGAACCAGAGGAACCCCGGCTGCCTCGTGATCGCGGGCAACACGGGCAACGTGGTCTGCAGCACGAGCTTCACGAATTTGTCGGACAGCAGGGTGAAGACGAGATGGCCGAGGCCGACGTGGCAGAGCTCCAGCAGCTGTTCGACTCCGTGGAGGCCAAGCAGTACAAGCGCCCGGACATGAACGAGGACCTGAGGCTGGGCTTCGCGTCAAACGACTTCGCAGGAACGATGACGGGCACCACGAGGTGGAGCGACGGCACGGAGATGGTCACCCTCGACTACTCTCACCTCACCAGCGTGCTCTGGGGGGTGTGCAAGGGCTTCCAGGCCCGGCTGGACGAGGTGGAAGCCTGGCAGGCCCAGCGGGGGCCGAAGAAGGCAGGCTCAGGCGCGCGACCCCAGCATCTCCAGAGAGGAGGTGAAGCTCTCTCTTTAGAGGGGGTTTCCCAAATGGATTCTATTCTACCCAGGCTCCTGGCACTCGTCCGTCCAGCATTTGACCTTGTCCTGCGAAGGATTCGAAGTCTAAAACGCTGCGTCCAGGCGTGTGGCTGCAAAATAATGACCCCTAGATATGCTTGCAAAATGCCCAGCAGCTGCGTTTCTGCAAGGCGAGCTAAAAAGACAGGGAAAAAAAAGAAAGCCAAGCCAAACCAGCCAGAAAGCCAGCCAGGAGCCAAGCCAAGCCAGCCAGGAGCCAAGCCAAACCAGCCAGAAAGCCAGCCAGGAGCCAAGTCAAACCAGCCAGAAAGCCAGCCAGGAGCCAAGCCAAACCAGCCAGAAAGCCAGCCAGGAGCCAACCAAAACCAGCCAGAAAGCCAGCCAGAAGCCAAGCCAAACCAGCCAAAAGCCAAGCCAAACCAGCCAGAAAGCCAGCCAGACCACCAAAGCCAGCCAGAAAGCCAGCCAGAAGCCAAGCCAAGCTAGCCAGAAGCCAACCAAAAAGCCAGCCAGGGTTTCCTTTGAGGGGGTTGTCTTGCAGAAACAAAGGCAGCTGCTGGGCATTTTGCCAAACCGCATATCTAGGGGTCATTATTTTGCAGCCACACGCCTGCACGCAGCGTTTTAGACTTCGAATCCTTCGCAGGACGAGGTCAAATGCTGGACGGACGAGTGCCAGGAGCCTCTCAGGTAGAATAGAATCCATTTGGGAAACCCCCTCTCAAGAGAGAGGTGCTATGTTCTGTGTTCGCGCTTTCGCGCGGCGCAGTCTGCAGCTGTCGCTGCAGTCGCTGCGCAGTTCGCGTCTGCGGAACTCCACGCGGAACTCCACGCGGAACTCCACGCGGGCAGGGCCCAAAAAATGGGACATGCCTGTTTCCAGTTCCAAGGCACTTCGAAAACATAAGTGCCAGGTAGAATAGAATCCATTTGGGAAACCCCCTCTAAAGAGAGAGATACCGGGAATGCAGGGATTCCCTGCATTGAACTCCCCCCACGATTTGATTCAGGTAGAATAGAATCCATTTGGGAGGGATTCCTTGACATTGGTGGCACCAATGTCACACATGCGAGGTTCCCAGGACAGCGTGGAGGATCATCGTCTCGTGGACACCCCGGCCGCGCCACCTGCCCGGCATAGAAGCCAGCCACCTGCCGCACCTCTCGCCTGGAACGCATTGAAACGAACCCACTTCGAAAAACACAAGTGCCACTTGTGCTTTTCGAGCTGTCGAAATTTTCGACAGTTTACCGAAAATTTCGGCCGTCGTGACCGGCGCCATCGGTCAAATCAAATTGAGTCACATCCGAAAAAAAACCCTGGTGCGGGCCTGGTGCGGGCCTGGTGCGGGCCTCGCTTTCAAGGTCACCCACGGACTGTGACACGTACTTGCGGAAACTTGTGCCGAAGAGGGGTTGGTGCGTTTGACGCACCAACAAGCGGTGACGCCTGCCTGTGAGGGGGTGGTGCGTCAAACGCACTACCCCCGAATCACGAGGATTACAAGGAAACTTCTAATGGCCGGAGTGAGAGGGTATCGTACAGTTCCCGCCTGCAAAGGCGAAGGGGCATTGCACAGTTTGCCCGATCGAGCACAGAGACGAAAAAACAACATACCGCAGTTGCATCTCTTCGTCACACTGCCTGATTTTTTCTCGAGTTTTTTTTTTCTCTCGGCCTGTATCAGGCCATGCCCGCAGCCCGCCAGGGACCCAGAGACGCCCAGCCATTGTCAGACCTGAGTCAATCCTGGGAAAGGGGGTGAGACACCTGAGACACCTGAGACACCCACTAAACGTCGAACAGAAGTGTCTCAGGCGTGTCTCAGACCTGTCTCAGCAATAACAAGACAGCCATTTGAAGATTGAGACACCTGAGACACGCCTGAGACACTCCTGTTCGACGTTTAGTGGGTGTCTCAGGTGTCTCACCCCCCTCTCCCCGAAATCCTGTCAGGCCCAGCTTGGACCTAACCGTGTTTGAGTGGTCCGCCCAACCCGTTTGGGCTTGATACTGGTCCGCCCAACCCGTTTGGTTTGCCGAGGACCCCAAACCCTAAAGGGACATTTGCACGGTTTTGCGCCACAAAATGCTATTCTTACAGGGCCTATATCAATATAGACACTGGAAGAATAGCTCGTTTTGCACGGTTTTGCGCTACAAAATGCTATTATTCTAGGGCCTACATTTATGTAGGGCCTGGACTAATAGCTTTTTTTTTGCACGGGTTTGCGCGGTTTGCCCGTGCCAGCCCCCGCTCATTTGATTGGTTCGCCCAACCCGTTGGTTTCCCGAGCACCCCAAACCCTAACCCAAAAAAAGGAGATGAGCAGGCCCCGGGAATTCCGACGGCCCCGCGCAATGTCTCGAAACCCTTTTTTCTAGTGTTTTCAGGCAATTCCAACTTGAGTGTGATCAAAGTTTTTTTTTGCGCCAAAACGGGTCCGACCGAGGTTCCCTGGACGCAGGGAGGCCGGGTCGTGCCTAAAAAAAATCATTTTTCAAAGGAGGCTAGTCGAGGGTCCTGGGCCTCGGAGGCGCCAGGAAGTCGTCCAGCTGCCTCACAGCCGGCCAGCTTCAGCAGGGTCTCGCGGCCCTCCGTGCTGCGGACGGTCATGGAGTCCACGGCCCCCAGCTGCTGCACGTCGCCGCACTGAGGGTTGAAGCTCCTCGCCGCGTTCGTCGGCGCTCGGATGGGGCCGCGCGTTGTAGGCCCCGGCCGCCCGCTCGAAGTGGTCGCTCCACTGCCCGCCCTTGCGCGCCACCCTCGTGGCCAGGTCCTTCTTCAGCGTCTGGATGCCCCGGTCCACCACGGCAATGGCGTTGCGGTCCTCGGGCCGCTTCGTCCGGTGCACGGCTTCCGCGGGCAGCCCCCGGTCCAGCGTGGCGAACTCGTTGCCCAGGTCTGTCGTGACCACAAAGTTCCCGTCGTCCCCCGTCAGCTCCCGCGCGGCGCGCTTGGTGGCGCGGCCCACCGTCTCGGCGTTCTTGTTCTGCAGAGGTTCCACGGCGGCCTCCGGGTGAAGACGTCCATCACCACCAGGCCGTACTTCGTCTTCCCCCGCGTGTTCTGGCTGAAGTCGATGAGGTCGGCCTGCAGCCGGTCGTTGGGCCCCTCGGCGGCCGACTTGCCCAGCGCGCGCGGCCGGGGCGCCTGCACCTGCCGGCCCACGTCGGCCTTCAGCGCCTCGAAGGCCATGGCCTGCGTCACGTCGAGGTCGCGCTGCCTCGCGAGTTGGTACAGCTTCCGCGGGCCCCGCACGTTGAAGTCGTCGGCCAGGTCCCTCAGCGCCTCCATTTAAAAAAGCAGCTTTGTTGCCCCAAAAAGGAGCTTGAGCAAGGGTCCTCTAGAACGAGGAACACAGCTACTTCCCCGCTGGGCCTGCCAGGCTTCCACCTCGTCCAGCCGGGCCTGGAAGCCCTTGCACACCCCCCACAGCACGCTGGTGAGGTGCGAGTAGTCGAGAGTAACCATCTCCGTGCCGTCGCTCCACCGGGCGGTGCCCGTCAAATTCTTCCACTTTGTTCCTGCGAAGTCGTTTGAGGCGAAGCCCAGCCTCAGGTCCTCGTTCATGTCCGGGCGCTTGTACTGCTTGGCCTCCACGGAGTCAAAGAGCTGCTGGAGCTCCGCCACGTCGGCCTCCGCCATCACCGTCTTCACCCGGCTGTCCGACAAATTCGTGAAGCTCGTGTTGCAGACCACGTTGCCCGTGTTGCCCGCGATCACGAGGCAGCCGGGGTTCCTCTGGTTCGTGGTCAGGGACAGCTGCGTGGAGAGGCTCTTCGTCTGCACCAGCGCCTCGTCGTTGATCATGATCAGCTCGCACTGGTGCGTCCCGCCGTCCCGCTCCAGGAAGACCCTGGCGCTCTGGTTGCCCAGCAGCCGCAGCTCCGGGCCGCTGTCGGGGGCCGCGCTGTGCGTCAGCGCGGCCGACAACGACTACGTGGGCGTCACCGGCACCTTCCTCGGCACGCCCTCGCAGGGCGTCTGGAGCACGGCGCGCCTGGACTCTCGGTGCCGCCGGGCGGAATCCTTCGGCGGCTCTATCCCCGGGCTGGTGCAGCAGTCGGCGGGCACGCTGGACCTGTGCAGCATGCAGATCAGGGCCTCAGCCTTCGAGGGAGAGTCGGTCTCCGTGACGGACCTGCTGGCGGACTCGCTGGCCCTCACGGGCTCGGCCACGCTGGACGGGCTCACCGCGCAGGGCAACGTGGGCTGCGACCAGCTGCTGTGCAACGACGTGAACTGCACCAACATTTTCACGACGGGCGTGGACGCCTCGGGCGCAGTCTCCTGCGCAGCGCTCACAGCCACAGGCACCGTCGCCGGAGCCACGCTGTCGTCCACAGGGGCCGTGTCAGGCAGCTCACTGAGCATCACCGGCGCGGCCAGCGTGGGCCTGTTGAGCTCCGCCACAGGAATCACGGGCAGCACGTTGACCATCAACAACACGGCCAACGCCGGGAACTTCACCACGGTGGGCGACGTGTCCACGGGCACATTGACGGCCTCGGGCGCAGCAACCGCGGCGAGCTTCGCAGCCACCGGTGCGCTCACGGGCGCCACGCTGACGATCACCGGGGCGGCCTCCGCGGGCCCGCTGGACTGCGAGAGCCTGGACTGCACCTTCACGGCCACGAGCGGCGGAGTGTCGACGGGCAGCGTGGTCTGCGGCGACGTGACGAGCTCGGGCACGGTCTCCGCACCACAGCTCTTCGCCTCCAACACGCTCACCGTGACCAACGCCTCAGACTTCTCGGACGATCTCTTCCTGACGAAGAACTGGGCGGGCTGGAGCAAGCTGCAAGTGTCCAACAACATCACCAAGTTGGAGGCCGTGCCCAGCCGGTACCGGCAGCCGAAGGAGTAGCGTCTCCCCGGCGTCAGCGTGTAGGTGCGCACAATGTTCCAGGCGAAGGCAGCTCAGGGTCATGGCGTAGCCCGAGGCCACGGCTCTGGCTGTTGGAGCGCACCAGAAAATTGCCTATAGCGTGGTGAGTGTGGGCTCCAGCAGCACCTCGCCCATAGCAGTCTGCCGTGATGCTCAGCGTGTCGTCGCCGTTGGCCAGCGCAGCAGAGAGAGGAGCCATGAAGTGCAGGTTGCGAACGAGTTGCTTCCGCAAAGGAGCTCCCAAGTTGTGAAGCCCGCCCAGGCCGGCGCGTTAACAACTCCGCTGCCGGAAAGCTGCAGGGCGGCGAGCTCCGCGAGGATTGCGTCGAGGGCGCTCTGGAGCGTGGTCTTGCTGGCTGAGAGCGCGGCGTTCGTGGCGTATGAGGCCAGCAGCGTCGCGTCGGCCTTGGCCCCCTGGAGCGCCGTGATGCTGGCGTCCCGGCTAGCAAGCTGCGCTGCGACGAAGGCCTCGGCGGCGAGACCCAGCAGGGCATTTGCTATCTTGGTGTCTACCTCCAGTGGAGTGTCCAGTCCGTCCACCGTGGAGAGCAGGGAGGCCAGCGCGCTTGCGTCCGCCTTGCCGAGGAGGGCGGCGTCCAGGGCTGCCGTGGTGCGGTCCAAGAGTCCACCTCCGAGGAAGTGTCCACGGCCTGCAGCCCCGAGATGGAGGCGTCTCTGCTTGCAAGCTCGGAGGCCAGCGCCGCGGCGGTGACGGCCCCCAGGAGAGCGTTGGCCACCTTGGTGTCTACCTCCAGCGGCGTGATCCTCGCCGCTATGTCCAGGGAGTGCTGGTCCACCACCGTCTTGAGGCCGTAGTTGGCGGCCACCGTGGCCAGCGTGGCGTTGTTGGCCGAGGCGATGGAGCCGTTCATGGCCGCCGTGGTGCTGTAGTTGGACAGCTTCAGGTCCACGCCGTCCGGGGTGCTCTTGGTGGCCACCACGCCCTCCAGCACGTCGAAGGCCGACTGGTCTGCCTTGTTGGAGAGACCCGTGGTCAGCAAGCTCTGCAGCGCGGCGATGCTGCTTCCGTGCGCGGCCACCTGTCCGTCCGTGGTGGCCAGGGCCGCCGCCGTGGCCAGGGGCGCAATTGCCGGCGCCAGCGCGCTGCTGTCCAGCTTGGAGGCCAGCTCTGCGGTGACTCGGTCGTCCAGGGACTGGATGGCTGCCGCGTTGTTGCCGGAGGCTGCCGTGTTCACCGCCAGGTCCGTTACTTGAGCGTAGGGCGTCAAAGCCAGCTGCCCTGCGGTGACGTGCGTGCCGTCAGTCACCTCTCCGTTGTCCAGGAACTCCGGGATATTGCCGGTGACAGGTCCTTCAAACATGTTTACATATGTTTTCGCCGACGCCTTGGTCCAGTGGCTAAGGCGCAAGGAGCTAAGCGCTTCTTACTCCGCACGGGGCTCGATTCCTGCCGCGAGCGCAGTTGAGGGCGGATGAAGCTGTCGTTCAAGTCCTTCTTCCCCTCGGCGTCCTCGAATCTGTACATCAAGAAGTGGACGTTGATCCTCTTGCCGCAAACGGACGCGGCCTTGCTGCGGCGCTCCACCACGCCCGCACTCTTCAGCAGGGGACGTTGAGCTTCACCCGCTTGCCCGGCTGCTCCACCTCGTGCTCCTGCCGGGTCGCTTTGATGAAGGACTCGCAGGCCGCGTGGATGTCCTCCCTGCTGTCCGCACTCGAGGCGCCGGGGGCTCTCTCCGTTTTGGTGGACAGGAAGGACCTCACCAGGTCGCCCACCTCGTCCTTCACCTCCACCTTCAGCAGGGCCAGGCATTTCGTGGGAATCGGGCCGATGGAGCGCATGGGCCTGTCCTTCAAAAGGTGCTTGTAGACCATGTACAGGATCGCGAAAAAGGAGGGTGTGGTGGATCGAATGGTGTCCTCCACCGGGACCCACGTCTTCTGGTTGGCCTCTACCGGATTGTCCGTGAACACCGAGATGTGCTCCACGATGGCGGTCCTCTGTCGCACGGCGTAGTCGGACACGAGCGGCGGGGGCTCGTTGGCGGCGAAAAACGCCAAGAACTGTGGCTTGTACCTCACGATCTTCTCGTACAGGTCGCGCCCAGACAGCTCGGAGATCGGGTCGGTGAACTTCTTGTACACCTGGAGCCGCATCGTCTCACTCCCGTCCATTCCCGGATGCTCACAAACCTTCTGGCGCGGCAAAGCGCATAGACGGGGGAGGGTGCGTTGGGGTCGCGAATCTTGGAGAACGTGGAGGCATCGATGGTCACCGCGTACGACCCCAGGATGGAACCCATCAGGTTGCACAGAGTGTCCTTGCCGTTCCGCCCCACGCCGCGCGTCCAGCGCCGCGGCCTGCTTCAGCCCGAAAGTGCCCTTGGCCAGGAGCATGAGTTCGTAGATCGTCGACGCCCAGTCGTCCTGGGTCCACGCGTGCAGTACCCCCAGTTCCGGGATGAGGTTGCAAAGCTCGTCGAGCTTCGAGTGGATGTCGGGAATCAGGTCGTACCCGTCCACGGACTTCCAGAACGAGTTCTGTTGCCGGCGGACTTCCTCCAGCGCCTCCTCAAACTTCTCCATGACCGGAGTCTCCCACCAAGCGGGCCAGGAGTGCGACCACCCAGTGGAGCGGGTGATCCTCATGGTGGGCCGCACAGGCGTCCACTCCAGCGTCTTGCTGTTCAAGACCATGCCCTCGAAGTTGACTTGTCATCCAACTCCCGACTGGGGTAGCTGTGCACACAGAGATGAGTCCTGCATGCGTCGGCCACAGCCTTCACGAAGGACTGGTTGGAGAACTTCCACTGCGACTCGATCTCCACGGCGCTCTCCGCCGTGCGCCAGGCCGTCTTGTAGTCGGACAGATCTCGCTGGCACACGACCTGGACGATCCACTTGAGCACGTCGGTGGCGGAATCTTCTTGGCCGGGTCGTACCAGCACTTGCGTCCAGTGTCCGAGAGGATTTTGAAGATCTCGTGCACTCGGTACAGCACGGACTTGATCTCGTTGCGGAGCAGGCCCAAATCGCCCTCGAACTCCAAGAAGAGACCGTCGTGCTCGTAGGCGAGCACGTTCCCGCCCAACCTATGGACCACGTTCACAACCCTGTCAATGAGCTCCCTCTCCTGTGCGGTGTTCAAAACGTAGCAGAGGAGCTCGCGGGGTCGGGCAGTCTCGTTTCTCAGCCGTTTCAGTACGTCGCGGTTCTTCGAGCAGTCCTCGGCAACCAGAGCTCTCACCGTCCTCTGAAACTCGAGCGCGTAGTCCATCATTGGAAAGGTCGTCATCTCGTGCGCCGTCACCCAATTCTCGATGCTGCCACCGTAGAGGAGCCTCAGGTACAGCTCCTTCGCTGCAGTTCGGTCGGGGTGCGTCTTTGCCAGCACGGCGTTCCGCTCTGCCACGAAGTTCTTCAAAAATGCGGAATCGTGTCGGGCCGCGATAAGTGTGGGGTGGCAGTTCTCCAGGTCGAACGTGTAGTGGTTGCGCAGCCCGGCTCTGGCCACGTCTCTCAACCATCTTGGCAGCATGAAGGTGGAAGCCGCCATGTGCCCGCTGGCCACTCGCGGGTTCTTCCTGCGGAGCGCCTTCAACTGATCCCCGTCCGCCCCTCCCGTGCGCCGCCTCCCCTTCTTCTTGAGAGCCACCATGAGACACTCCTCGAAGTAGACTGTCTTGTAGGCGCGTGCCCCGCTGCACCAGGAGATCCCCTGCGGCGCAACAGCGTGGGGCCGGAGCCGTTGCTCAAACGGAACACCTTGGATACCTCCCGCGTGGCCAGCTCTCCAAGAGCCTCCTCGTTCACGTGGTCAAAGAGAATCTGCGGCTCATTCTCCTCCTTGTCCACGTCCTCCATGAGGTGGTCTCCCAACTGGACAGGCGCCTCGGCCACTCCTTGCAACACAAGGCTCCTCGCGGCCTCGTTGTGGGCCTCCCTCTCCAGCCTGCGCCTCTCCTCCTCGGCCTCTCCGATCGCATCCCCCACGGCCTCCACGGCCCCTCCCTCCACGGCCTCCGCAATCTCCCCCTCCATTGCCTCCGCAATCTCCCCCTCCATTGCCTCCGCAATCTCCCCCTCCACGATCTCTCCCTCCACGATCTCTCCCTCCATGTTCACGTTCAGATGCTCCATGATACTGTCGGGATATCAATGGGCTACGGGAGTTCGAATTGTCTCGAGTGTGTCGAATTGATTCTGCGGACAGCGTCATACCTCTCGCTCAAACAGGACAACTATCTCCCAGGCCTCCACTCAAAGAGGACATCAAAAATGCTCGGCCCGCTTGCGTCCACGCAAGCCTCGGCCGCCGCCCAGCCGTGCACCGACGCACAGCCAGCCGAAGGGGTGGGACAGCTGAGACAATCCTGGGAAAAGGGGGTGAGACACCTGAGACACCTGAGACACCCACTAAACGTCGAACAGAAGTGTCTCAGGCGTGTCTCAGACCTGTCTCAGCAATAGCAAGACAGCCATTTGAAGATTGAGACAAACCACGAGCAGGTGTCTCAACCTTACGCTGGCGGCTGTCTCAGGTGTCTCAGGTGTCTCGCCCCCCTTTTCCCAGGATTGAGTCCTTGGCTGGTTGTGGTGTGTCTCAATCTTACGCTGGCTGCCTTGTTATTACCGGGACAGGTCTGAGACACGCCTGAGACACTCCTGTTCGACGTTTAGTGGCTGTCTCAGGTGTCTCAGGTGTCTCACCCCCTTTTCCCAGGATTGACTCAGCCCTCTCAGTCCTCGGCTGGTTGTGGTCAGCCTAAAGAGATCCGAGGGCCCCAAAAATCCGGAGGAAAAATCGCATCCGTCGGCAAGTATCAAAACGAGGTTGGGCGAACCAGTACTAAGGATCGTTGGGCGAACCAGTATTGGGCGAATCCGTACTAAGAGCCCGTTGGGCGAGTCAGTACTAAGGGCCGTTGGGCAAGTCAGTACTAAGGGCCGTTGGGCGAGTCAGTACTAAGGGTCGTTGGGCAAGTCAGCACTAAGGGCCGTTGGGCAAATCCGTACAAGTAAGGTCCGGCGAAAGTGGACTTCACGTACTACTTTCGTACTTAAAAGTTGCGATTTTCCAGCCCCAGCTGCGAAAGTGGACTTCACGTACTACTTTCGTACTTTGGAGCTCCAGCTGCGAAAGTTGACTTCGCGTACTACTTCCGCACTTAAAAGTTGTGATTTTCAATCCCCAGCTGCGAAAGTGGACTTCACGTACTACTTTCGTACTTAAAAGTTGCGATTTTCCAGCCCCAGCTGCGAAAGTGGACTTCACGTACTACTTTCGTACTTTGGAGCTCCAGCTGAGAAAGTTGACTTCGCGTACTACTTCCGTACTTAAAAAATGCGATTTTCGAGCCCCAGCTGCGAAAGTGGACATCACGTACTACTTTCGTACTTGAAAGTTGTGATTTTCAGCCCCAGCTGCGAAAGTTGACTTCTTTCATACTTAAAAGTTGCGCTTTTCAAGCGCCAGCTGCGAAGTGGACTTCGCGTACTACTTTCGTACTTAAAAGTTGTGATTTTCAAGCCCCAGCTGCGAAAGTTGACTTCGCGTACTACTTCCGTACTTAAAAGTTGCGATTTTCCAGCCCCAGCTGCGAAAGTGGACTTCACGTACTACTTTCCGTACTTAAAAGTTGCGATTTTCCAGCCCCAGCTGCGAAAGTGGACTTCACGTACTACTTTCGTACTTTGGAGCTCCAGCTGCGAAAGTTGACTTCGCGTACTACTTCCGTACTTAAAAGTTGCGATTTTCGAAAGTGGACTTCACGTACTACTTTCGTACGTAAAAGTTGCGATTTTCAAGCCCCAGCTGCGAAAGTTGACTTCGCGTGCTACTTTCGTACTTAAAAGTTGCGATTCTCGAGCCCCGGCTACGAAAGTTGACCTTGCGAAAGTGCTGCGCCTGCCACGAAATCTATACTTGACCTTGCGAAAGTGGCACTCCTGCCGCGGGTTTTGCACTTGACCTTGCGAAAGTGCTGCGCCTGCCCCGAAATCTGCGCTTGACCTTGCGAAAGTGCTGCGCCTGCCACGAAATCTATACTTGACCTTGCGAAAGTGCTGCGCCTGCCACGAAATCGATACTTGACCTTGCGAAAGTGCTGCGCCTGCCACGAAATCTATACTTGACCTTGCGAAAGTGCTGCGCCTGCCACGCAATTCAAACCTTGCGAAACCTTCGCGCGGCCGTGCCAATGGGCCCGTCGCCGAACCCGTTCCGAGACCGTTTAACCACCGTTCCGAGACCGTTCCGAGACCGTTCCTCCGTACAGGCGTCGCAGCCGAGGTGGTTTGCGCACAGTCCGGAAGCCCAATTCACGCACAGCGCCAACGTTTTCTGCATCTTGCCTTCCCCCAGCTCGCAGAGAGTGCTTGCGAAAGTGCTGCGCCTGCCACGAAATCGATACTTGACCTTGCGAAAGTGCTGCGCCTGCCACGAAATCTAAACTTGACCTTGCGAAAGTGCTGCGAAAGTGCTGCGCCTGCCACGCAATTCAAACCTTGCGAAACCTTCGCGCGGCCGTGCCAATGGGCCCGTCTCCGAACCCGTTCCGAGACCGTTCCGAGGACTGTTCCAGCCCGTTCGCCGTCCGTGGGGGCCAGGATCTGCTCTCCTATGGCGGCCACCACCTCGTCGGCCCTCCGTCGTCCGGAAAGCGCACTGCTATCTGCAGCGCAGAGGCTGCCTCCGTGACTCCGAGCTTGCCCGCAAGGAGGCCGTCTACTTGTGCGTTGGTGTAGTAGCTGAGCAGGGCGGCGGCGATGCTCGAGGCCGTCGCCGTGTCCTGGTCTGCGGCTGAGCGGTACGCCACCAGCGCCGAGGTGATTGGGTTGGTTGTGAAGACGTCCTGGTCCGGGCCCGTCCGGTAGGCCAGCAGCGCGCCCGCGATGGCGGCCTGCGTCTGCGTGTCCTGCGCGCTCGCCGTGCGGTAATCTCCCAACAGGGCGTCCACTTGTGAGGAGGTGTAGTAGGCCAGCAGCGCGGCTGTGATGGCCCCGGTCGCGTCTCCGCGTCCTGCGCCGTTCCGGTTCGGTAGTCTCCCAACAGAGTGTCCACTTGTGAGGAGGTGTAGTAGGCCAGCAGGGCTGCTGTTATGGCGGCGTCCGCCGCTGCGACGGAGTAGCAGTCTGCCGTGATGCTCAGCGTGTCGTCGCCGTTGGCCAGCGCAGCAGAGAGAGGAGCCACGAAATGCAGGGTGCGAACGACGTTGCTTCCGCGAAGGAGCTCCCAAGTTGTGAAGCCCGCCCAGGCCGGCGCGTTAACAACTCCGCCGCCGGAAAGCTGCAGGGCGGCGAGCACCGCGAGGATTGCGTCGAGGGCGCTCTGGAGCGCGGTCTCGCTGGCGGAGAGCGCGGCGTTCGTGGCGTACGAGGCCAGCAGCGCCGCGTCGGCCTTGGAGGCCTGGAGCGCCGTGATGCTGGCGTCCCGGCTAGCAAGCTGCGCTGCGACGAAGGCCTCGGTGGCGAGGCCCAGCAGCGCATTTGCTATCTTGGTGTCTACCTCCAGCGGCGTGTCCAGCCCGTCCACCGTGGAGAGCAGGGCGGCCAGCGCGCTGGCGTCCGCCTTGCCGAGGAGGGCGGCGTCCAGGGCTGCCGTGGTGACTGCGCCCAGGAGGGCCGCCGCTATCTTAGAGTCCACCTCGGAGGAAGTGTCCACGGCCGACTGCAGGGCGTAAGCGGTCAGCGCGCTGGCGTCCGCCTTGGAGGCCTGCAGCCCCGAGATGGTGGCGTCTCTGCTCGCGAGCTCGGAGGCCAGCGCCGCGGCGGTGACGGCCCCAGGAGAGCGTTGGCCACCTTGGTGTCCACCTCCAGCGGCGTGATCCTCGCCGCTATGTCCAGGGAGTGTTGGTCCACCACCGTCTTGAGACCGTAGTTGGCGGCCACCGTGGCCAGCGTGGCGTTGTTGGCCGAGGCGATGGACCCGTTCATGGCCGCCGTGGTGCTGTAGTTGGACAGCTTCAGGTCCACGCCGTCCGGGGTGCTCTTGGTGGCCACCACGCCCTCCAGCACGTCGAAGGCCGACTGGTCTGCCTTGTTGGAGAGGCCCGTGGTCAGCGAGCCAGGGGCGCAATCGCCGGTGCCAGCGCGCTGCTGTCCAGCTTGGAGGCCAGCTCCGCGGTGACTCTGTCGTCCAGGGACTGGATGGCCGCCGCGTTGTTGCCGGCGGCTGCCGTGTTCACCGCCAGGTCCGTTACTTGAGCGTACGGGGTGAGAGCGAGGGCCAGCTGCCCTGCGGTGACGTGCGTGCCGTCAGTCACCTCTCCGTTGTCCAGGACCTCCGGGATGTTGCCGGTGACAGGTCCTTCAAACATGTTTTCTTAGGAGTAGGTGGTATACGAATTCATAACGCAGGGGTGTTGTACTTTCGCAGCGCGCCCTCACAGGTCCTTCGTGGCGTTCCGGCCGTTCGGAGAAGTTTCCTCGTGATTCGGGGGTTGGTGTGTTTTTGACACACCTCACAGGCGTCGCCGCTTGTTGGTGTGTCAAACACACCAACCCCTCTTCGGCACAAGTTTCCGCACGTGTCACAGTCCGTGGGTGACCTTGAAAGCGAGGCCGGCTCCGCGGCTTCGGTCTTGGAGCGAGGCCGGCTCCGCGGCTTCGGTCTTGGAGCGAGGCCGGCTCCGCGGCTTCGGTCTTGGAGCGAGGCCGGCTCCGCGGCTTCGGTCTTGGAGCGAGGCCGGCTCCGCGGCTTCGGTCTTGGAGCCCGCACCAGGCACGCACCAGGGTTTTTTCGGATGTGACTCAATTTTTGATTTGACCGATTTCGCCGGTCAATCGCGGGACCTGCGCACGATGGAGCCAGTGGCCGGCAAAACCGGACACTGCTTCGTAGTTGGTGCGAGACATCAGCTGCGTGCCCTCCATGTCGGCGGGCTGGCGCGGCTCTGCCGGGCAGGTTCGCCGAAACTTTAGGCAGTTGTCCCCACAGGACCACTGGAAAAAAATTTTCACGGTTGTCGTCTAAGCCGACGTCTAAGCCGACAACCTCGACATTTTTTTTTGCTGGGAAGAATCTCGACCTTGGCGTGGGCTCGGCAGGAGGCTTCTATGCCGGGCAGGCGCGGCCGGGCTCCGATGCCGGGCAGGGTGGCGCGGCTGTGAACACGAAGTGCCTCGGAACTGGAAACAGGCACGGACCATTTTTTGGTTGCTGCCCGCACCAGGGAATTTGAATTGAAGGATATGATCCTTCAATTCCTGGTATACTTCCAGTACGACACGAACGTCTTGCGCACTCGCGGACTTGCCGCCGACCAACCCGTACTCATTGGGCGAGCCAGTTGGGCGAGCCAGTTGGGCGAGCCAGTACTAAGGGGCCGTTGGGCGAGCCGGTACTAAGGGGCCGTTGGGCGAGCCGGTACTAAGGGGCCGTTGGGCGAGCCATCAAACAAGGTTGGGCGAGCCAGTACTCATTGGGCGAGCCAGTACTCATTGGGCGAGCCAGTACTCATTGGGCGAGCCAGTACTCATTGGGCAAGCCCGTATTGGGCGAGCCATCAAACGAGGTTGGGCGAGCCCGTACTCATTGGGCGAGCCCGTACTTGGGCGAGCCAGTACTAAGGAGCCGTTGGGCGAGCCAGTTGGGCGAGCCACTCAACCACTTTCACAGTGGCCTCCACGCGCCTGCTTGGTAGGAGCGGTGCCAGCTCGGCACGTGCCCGCTCGGCACGGTGCCTGCTCGGCACGTTTAGTTAAGTGCCAGCTCGGCACGTGCCCGCTCGGCACATCTACTTACTAGTGCCTGCTCGGCACGTGCCCGCTCGGCACATCTACTTACTAGTGCCTGCTCGGCACGTGCCCGCTCGGCACTGCCTGTGCCTGCTCGGCACGTGCCCGCTCGGCACTGCCTGTGCCCGCTCGGCACTGTGCCTGCTCGGCACGTTTAGTTAAGTGCCTGCTCGGCACTGTGCCTGCTCGGCACAGTTAGTTAGGTGCCCGCTCGGCACCGCCCTGCCTGCGAAGTTCTCCAGGACCGACACCTGACACGTACGGCCTGACAGGAAAAAAAAACAGGGGGGAGGGGCACGGGGCTGAGCCACATGACATGCAAAACCGTGCGAAAAAACGTGCAAGCTGTTCCACATGTCATGTCATGCAAAAAACAAGCTGTTCCACGTGTCATGCAAAAAAACAAGCTGTTTGTCATGTCATGCAAAAAAACAAGCTGTTCCACGTGTCATGCAAAAAACAAGCTGTTCCACATGTCATGCAAAAACCATGCAAAAACCACGCAAAAACCATGCAAAACACCATGTCCAAAACACCATGAAAAAACACCATGCAAAAACCGCGCAAAATGCGGCGCGTACGGGCGCCAACCCGCCGCTCCCCGGGTTCCTTGCTATACGTGCTATATGAGGCTCTATCTCACCAGGAAGCCACTGAACAATCCCACTCTACCGGGTCTTGCTATACGTGCTATATGTGCTATATCTCACAAGGCAAGCCACTGAACATCCACTCTCCCCGGGTTCCTTGCTATATGTACTATATGTGCTATATGGCCCTATATAGCACATATAGTACAGATTTCGCGCGTACAGAGTATATAGGGCCCGGGAGAGTGGGGGTTCAGCGGCTTGGCGTGTAAGATATAGCACATATAGCACATATAGCAAGGAACCCGGGGAGAGTGGATGTTCAGTGGCTTGGCGTGTAAGATATAGCACATATAGCACATATAGCAAGGACCCGGCGGAGAGTGGGGGTTCAGCGGCTTGGCGCGGCAATGCCGGGCAGGCGCGGCAGGGTGGCGCACCCAAGCCGTATGACCGTATGATCCGTATGATTCGTATGACTCGGCGGGCTGGCGTGTCAGGCGCGCCTGGAAACAGGCACCAACCATTTTTTGGTTGCTGCCCGCGTGGAGTTCCGCGTGGAGTTCCGCGTGGAGTTCCCCTCAATCCTGGGGCCACAACAGGATTGAAGGGAGCAATCCTGGGGCCACAACAGGATTGAAGGGAGCAATCCTGGGGCCACAACAGGATTGAATCCAAGAACATGTTCATCCGACATGTATTCCGACATGTTGAAGAAATTAAGCGTATAGCAAGGAACCCGGGGAAAGTGGAGGTTTCGCGGCTTGGCGCGGCAGAAATGTGAACACGAGTGGCAATTCTGTTGGCACTTGTGTTGAAGAAATTAAGCGTATAGCAAGGAATCCTGGGGGAATTTCAATGCAGGGATACTGCAGGGAATCCTTGCATTCCCGGTATCTCTCTCTTTAGAGGGGGTTTCCCAAATGGTTTATATTCTACCTGAGAGGCTCCCAGCACTCGTCCGTCCAGCATTTGACCTCGTCCTGCGAAGGATTCGAAGTCTAAAACGCTGCGTGGAGGCGTGAGGCTGCAAAATAATGACCCCCAGATATGCGCCGCAATTTGGCTCCAGGTTGCATTTCAAGCGATGTCAAGCTTTGCCAAAGGAAACCCCTTTTCCCTTTTTTTCGGGGACCCCTTTTTTGGGACCCCTTGTTTTCTTTTTTTTTTGGTTTTTCTTAGCCCTGCAAAGGTTGGCTCGCTTGAAATGCAACCTGGAGCCAAATTGCAAGCATATCTAGGGGTCTCTATTTTGCAGCCTCACGCCTCCACGCAGCGTTTTAGACTTCGAATCCTTCGCAGGACGAGGTCAAATGCTGGACGGACGAGTGCTGGGAGCCTCTCAGGTAGAATATAAACCATTTGGGAAACCCCCTCTAAAGAGAGAGGGTCGGCGCAGCGGCGACGGCAGGGTTGGCTGTGGGGCTCGCAGGCGGCGCAGCCTACGGCCTCGCGCGCGGCACGGGCTGGGTCCTCGAGAACACGCTCTTCCGGCCCCAGCAGGGCAGCGAGGACGCGGCCGTGCAGAACGTCCGTCCGCCAACAACATGAATGACGCCGCACTTCACGCTGCACACCGGCAGCAGCACGTCCGGCAGCCCCGCAAGCAGCCGCGCCTCCTTGCAGTCCGGCTTCCGCGTGCAGGCGCAGTCCAACAACACGCCGCGCCCCTTCTCCTGGGGCCTGAACCCCGTGGCCCGCCCCAGTTCCAGCCAAGCTTGCAGGCGAGCTCCAGTTCCGGACGCCGGAGCCTGCCTCCGCCCAGCTTTGACCAGCTGGCGCGACACATTGAGGCTGCTTAAAAAAAACAAACACCCTCCTTCTGGGGAGAGTTTTTTTGTTTTGCACGGTTTTGGGTAACAAAATCTATTAGTCCAGGCCGTACACACATGTACACCTGGACTAATAGCTTTTTTGCCCGGTTTTGCGCCACAAAAAGCTATTACTTCAGGCCGTACATGCATGTACACCCTGGAGTAATAGTTTTTTCGCACGATTTTGCGCTGCAAAATGCTATTCCTCCAGTGCCTACATTGATGTACGCACTATATATATGAGGAATAGTTTTTCTTCGCGTACGAGTCAAAATGCGTGTATATAAACAAGCATGGCGGTAGTCACCGCCGGAGCCCAGGATGAGCTGATGCAGAGCCTGGACTACAAGCTGAAAACAAGCAACACCAGCTACGTGACGGCGCGGCATGACGTGCAGTACTTCCCCAGCTCGCTGAGCTTCTTCTCCCCCACAACCTCGAGGTCCGCCGCATCCCGCTGACCAGCGGCACGTCCTTCATCGACCCCGAGTCCATCAAGATCGCCTTCCGCGTAGGAACACGGACGGCGCCAACCCGCTGGCCCCGGCCGTCGCAGCGCTGGCCGTTGGCGAAGACCTGGACGCGCTGGACCAGCGAGCTGGGGAAGTACTGCACGTCATGCCGCGCCGTCACGGAGCTGGTGTTGCTTGTTTTCAGCTTGTAGTCCAGGCTCTGCATCAGCTCATCCTGGGCTCCGGCGGTGACTACCTCCATGCTTGTTTAAAAACACGCATTTTGGCTCGTACGGCGAAGAAAAACTATTCCTCATATATATAGTGCGTACATCAATGTAGGCACTGGAGGAATAGCATTTTGCAGCGCAAAATCGTGCGAAAAAACTATTACTCCAGGGTACGGGCAAAACCGGGCAAAAAAGCTATTAGTCCAGGGTGTACATGTATGTACGGCCTGGACTAATAGCATTTTGTTACCCAAAACCGTGCAAAACCGTGCAAAAAAACTCTCCCCCAGGAGGAGGGTTTTTATTTTGTTTAAGCAGCCTCAATGTCTCGCGCCAGCTGGTCAAAGCTGGGCGGAGGCAGGCTCCGGCGTCCGGAACTGGCTCAGGCTGAGTGGCGTCATTCATGTTGTTGGCGGACCGGACGTCCTGCACGGCCGCGTCCTCGCTGCCCTGCTGGGGCCGGAAGAGCGTGTTCTCGAGGACCCAGCCCGTGCCGCGCGCGAGGCCGTAGGCTGCGCCGCCTGCGAGCCCCACAGCCAACCCTGCCGTCGCCGCTGCGCCGACTCCTGCCGTGGCTGCCAACGTTCCAGCAACCTCGCCCGCCGGGGTGCGGGCTGCTGCTCCTTCTGCCAGGCCTCCCAGGTACCCGAAGGCCCACCCACACCCTCAGAGGCTACGGCCACCTCGCCCTCCTCCGCTGCCACGGCCGCCGTCTCTTCAACGGCCTGAGTAGTAAGGAATGTCAGCCTATAGTAACCTATTAATTTTCGGATTTTGGTCCCGAAACCATGCAAAACAGCCAAATTCTTCAACCCGCTGAACGTTTTTCCGATGTCACCGGTCTTTGTCACCACTCCGTTTTTGGTGCAAAAAGCGCTGAAAACGGCGAACTCCGAAAAGTGCGTTTTTCGTGTCCGGCGTCAAAAGTGCAGCCTGGGCCTCCAAATTCGCTCGTTTTCCGCCGAAAACCGGCTCCAGGTGTTCGCCGTGCTCCGAAATCCGTATTCTACCCCGAAAAACCTGCGAATTCCAGCCCGCTGAGCTTGTCGCCGCCGAAGTCACCGGTCTCTAACACGTCAGCCCGCCGAGGCACAGCCCAGAGTCAGCCAGCGTCTGACGCGGCAGCCCGCCGAGGTGCTCCCGAGTAACACGTCAGCCTGCCGAGGTTCTTCCACGTAACGCGTCAGCCCGCTGAACTCGTCACCGCCGATGTCACCGGTCTCTAACACGTCAGCCCGCCGAGGCCCCGGGAGGAATCGAACCTCCGAAACGTCGCTACGGAGAGCCCATCTCACCATGGGCTCTCGTTACCTGTCCAAAACGGCGCTTTTTGGCCCAAAAACGCTCATCAACCATGTCACCGCCTCGTCACCGCTCTCTTTGGGGCCGAAAAGTGCGCAAAAGGCTTGGAAAAGCGAGTTTGTGTACTGGTAGCACGGGAAGTTGAATTGAGGGATATTTTCCCTCAATGCATCAACGCATTCCAGCCAGTAGTCATATGCTTGTCTCCAAGCCGTTCCTAAAAAGGTCTCGGGCTCGATTCCTCCCGGGTCCGCCCCTGTTCGCCCTAATAGCAATGGTGATTCACCAATGGTTCATGAATGGGCAAGGTTGGTTCATGAATGGGCAAGGTTGGCTCAGGTCTCGTCACGTGGCCGAGGTGTTCCAAGCGTTTTTTGACCGAGATTTTCGGTCAATTCATCGCATCATGCCCAGTGACCGATTTTATAGGTCACTGCGCCACTTCGCGTACTGGTAGCACGGGGTCGATATATGATTATACCACCCTGCGCTACGAAGGCCCCGAATGTCCCATAGCGACTCAAGTGAGGGCGCGTTGCGAAAGTGCAACAACCCAGCGATACCATTTCGTAACGGCTACTCCTAAGAAAACATGTTTGAAGGACCTGTCACGGGCAACATCCCGGAGGTCCTGGACAACGGAGGTGACTGACGGCACGCACGTCACAGCAGGACAGCTGGCCCTCGCTCTGACGCCCTATGCTCAAGTAACTGACCTGGCGGTGAACACGGCAGCCGCCGGCAACAACGCCGCTGCCATCCAGTCCCTGGACGACAGAGTCACCGCAGAGCTGGCCTCAAAGCTGGACAGCAGCGCGCTGGCTCCGGCGATTGCGCCCCTAGCAACGGCTGCGGCCCTGGCCACCACGGACGGTCAGGTGGCCGCGCACGGAAGCAGCATCGCAGCGCTGCAGAGCTCGCTGACCACGGGTCTCTCCAACAAGGCAGACCAGTCGGCCCTCGACGTGCTGGAGGGCGTGGTGGCGACGAAGAGCACCCCGGACGGCGTGGACCTGAAGCTGTCCAACTACAGCACCACGGCGGCCATGAACGGCTCCATCGCCTCGGCCAACAACGCCACGCTGGCCACGGTGGCCGCCAACTACGGTATCAAGACGGTGGTGGACCAACACTCCCTGGACATAGCGGCGAGGATCACGCCGCTGGAGGTGGACACCAAGGTGGCCAACGCTCTCCTGGGGGCCGTCACCGCCGCGGCGCTGGCCTCCGAGCTTGCGAGCCGAGACGCCTCCATCTCGGGGCTGCAGGCCTCCAAGCAGACGCCAGCGCCCTGACTGCTTACGCCCTGCAGTCGGCCGTGGACACTTCCTCGGAGGTGGACTCTAAGATAGCGACGGCCCTCTTGGACGCCGTCACCACGGCAGCCCTGGACGCCGCCCTCCTCGGCAAGGCGGACGCAAGCGCGCTGGCCGCCCTGCTCTCCACGGTGGACGGCTTGGACACGCCGCTGGAGGTAGACACCCAGATAGCAAATGCCCTGCTGGGTCTCGCCACCGAGGCCTTCGTCGCAGCGCAGCTTGCTAGCCGGGACGCCAGCATCACGGCGCTCCAGGGGGGCCAAGGCCGACGCGACGCTGCTGGCCTCATACGCCACGAACGCCGCGCTCTCGGCCAGCGAGACCACGCTCCAGAGCGCCCTCGACGCAATCCTCGCGGAGCTCGCAGCCCTGCAGCTTTCCGGCAGCGGCGGAGTTGTTAACGCGCCGGCCTGGGTGGGCTTCACGACTTGGGAGCTCGTTCGTGGAAGTAACGTCGTTCGCAACCTGCATTTCGTGGCTCCTCTCTCTGCTGCGCTTGCCAACGGCGACGACACGCTGAGCATCACGGCAGACTGCTACTCCACGGCGTGCACTGACGCTGCCATAACAGCAGCCCTGCTGGCCTACTACACCTCGGTGCAGGTAGACGCGCTGTTGGGAGACTACCGCACAGGGGCAGCGCAGGACGCTGAGACGACCAGCGCCATCCCAGCAGCGCTGCTGGCCTACTACACCTCGGCGCAGGTAGACGCGCTGTTGGGAGACTACCGCACGGCAAGCGCGCAGGACACGCAGACGCAGGCCGCCATCGCGGGCGCGCTGCTGGCCTACCGGACGGGCCCGGACCAGGACGTCTTCCCAACCAACCAAATCACCTCGGCGCTGGTGGCGTACCGCTCAGCCGCAGACCAGGACACGGCGACGGCCTCGAGCATCGCCGCCGCGCTGCTCAGCTACTACACCATCGCGCAAGTAGACGGCCTCCTCGCCGGCACGCTCGGAGTCGCGGAGGCAGCCTCGGCGCTGCAGATAGCAGTGCGCTTTCCGGACGACGGAGGGGCCGACGAGGTGGTGGCCGCCATAGGAGCGCAGATCCTGGCCCCCACGGACGTCTCGCTCTCAAACTGGACGGTTCGCCCCAGCAGCGGCTGCAGCGTGGTCCTGGCCACGCACACCGCGGGAGTAAGCGTGGACGGCTACACCCTGACCCTGGCGGCGAACCCGTGGAACATCGTGCGCACCTACAACTTGACCCCGGGCCGAGAGCTTCTCTTCGCCTGCCGCTACCGGCTCGGCACGGCCTCCAACTTCGTGGTGTACATGTCCGAGGCAGACAACGTCTACGACCCATTGTACGGCAGCTTCGTGGGCGACCAGGGTGCCTGGAGCACTGCCAAGATGTACTTCACAGAGCCTCCGAACGGGGTGGCGAAGCTGCACTTCGGGGCGCACTTCCAGGCGCCGGGCCTGCCCAACCAGACGGCTGGAACGGTGGACGTCTACGGCCTCCAGATCCTGGACGCAACCCTGGAGAGCGGCAACGCGGTGGAGGCGGAGGAGGACACGGCGGCCTCGGCGCTGCTGCTGAAGCACGAGTTCCTCGACGGAGGAGCCGACGACGTCACGCTGGCCACCCTGGGCGAGGTGCTGCTGGAGCCCACGCTCACCACGCTAGGAAATTTCCTGGTGCGCTCCAACAGCCAGAGCTCCGTGGCCTCGGCCAGCTTCCCGGTGGGAGGCTTCCAGCTGGAGGGCTACGCCATGACCCTGAGCGCCTTCGCCTGGAACATCGTGCGCACCTACACGCTGACGCCGGGGAGACGCTACTCCTTTCGGCTGCCGGTACCGGCTGGGCACGGCCTCCAACTTGGTGATGTACGTCAGCGCGGCCGACAACGACTACGTGGGCGTCACCGGCACCTTCCTCGGCACGCCCTCGCAGGGCGTCTGGAGCACGGCGCGCCTGGACTTCTCGGTGCCGCCGGGCGGAATCGCCAAGCTGCACTTCGGAGCCTTCGGAGATTCTATCCCGGGGCTGGTGCAGCAGTCGGCGGGCACGCTGGACCTGTACAGCATGCAGATCAGGGCCACTGCCTTCGAGGGAGAGTCTGTCTCAGTAACGGACCTGCTGGCGGACTCGCTGGCCCTCACGGGCTCGGCCACGCTGGACGGGCTCACCGCGCAGGGCAACGTGGGCTGCGACCAGCTGCTGTGCCACGACGTGAACTGCACCGACGTGTTCACCACGGGCGTGGACGCCTCGGGCACAGTCTCCTGCGCTGCGCTCACAGCCACCGGCACCGTCGCCGGGGCCACGCTGTCGTCCACGGGGGCCGTGTCGGGCAGCTCGCTGAGCATCACGGGCGCGGCCAGCGTGGGCCTGCTGAGCTCAGCCACCGGAATCACGGGCAGCACGTTGACCATCAACAACACGGCCAACGCCGGGAACTTCACCACGGTGGGCGACGTGTCCACGGGGACATTGACGGCCTCGGGCGCAGCAACCGCGGCGAGCTTCGCGGCCACCGGGGCGCTCACGCTGACGATCACCGGGGCGGCCTCCACGGGCCCGCTGGACTGCGAGAGCCTGGACTGCACCTTCACGGCCACGAGCGGCGGAGTGTCGACGGGCAGTGTGGTCTGCGGCGACGTGACGAGCTCGGGCACGGTCTCCGCGCCGCAGCTCTTCGCCTCCAACACGCTCATCGTGACCAACACCTCCGACTTCTCGGACGATCTCTTCCTGACGAAGAACTGGGGGGCTGGAGCAAGCTGCAGATTTCCAACAACAGCGCGGCCTCCGACAGCGGCCCGGAGCTGCGGCTGCTGGGCAACCAGAGCGCGCGGGTCTTCCTGGAGCGGGACGGCGGGGCGCACCAGTGCGAGCTCATCATGATCAACGACGAGGCGCTGGTGCAGACGAAGAGCCCCTCGACGCAGCTGTCCCTGACCACGAACCAGAGGAACCCCGGCTGCCTCGTGATCGCGGGCAACACGGGCAACGTGGTCTGCAACACGAGCTTCACGAATCTGTCGGACAGCAGGGTGAAGACGAGATGGCCGAGGCCGACGTGGCAGAGCTCCAGCAGCTGTTCGACTCCGTGGAGGCCAAGCAGTACAAGCGCCCGGACATGAACGAGGACCTGAGGCTGGGCTTCGCGTCAAACGACTTCGCAGGAACGAAGTGGAAGAACCTGACGGGCACCGCGAGGTGGAGCGACGGCACGGAGATGGTCACCCTCGACTACTCTCACCTCACCAGCGTGCTCTGGGGGGTGTGCAAGGGCTTCCAGGCCCGGCTGGACGAGGTGGAAGCCTGGCAGGCCCAGCGGGGCCGAAGAAGCCGAAGAAGCCATAAGAAACATGGCCGACGCCCGCAGGCGAACCATCAAGGCCGTCTACGAGGATCCCCGCACCGGTTTCGGCAGCATAGCGCAGACGCTGCAGCAGGCCCAGGTGAGTAGTAAGGAACATAGGCTTATAGTATCCTATTAATTTTGGTTTTTTGGTCCCCAAACCCTGCAAAACAGCCAAATTCTTCAACCTGCTGAACGTTTTTCCGATGTCACCGGTCTTTGTCACCACTCCGTTTTTGGTGCAAAAAGCGCTGAAAACGGTGAACTCCGCAAAGCGTGTTTTTTCGTGTCAGACGTCCAAAGTGGTGTCTGAGCCTCCAAGTTCGCTCGTTTTCCGCCGAAAACCGGCTCCAGACGTTTCGCCGTCAGCCGCTGAACTCGTTCACCGCTTAGTCACCGCTTTGTCACCACTGCTTTTTGGGTGCAAAGTTGCGTAAAATCGGGCCCAGTTCGAGCTCCCTTCTCGCAGGGTTTTTTTACGCGGCCGTCAGCCCGCCGGGTCCAGGCTCGGAGTTCCGACAGCCGTCCGAGGTGGTCGTCAGCCGCGAGCCTTGTCACCACGGATGTCACCACTGATGTCACCACTGATGTCACCGCTCCATCCGGCTCCGGTTTTTGGTGCAAAAAGCGCTCAAATCGGTCGAGTCCGAAGAGTCCGTTTTTCGTGTCGGACTGCAAGTGGGATGCCCGAGCCTCCAAGTTCGCTCGTTTTCCGCCGAAAAACCGGCTCCAGACGTCAGTATTCCGCTTTCGGCCCGGAAAAGCGGCGAATTCCAGCCCGCCGAGCATGTCACCGCTTGTCACCGCTTCGTCACCGCTGTCCGTCAGCCCGCCGAGCTTGTCACCACTGATGTCACCACTGATGTCACCGCTCCATCCGGCTCCGGTGTTTGGTGCAAAAAGCTCAAAACGGTCGAGTCCGAAGAGTCCGTTTTTCGTGTCGGACTGCTAGTGGGATGCCCGAGCCTCCAAATTCGCAGGTTTTCGGTCGAAAGCGGGCTCCAGACGTCAGTTTTCCGCTTTCGGCCCGGAAAAGCGGCGAATTCCAGCCCGCCGAGCATGTCACCGCTTGTCACCGCTTGTCACCGCTTGTCACCGCTTCGTCACCGCTCTCTTTGGGGCCGAAAAGTGCGCAAAAATGCTGAAAAGCGAAACCAGCTCCGCGGCTTCGGTCCGACTTCGCTCTGGTGCGGGCCTGGTGCGGGCCTGGTGCGGGCCTGGTGCGGGCCTGGAGCGGGCCTGGTGCATGCTTGGTGCGGGCCTGGTGCGGGCCTGGTGCGGGCCTGGTGCGGGCCTGGTGCGGGCCTGGTGCATGCTTGGTGCGGGCCTGGTGCGGGCCTGGTGCGGGCTGGTGCGGGCCTGGTGCGGGCCTGGTGCATGCTTGGTGCGGGCCTGGTGCGGGCCTGGTGCGGGCCTGGTGCGGGCCTGGTGCGGGCCTGGTGCATGCTTGGTGCGGGCCTGGTGCGGCCCTGGCAATCCTGCCGTGGGCACAGGATTGCTTTACTCAATCCTGGCGTGGGCACAGGATTGCCCCACTCAATCCTGGCGTGGGCACAGGATTGCCCGGAGTCAGCGCGGTGCTACACAGCACTGCGCGCTCTCGGACTCACCGCCCGGCTTCCCGGCTTCAAATTTGGCAAGTAACGCAAAGGAAATGGGGAAGATCAAGCTGTTTCCTACGACAGAGTATAGCAGTAAGCAGCCCTCTGACCCCGTGGTGCCCCTGGTGCCATGCACGGGCATCTTCCTCGGGCCATCAAAATCGGGCAAAACAGTGGCTCTGATCAGCCTGAGTCTGGAGCAGTACCGGGGCGTCTTCGAAAGGATCTACATCTTCAGTCCTTCGATAGGGATCGACGATGGCTGGATTCCCGTCAAGAAGTACATAGAGCAGGACCTGGGGGTGAACGCTGAGAAAGAGCAGGCTTACTGGGACGAATGGGACGAGGCGGCGCTGCGGGGCATCATCCAGAGGCAGCGCAAGATCACCGAGACGTCCAAGAAGATGGAAATGAAGAACCTGTACCAGGTGCTTGTAGTTATCGACGACTTTGCTGACACGCCGCAGCTCCACAAGCCTCATGGCGCCCTGGACACACTCTTCATTCGAGGCCGGCACACGCAAATCAGCACCTGGGTGAGCTCCCAGAAGCTGAGGCTCATCAGCGCGGCAGTGCGGGTCAATCAGCAATTTCTCTGCTGCTGGAGGCTGCGCAACCAGCACGAGCTGGAGGCCGTCATCGAAGAGCTCAGCGCCCTGCTGCCGAAGGACAAGCTGCACAGGAACTACGAGCAGGCGACCCGAGAACCCTATAGCTTCCTCTTCGTCTACTATCTGAAGCCAAAGAGCCAAATGTTCTACGTGCGCTTTGAAGAGCGTTTCGCACTGGAAAAAGAAGCCGATGGGAGCGGCGCTCAGCTTCCTGGGCCAGAAGCTGCTCGCCAGCTCCACGCTGATCAACGCGAGGTGTGAGAACATCTCCTGCTGCACCTCCGTTGCAGCAGTCCAGCCACCCATCGTTCGCCGAACTGGTGGCTTCCTAAAGAAAAGGATGACCACACTCTACGTGGACAGCCGCAAGAGAGTTGCCGGCTCGGACAGCGACTTCGAGGTCGACCTGGGAGAGTCCCTGCACCTGCAGAGCGACGCCAGGCTGGCCGTCTACAAGATCAGAAACGCGGACAGTTTCCTCTCGACAGACCGGGGCCGCTACCTCTACTGGGTCGACGCTGCGCTTGGGACTCTGAACTGGGCGTTGTTGCCCGAGGGCGCCTACACAGGCGCACGGCTGGCAGCCTGGATCCGCTCCAATTTCGCTACTGCCGCGTATAACGAGACCACGAACAGCCTGAGCGTAGCCTACGACGGCAACCGGCTCATCCTGAACGATTTGGAGCTGCAGCAGCAGTTCTCTGACGCTGTGGACTACCCCACCTTGCCTGCTGCCTCTCCGAGCAAGCCCTTCCGCATCGACCACATGCTCGGCCCGAGCTTCGTCTCTGGCGGGCAGCAGGTCTTTGAGTTCGTCAGAATGATGGCATACAACGAGGTCTACCTGCGCTGCGCCCAGCTGGCCAACGCCAGCCGCGTGCTGGGCAATCTGGGGGACGACATCCTGTCCAAGATAACGCTGAAGAGTGGCGTGGGCACCATCGTGGAGACCGGCTCCGATGACGGGCACTTCATGGCCGTTAGGGGCCCCATCACCCTGAGACACCTGCGCTTCCGGCTGACAGACCTGGAAGGGCAAGTCGTCCGACTGAGGGGCTCGTCCTTGTCCTTCGTGCTGTTTTTGGATCACGTCTAATCCCCCGAAGGTCTTTAAAACAAATATTTTCTATTAAAAAAACCGATGAAGCAAGCGCAACCGGCGCCAAGGCCTAGAGGCAGACCTCCGGGTAGTAAAAACAAGCCGAAGCCGCCCGAGCTGCCCCTGCCGAAGAGCAAAAAAATGATCGACGACCTGGCGAGGAGAGAAAAAATGATCGACGTCCTGCCCACGGAGCCGGCCTATGAGGCGGACTCCCCCTTCCGTCCCAAGAGGGTGAGATTTCCCACAAAGCCCAAGACGGCTCCCAAGGCTGCACCCAAGGCTGCACCCATGACCAAGGCAGCGCCCAAGGCAGCAGCCAAGGCAGCACCCATGCCTAAGGCAGCCGTGCCCAAGACAGCACCCAAGGCAGCGCCCAAGGCAGCGCCCAAGGCAGCGCCCAAGGCGGCGCCCAGGCAGCCGCCATGCCAGCTCCCAAGCCCAAGGCAGCACCCAAGCCCAAGGCAGCTCCCAAGACAGAGGCACAGTTAGAGCCCGAGGCACAGCCCGAGGCCAAGCCCGAGCCCGAGGTACAGCCCGAGCCCGAGGTACACAGAGAGGTACGGCCCGAGGTGCGGCCCGAGCCCGAAGAAGCGCCTCGGCCGAGCGAGCGCTCCATGCGCATGCTGGAGAGGCAGTCGGCTTACGACCGGCTGACGGCGGGCGCTAGCGTACTCGTGTAAAAGCGAGATGATGTCCATTGAACCACGCAGCGAGCCGCAGATGCTCCGGTGGTTCCGCAAGACTTATCCGAGCTACGACCTGCAGCCGCTGCTGCTGAAGCGCCAGCGAGAGCTGGAGGAGGCGCGGGCCTTCAACAACTGGCTGGGGGACCGCAGGCTGGCCCAAGAGGGGCAGCGGCACCTGGACGATGTGAGCCGGCTGACAGAGGCAGTGCACCGCCAGGTACCCCAGCTGCGCTACGCGCGCGCCGAGCGCAGGGGCGTCGACCGCGCAGCGGGCGAAGTTGCCGCGCAGTAACCCTTAAAGAGATGAAGACGCGTCGGGCCCACGGCTTCAGCCAGCGCCCGCGCTTCGAGCAGGTGGTGGGCTACCTGGAGCGGAATGAGCCGCTGCCCCTGGAGCAGCCGGACCGCAAGGCCACCACGTTCATCACGAGCCATTTCTACTTGGACGACTTCGTGCAGTCCAGCGCGGACCCCAACCCGCAGCCTCTGCTGCACACGCCCCTGAGGGCAATTCCTGAGGAAGGCTTCCGCACTCCCGCAGAGGCCACGGACGAGGACTTGGCCCGGATGCGCCAAGGCGGAGGAAACCGCTTCGGCGAGGACGACCTTGCAGGAGACCCGGAGGCCGACGCGCTGACGAACAACGGTCAGGGGCCGCCCTCCATCACGGGCCGTCTGCGCAGCGCTGCAGACGGCGCGCAGGCTGCAGCGGACCTCGTGGGCGCAGGAGCGGCAGGACTCGCGGCGGTGCAGGCCTTCCGCTCCCAGCTCCCCCAGGACGCTGCTGAGTACGTGCGCATGAATGTATTGCCCCGCCCAGGGCCGCAGCCGCAGCCACCACAGATCATAGGCCGACCCGACGACGTAGAGCGCCTCCTGGACGAGGCGGGGCCGCGCGCGCAGGAGGTGGAGCGTGGCGCAGCACAGGCCATAGAGGAGACGGCAGCTGTGGCCGCAGAGGAGGGAGAGGTTGCCGAAGGCGTTGCCGTTGCCGCCGAGGGCGTGGGCGGAGCCTTTGGGTACCTGGGGGGCCTGGCAGAAGGGGCCGCTGCTTTGGCGCCCACAGCGGGAGAGGTTGCTGGAGCGATGGCTGCCACGGCAGGAGTTGGAGCGGCGGCGACGGCTGGGTTGGCTGTGGGGCTTGCAGGCGGCGCCTACGGCCTGGCCCGCGGCACGGGCTGGGTGCTGGAGAACACGCTCTTCCGGCCTCAGCAGGGCAGCGAGGACGCTGCTGTGCAGGACGTCCGGTCCGCCAACAACATGAACGACGCCACTCAGCCCCAGCACTTCACGCTGCGCTCCGGCAGCAGCACTTCCGGCAGCCCCGCAAGCAGCCGCGCCTCCTCGCAATCATTCCGCGTCCAGGCGCAGGCCAACCACACGCCACGCCCTTTCTCCTGGGGCCTGAACCCAGTGACTCTGCCTCAGTCCCAGCCGAACTCTCGGGCAAGCTCTCGCAGCTCCGGGCAGTCACGCCAGAGCCGCCTGCCTCCGCCGAGCTACGACCGGCTGGCCCGAGACATCGAGGCGGCCTAGACTCTCCTTCGCCGTACGAGCGAGAATGAGTGTTGCGCTACATGTAAAGAAGCATGGAGGTAGTCACAGCCGGAGCACAGGATGAGTTGATGCAGAGCCTGGACTACAAGCTGAAAACCAGCAACACCAACTACGTGACCGCACGCCACGACGTGCAGTATTTTCCCAGCTCGCTGAGCTCCTTCTCTCCCGCCACCTCGAGGGTCTGCCGCATTCCGCTGACAAGCGGCACCTCGTTCATCGACCCCGAGTCTATCAAGATCGCCTTCAGAGTCAGAAACACGGACGCCACCAACCCGCTGGCGCCTGCCACTCCGAACCCCGCCAGTTTCATCCAGAGGATCCAGGTCTTCGCCAACGGCCAGCGCTGCGACGACATAAACTACTACGGCCGCACCGTGGCCGTGCATGACCTGCTGAAGGGCCGCGAGTACAACCAGAACAAGGCCGTGGAGGGCTTCGACGAGGTGAACAACTCTCGGACGCCCCGCGCGGTGCACCAGAGCGGCTACGCGGACGTGCTGCTGCGACCCACCATGGTGGGCATCCTGCGCTGCGGGAAGATGCTGCCGCCGCAGCTGAACCTGGTGATAGAGATCGAGTTCGCGGACGCGACGACAGCGCTGTGGTCCGAGAACGCCGGGGCGCCCCCGGCGGGAGCCACGCTGAGCACCGATTTCGAGATCCAGAACGTCCGAGTTCTGGCCTCACAGGTCGTCCTGGACTCTGCGCTGGTAGAGTCCTTCAACCGCGTGCTCCTCTCAGGTAGGTCGCTTGTGTTCAGCTACCCCACGGTGCACACGCAGCAGTCCACGGTGCCTCCGGGCGTGGCGGAGCACAACGTCACCGTGGCGCGCGCCTTCACGAAACTCATGGGAGCGTTCGTGACTTTTTGGGACAACGACGCGGGCTCTAAGATCCACCTGCTGGCCAAACCGGGGCAGGACGTGGCCCCCATCGGAGCGGCCAGGCAGGAAGACAGTCTCCTGGAGTCGCAGATGCAGCTGGGCAGCCTGCAGTACCCGCACAATCCTATGAAGGGAGCCTCTGAGCACTTCCACTTCCTATCGGTCCTAGCGGGGACCTACGACGACACGGTGCGCAACCTCGACATCGACCGCGCGGGCTACCTGCGCCACAGCTTCATAGCGGGCTTCCCGACAGAGCGCGTGCCCAAGATGCCCCTGAGCGGCGTCAGCACCCGTTCGGGCGACCTGGCTCGGTTCACATTCAAGGCGCTCGACGGTACGATGACTGATGTGTTCATCCACCTGATAGCCTATCAGCTGGTGACGCTCTCTGCCACAGGAGTCTCCGTGCTTGACTAGTAAGGGTCCATAGCTCAATTGGAAGAGGCTCTGAAGCTCTGAAGCTTGCAGACCGCAGGCTCGATTCCACCCGGGCGCGGATCATTTTTTTTTTACTTGGCGAGTGCCTTTGGGAATTCTTTTTTCCCTCGAGCCGAGACGGGTCTCCGAGACGGATCTTCCCACCTCCAACCCAGTGAGCGCCTCTCCTGGGAATAAGAAATTCCCGAGAAGGATCTTCCCGCCTCTCCTGGGAACAAGAAATCCCCGAGACGGATCTTCCCGCCTCCAGCCCGGTGAGCGCCTCTCCTTAAGAGACTTTAATTCCCAGGTCCGAGACGGATCTTATTGCCTCCAGCCCGGTGAGCGCCTCTCCTTAAGAGACTTTAATTCCCAGGTCCGAGACGGATCTTATTGCCTCCAGCCCGGTGAGCGCCTCTCCTGGGAGCGAGAAATCCCGAGACGGATCATTGTGGAGAGACGGATCATTGTGGAGAGACGGATCTTTCCGCCTCCAGCCCGGTGACCGCCTCTACCTAGAGGGCTTTTATTCCAAGGTCCGAGACGGATCTTCCCGCCTCCAGCCCGGTGAGCGCCACTCCTTAAAAGACTTTAATTCCCAGGTCCGAGACGGATCTTATTGCCTCCAGCCCGGTGAGCGCCTCTCCTGGGAGCGAGAAATCCCCGAGACGGATCATTGTGGAGAGACGGATCATTGTGGAGAGACGGATCTTTCCACCTCCAGCCCAGTGAGCGCCTCTCCTAGGGAAAGTATTTCCCCATGTCCGAGACGGTTCTTTTCGCCTCCAGCCCAGCGAGCGCCTCTGCGTAACCTTTTTGTTTGCAAAGCCCATCCCCAGACTAATTGCCACGTTTTTCCGGAAATGCTCGTTGTACGCGCGCGCCCTGGTGGGCTAGCTTGTTTTGCACGAATTTGCATGGTTTTGACAGTATTTTGCTTGATTTTCGCATGACTTGGTTTTGCACGGATTTTGACATGATTTTGCTTGATTTTCGCATGACACGGTTTTGCATGTTTTTTTGACATGATTTTCGCATGACATGGTTTTGCACGGATTTTGACATGATTTTGCTTGATTTTCGCATGACACGGTCTTGCATGGTTTTTGACATGATTTTCGCATGACAGGGTTTTACATGCTTGGAATCGGCATGCGCTTCACCCCAACACGTCCCCCCTGAGTTTTTTTTTTCCTGTCAGGCTGTCGTACGTGTCAGGTCCAGGAGAACTTCGTGGAGTGGGAGGCGGGGCAGTGCCGAGCGGGCACTTGTAACTAGACGTGCCGAGCAGGCACAGTGCCGAGCGGGCACTTGTAACTAGACGTGCCGAGCAGGCACAGTGCCGAGCGGGCACTTGTAACTAGACGTGCCGAGCAGGCACAGTGCCGAGCGGGCACTTCTAGGTAGACGTGCCGAGCGGGCACAGTGCCGTGCGGGCACTAGTAGGTAGACCACTTGTAGGTAGACGTGCCGAGCGGGCACTTGTAGCTAGACGTGCCGAGCGGGCACTAGGACGTACCGAGCGGGCACTTGTAGCTAGACGTGCCGAGCGGGCACTTGGACGTACCGAGCGGGCACTGTGCCGAGCGGGCACAGTGCCGAGGGTACCCGGTGCCGAGCGGGCACCGTAGGAGCGAGCAGCACCAAGCAGGCGACGTTGTGTTGTGGGGCCACTGTGATATAGGCGGCCACAGTACAAGCGGTTGAGCGTGCGCTTTAGTACGCCTCCGCCCAACCTCGTTTGATACAGGCTCGCCCAACCTCGTTTGATGCTGGCTCGGTCGGGTTTTTTAAGTTCTGGTTAGCCCAACGGGTCCGGGCGGGATCGTTTTTTCGAGTACTGGTCTGCCCAAAGGGCCCGGCATTTTTGGCTTAGTACTGGTCTGCCCAACGGGTCTGGAGGGGTTTCGGATTTTTTTTAAGTTCTGGTTTGCCCAGCACGTCTGGAGGGGTTTCGGATTTTTTTTTCGAGTACTGGTCTGCCCAAAGGCTTCGGGGGGTTTTGGCTTGGTACTGGTCTGCCCAACGGGTCTGGAAGGGTTTCGCTTTTTTCAAGTACTGGTCTGCCCAACAGGTCTGGAGGGGTTTCGGATTTTTTTCGAGTACTGGCCTGCCCAAAGGCTTCGGGGGTTTTGGCTTGGTACTGGTCTGCCCAACGGGTCTGGAAGGGTTTCGCTTTTTTCAAGTACTGGTCTGCCCAACAGGGCTGGAGGGGTTTCGGATTTTTTTTTCGAGTACTGGTCTGCCCAAAGGGCCCGGCATTTTTGGCTTAGTACTGGTCTGCCCAACGGGTCTGGAGGGGTTTCGGATTTTTTTAAGTTCTGGTTTGCCCAGCACGTCTGGAGGGGTTTCGGATTTTTTTTTTTCGAGTACTGGTCTGCCCAAAGGCTTCGGGGGTTTTGGCTTGGTACTGGTCTGCCCAACGGGTCTGGAAGGGTTTCGCTTTTTTTTCAAGTACTGGCCTGCCCAACAGGTCTGGAGGGGTTTCGGATTTTTTTTTTTTCGAGTACTGGTCAGCCCAAAGGGCCCGGCATTTTTGGCTTAGTACTGGTCTGCCCAACGGGTCTGGAGGGGTTTCGGATTTTTTTTTTTTTCGAGTACTGGTCTGCCCAACGTGCCTGGGGGTTTTCGTTTTTTTAAGTACTGGTTCGCCCAACGGGTGCGGGGGGGGTTCGTTTTTAAGTACTGGTCTGCCCAACGTGCCTGGGGGGTTTCGTTTTTTTTAAGTACTGGTTCGCCCAACGGGTGCGGGGGGGTTCGTTTTTAAGTACTGGTCTGCCCAACGTGCCTGGGGGGTTTCGTTTTTTTAAGTACTGGTTCGCCCAACGGGTGCGGTTCGTTTTTAAGTACTGGTCTGCCCAACGGCTCATGACCCAACCAGACGAAGGGCGTCGGAGTTTTTTTAGGCCCTTGTAGGAACCTATAGGAACCACTGGCTCGCCCAACCTCGTTTGATACTGGAGAAGGATCTTATAAGACATGATCCTCGGTTCAGTCCGGAATGCTCAGCCGATCCGCAAGCTCTGCCGTGGCCGCACTCGCAATCTCCTCGCACAGCGCCGTAGGAATGCTGTAAAGCAGCTCACGCGACTGCCCTCTGACCTTCTCACGCAGGCCCCCCATGAGTCGAGGCCCCCCTTGGGCGCCCTCAGATGCCTCCCGTCTTCCCACGCATCGCACCGGCTGCCGCTCCTGCACAGCCCTCGGCTCGGCCTCCAGCGCATGTTGGTCCACAGCCGCGTCTGCTTCCTGTACGGAGTTCCGTACTTGCAGTAGGTCACGTCCACCCAGGGCAGGCGCTCCATGAACGGGCGGGTCTTCAGCAGGCCGGTGGCCGGATTCTCTATGACCCACATGAGCGGGTCGAAGTGCGCCATGATCTCAAGGGCTCTGAGCACCAGCGCGTCGCCCACCTCGAGTCGTCGAGGGCGCATCGTCAGAGCTCGGCTGTACTCCGTGCAGACCGGGCTGGCCCAGACCATGTCAAAGTGCGCCGGCGGAAACGTCGTGTAGTCCCAGCTCCGGATGTCGCACAGGATCGTGGGCTCAAATTTCGACACGATGTCCAAGGAAACGACCTCCCACCCTGCCGCCTCGAAGGCTCGGCCAATCGACTTTGTGCCGCAAAACAGCTCCAGCAGTCTCGGCATGTTTACTAACCACCACCAGCACAACGAAGCACGCACAGGCGACGACGCGGCTCAAGCAGTTTCGCATGCTCGGACCAATCTTTTTTTAATCGGAGACAGAAAAGGATGACGAGCCAGACAAGCATGTGGAACTTGGACGAGGTGCGCTCCAATGCTAAGGGTGGCAAATTCTTGTGCCTGGAGCCGCTGTTTTGGCAGAGCGAAGCTTCGCTGGAAATCCCATGGGAGCCCAGGGCTTTCTCCGAGGGGCAGCGCCCCAGTGTGAGCTTCGCAACCGACGAGCGCACGAGGCTCTTATGGGAGCGGGCCGAGACCGATCTGGTCGAGCTGCTGGCGGCCGCATCCGAGCGCGTCTTCGACGCGAAGCTCACGCCCGAGGCCGTGCGCCAGCGGCTGCTGCCTTCTGTGAGGCAATCGCGCGGCGGCGATTGGATGCTGAAGGCCAAGCTGCCGGCCCACGCACGCTTCTGGACCGCCGGCGGCACGTTTGCGGACCGCCCCGCTGAGCTGGCTCACTGCGCCGCGCGCGTTAGGCTGAGAGCGCGCAGCTTGTGGTTGATGAGCGGCATGTGCGGCTTGAGTCTTGAGGTCACGGATCTGCGTGTGGAGCCACCGTCTCGCGAGTGCCCGCTGTAGTTTCTTCCGATGCCGCAGCCGATTTTTCCTCAGTAAAAAAATTCAGAATGGCCACCCACGTCCTGGAGCGCCGCGAGCAGCTGAGGCCTCTGCTGAGGGCCGCCGTCGATGCCGAGGCGCTGAAGCGGGGAGCCTCTCTGGAGGAGGTGAGCCGCCTGCATGATGAGCTCACTCGGGGAGTGCCCGTGCTGGAGCGGCTGCTGGCTGACGGGGTCGCCGGCAGGTTCCCTGCGGAGGAGGTCGACATGCAGGACTGGAGGGACATGCTGAAGCGCTCCCAAGAGCTTCGGCTCAAGCTTCGCAAGCGCCTCAACCAGCGCACGGCCCGCAGCTCTGCTCCCACGGTGGCCGAGGAGCGCAAGGAGGAGAGCTGGGAGACTATGGAAGCGCTCCGCGAGAAGCGCGAGGCCCTGAGGCAGCGCCGCACTTGCACGAGCGACATCGCCTCGCTGGCCCAGATCGAGAGAGAGCTCTACGAGGTGGAGGAGCAGCTCATCAGCAAGAAAATCGCTGAGCGGCTGCCGGTCTCGCTGACGGCCAAGAGCGCAACCCTCGCAGCCTTGGAGCGGGTCGAGAAGGCGCGCAAGGAGCTGGATGAGGCCTCCAGAGAGCTCCTCACGGCGCTGACCCTGCAGGGCCGCACCGCCGACTCGCTGTGACGCGGTAGATGCCGAATCCCGGACAGAACATGACTGAAAAAAGGGCGAAGCTTGTGGTGCATGGTTGTTTCGCGGTCGACAAAGCAGGAGTTGTCGGCAATGCTGAGGGTGCTCGTCCGACCGACGGAATATTTATTATTTTTTCTATAGAAAGCAATTTATTCAGCTCAACCCAATTCGCGCCATGATCTCCGAGCTGTCTGATCGCATCTGGGGCCGCCTGGGGCTCAGCGCTGTCCGGGCGGTGCCTCTGGAGGAGCCGCGCGCGCCTAGCGCCGAGGCCGATGTGACAGAACTGCGCCCGCGTGGGGCCGCTTGGACCCGCGAGCTGCGGCTGCGCCCTCTTCCTGAGCAGCAGGTCTTCACCAGCGACGCCTTGCGGCTGCTGGTGGACCGGCTCCAAGACCTGCTGGTCATTCGGCTGCCCTTCCTCGCCAAGGTCAGCTTCCAGATCCTGCTGAGGCGCCCGACCGCAAACGACGCGGAGCTCACGCTCCACTACCTCAGGCTGGCGCCGTGGATCGTGAGGCCCGCGCCTCTGTCGGCCCGCGCCGGAACCATGATGGCGGCCATCAGGACGAAGTTCGAGGTCGCGGTCGAGCGCTCCCGCTTCCCCGAGTCTAACTGGACAGTCGTGGGCCTCACGGCGGCGTATTTGCTGACTGCGCCCTCGCAGCAGCTGGCCGACATGCCCGCGCCCCCGCCGCCCAACGAGGCGGGAGGCTGCTGGAAGGAGCTGCCCGAGACCCTGGCCAAGGAGAAGGCCATCTGGAACCCTCGGAACGAGGACCACCGCTGCTTCATGTGGTGCGTCCTCGCCCACTGCCTCGGAGTCGAAGGGCTCGACAAGCTCCAGCGGTCACGGGCCACGAGCTGCTCGGGCTCCTTCTTCTACCCCGAGATGAGCCGCCGCGGACGCCGCCCCGCGGGATGGCAGCCCGCTCTGGCCGACGCGGGGGTGGACTTCTCTGGCCTGCCGACGGACCGCCCCATGGGCTTCGACGACATCGACGCCTTCGAGCTCCGCAACGCGGGGCGGGTGGAGGTCTTCGTCTTCGTGTGGCAGCGAACCCTGTGGGCGGACGGGCTGGAGTACTACCACGTCCTCCAGCAGCGCGCCCCGAGCGGCACGGGCGTCGTCCAGCACACCGTGCTGCTTCTGCTGCACAGCGGCCACTACAGCTTGATCCACAACTTCCAGGCGCTGGCCAGCAGACAGGGGCTGCCCCTGGGAGCCACGCCCGCCAACACCGGCGGCTGCAGGGAGTACAAGTGCCCGAGGTGCATGGCCCGCTTCACCCTGAAGGCCTCGTGGCAGCGCCACCGCGCCACCCAGTGCTATCGAGAGATAGCCGAGCGCACTCGGAAAGTGCCGCTGCCCGGGCCCGTGAAGAGCCTGCTGCGCTACAGGGGCAAGGCCTCCGCAGAGCTCGCGCCCCTGACGTGCTACGCGGACCTCGAGGTCTACAGCACGCCCGCCCCGACGGTCCACATAGCGCAGCAGCAGCCGGCGCGCCAGACCGTCGCGGCTTCTTCCTGCTACGTCGCCGTCGGGCGCTGCGGCTACGTGCCACCCGAGGAGCTGAGGCTGTGGCTCACGCACCACGAGCGGGACAGCGGCAAGTTCCACGCCGTCCGCGCCATGCTGGACGACCTTCTCAAGCTGGCCGACCACTACCTCACCTGGAGACGCCGAACTCGGCCCGTCAGCATGACCCGGCGGGAGGAGCTGGAGCACAGGGCCGCCACTCACTGCAGGGAGTGCCTCGCGTCCTTCGAGACCGCCGAGAAGAAGCTCCACCCCTGCCACGGCACCGGGCAGTATCTCGGGGCGCTGTGCCACTCCTGCAACATCGCGGCCCAGACGCCCAAGACCATCCCAGTGGTCTTTCACAACGGGGGCGGCTACGACTTCCACTTCCTGCTGCGCTACATCGCCACGATGGGCTCTCCTGTCTGCAGGGCGCCGCGCGAAGAGCTCGGCGAGGACTGCGACAACGACGGCACCGAGAGCGAGGCAGAAGGCGATCAAGACGGAAGCGGCAGCGAGTCCGAGAGGCCCATGCCCATGGCCAAGGCCGCGCCAAAGGCCGCACCAAAGCCCAAGGCCGCACCAAAGCCCAAGGCCAAGGCCAAGGCCGCGCCAAAGCCCCTCAGCGGCTGGTGCGCCCTGCAGGCCGCGATCAAGGAGGGCGACTACAGCCACCTCTGCCTCCGAGTCCTCTGCAAGTCGGGCGAGAAGTGCCTGCAGATGAGCTGGGGCCCGCTGAGGTTCGTGGACAGCATGAACGTCTTCCCCACAAGCCTGGCCAGCATGATCGACGACCTCAGGGCCTGCACCCACAAGCAGCTGCCAGAGCTCTTCCCGCTGATGGCCTCGCTTAACCCCGAGCTGCAGCTGCGCACGCCGACCGACTCTCCGCCCCAAAGACGGCCTCTCAAACAGCGGCGGACGCACTGCGACCTGGAGCAGGCGTGGGACTGCATCCTGCGCACGCTGCCCATGCCCTTCGAGCACTTCTGCGGCGCCGAGGCGTGGGAGATGCCCGCGGTGTGGGAGCAGCACTGCTACGACAGCGTGCTGGCGGGGAAGGCGGTGAGCGCAGCGGACCACCGGCTGGCCGTGAACACCGCCAACGTCATGGGGTGGGAGACCTTCCGCGAGTTCCACGACTGCTACCTCCACACCGACGTCCTGGCCCTGGCGGACGTGATGGAGAGCTACCGGGACTCCTTCCGGGCGCAGTCGGGGCTCGACCCAATCCACTACGTCACGCTGCCCGGAGCCGCCTGGGACGCCATGCTGCGGCACTCGGCCCGCGAGACTCCCATTCACCTCATCACCGCCGAGCAGGCCTACAAGGACGTGCGGGCCTCTGTCATGGGAGGGCTGAGCTGCATCTTCCAGCCCTTCGCTCAAGCCAACAACCCCGAGCTGGGCGAGGAGGACTACAACTCCGAGGAGCCCGTCAGCTGGATCTCGTACTTGGACTTCAACGCCCTGTACCCAGCAGCAATGTCGCTACCCATGCCCAACGGCCCCTGCGAGACGGTCGCCCTGCCAGAAGAAAACGCCGCAAGGCTGAGCTGGCTGCACGATACGTGCCTCTCCGGGCTGAACTGGGAGTCCGACTCCGAGGAGGTGAGTTATCTGCTCCTCGTGGACTACGACTTTCCCCGGAGGTGCACGACCACTTGGACTGGGCTCCGCCCGCGCGCATGAAGGTTGGGAAGGGCCTGTACGGGCCGCACACAGCGAACATGGCGGAGCGCCTCGGCCTCTCCCCGTCGCCCTGCGAGAAGCTCGTGCCCTTCCTCGGCATGCACGGGGAGGAGGGCGTGGACGGCAAGCGGCTCAAGTTCCTGCGGGACGTGCTGGGCGCCAGGGTCTGGAGGCTGCACAGGGCCTACCGCTTCGCCTGCAGCCCCTTCATGGCGGGCTTCATTGAGCTCAAGCACAGCGAGCGGAGGCAGCTCAAGACGGCGGGGAGCGTGGTCGCCGAGAAGGTGGTGAAGCTCACCCAGAACGCCATCTTCGGTCGCTGCTGCATGAACCCCGACAAGTTCAGGAACACGAACGCCTACGTGGACCCAGTCAAGTTCGAGCGGGCTGTGGGCAAGAGCTCCGTGACGAACTTCGAGTTTCAGATCAACGACTCGGAGGGGTTCCTGGCCTTCGTGGAGACGCTCAAGACGAACCGCAGCAAGGCCTGCGTGAGCGTGCCCACCCAAGTCGGCGCCCGCACGCTGCAGCTCTCCAAGCTCATGATGGAGACGGCCTACTACCTCCACATGAGGAGGCTCTTCCCGAAGATGAGGCTGCTCTTCACGGACACCGACTCCGTGATGGTGCAGATCTTCGAGCTGCAGGACCCGCTCCACGCCATGGCAGAGGCGAACCTGAACGGCGCCGCCCTCTTCGACGTGGCCGGCAAGTCCAAGGACCCCGAGAGGGACCTGAGCGCGCTCTCTGCTGCGGCGCGCGCCAAGGCCCTCGAGGTGATGGGCCAGCTGGGCAAGCTCGGCGACGAGACCTTCCCCGCCAGGATCCTGGAGTACGTGGGCCTGCGCTCCAAGATGTACAGCATCCTCACGGTCCAGCCCGACGGCGCGCGCAAGGAGAAGCGCAAGATCAAGGGCGTGCCCAAGAAGGCGGTGACCAACGTCCGGCATCTCGAGTACAGGGAGGTGCGGGAGGAAGGCAGCGAGCGCAGGGCGACCTTCGCGCAGCTGCGCAGCCGCGCGCACGAGATCGCCGTGGAGACCGTCGAGAAGAAGTCCCTCTCGCCCTTCAACGACAAGGTCTACGGCCTCTACGCTCACAACTCGCGGCCGCTGGGGCACTGGCGCAACCTGGAGCAGCTGCGGATGCTGGGCGCTTACGCTCCGCCAGGCTCTGCGCCCTTCGACCTCGTGATGGAGTTCCTCGTGGGCCCCCCGCCTCTGGGGCCCGCTCCGACACTGCCGCTGCGGCTGAGCCGCTGCTGGGCGTAGACTGTCGGAACCTGAAAAAAGAAAGATCCCGAGCTCTCGTTTTCTCGCTTTCTCGATAATGCTGATTTCGAACCGCCGCAGCTGCACAAAGAGATGACTTCCTCAGCGGCCTTCCGATGCGTGCAGGCATGGCTCCTGGAGAAGCCTGCCGCGTGGGCGGACGAGGACGCTCCCTGCCTTGCGGCTGCTCTGATGGCCCAGCGGCCTCCCTACGCGCGGCCTCGCGAGGACGCGCTGCTTGAGGCCGAGCGCTCGCGCCAGCGGCATCTCATCGCGCAGCTCGATGAGGAGCTCCTCGATGAAACTCAGCGCCGCGAGGATCGGGAGATCGACAACAAAATTCTCCGCAGGCAGCTGGACCGCTGCAACGAGTTCCTCAAGCAACCACGCAAGCGAGCGGTGCGGGCGCAGGTGACTGTTGAGGAGCTGCTCATCGGTGAAACTCTGCACCGTGAGGAGCGGGAGCGCGAGAACAGAGATCGCAAGCGAGCCAGGGAGCGCATTGAAGAGCTGGAGCGCAGCAACAGAATTCTCCGTCGGCGGGTGGAGCGCCTCGACGAGATCCTCGAGTGAGCGCGTTGATGAGCTTGAGGAGGATTTGGACAGGGCAAGGGGAACGCGCTAAAGAAAAAAAAAAAAAAAAGCCCGCCGAATGCACGAATGGTCCCAAATGCTTGAATGGACTCAAAAAACCCGCGCAGCCACTTAAAGCTATCATGACTTCCTCAGCGGCCTTCCGGTGCGTGCAGGCATGGCTTCTGGAGAAGCCCGCCGTGTGGGCGGAGGCGGACGTTGCCAGCCTTGCGGCCGCTCTGATGTTCCAGCGACCTCCCGCGCGGGCTCGCGAGGATGCGCTGCTCCAGGCCGAGCGCCTGCACTACCTGCACCACATCGAGTACCTTGAAGAGGAAGCTGCGCACCGTGGGGCTCTCCTCGGGGCGCTGGAGCGGCTCTGCGAACGCAGCGAGCGAAATCTAGCGTTGCTGCTGATGGCGCAAGAGTATGCTGCTCAGCTTGAGGATGAGGCCAACCGTGAGACTTTGCGCTGTGAGGCGCTGGAGCGCCGCGTCGAGATCCTCGAGGAAGAGAACAGAAATCTTCGTAGGCGGACGCACTGACGAGCTTGGACTCGCGCAAAGAAAAAAGAAGCCCGCCAAATGCTCGAATGGTCCCAAATGCTTGAATGGTCTCAAAAAAAAACCCGCCGCAGCTGCTCAAAGAGATGACTTCCTCCAAGGCCTTCCGATGCGTGCAGGCATGGCTTCTGGAAAAGCCTGCCGCGTGGGCGGACGAGGACGCACCCTGCCTTGCGGCTGCTCTGATGGCCCAGCGGCCTCCCACCAAGCGGCCTCGCGAGGATGCGCTGCTTGAGGCCGAGCGCTCGCACCAGCGCCGCCGCATCGAGCTCCTCAATAAGCATCTGCTCGGTGAGGAAGCGGAAGTCCGACGCCTCGAGGAGCAATGCTTCGCTGCGAGCACGGATCTGGAGGAAATCATGAGCGAGGTGAGCCACGTCTCTGCGGCTCTTCAAGCGCCGGCCACGCGCTCCCAGCGGGCAGAGCTTGCCCTGCGCTGGTTTGAGGCTCATGATACGTGGAGCGGGAGGTGGGACGCGTGGGACGCGGTCCTAGATCATGGGGCCCGCCCGAGCCCCCGGCCCGGCCCGACGTGAAGAAGCTCGTCAGTGAGTGGCGGGCGGAGCTGTCGGAGACGTCGTAGAGACGTAGAGTAGAGATCGTAGAGGCACAGAGAGCATCAAAAAGGAGGTGGGAGCCTGGGGCCTCTCTGTAGCCTCCGCTGGCGGGATTGCCCCTCCAACCCCCGCGGTTCGGGAGCTGAGTTTTCGGGGACTTTTCGGAGATCCCTGTGCACCACCTTTTCCGGCCACCCCTCCAAGCCAAACCTCGCCCCCATCTCCCCGCTCTCGGCGGAGACAACCCTGTATACCTTTTTCGCTCCAGGCTCTCTCGTTGACCCTGTAGGAGCCCCTGCTTTCGATAGGCTTAACCCTGATCCGAACCATATCCCCGACCTTGATTTCCGGGCGGGTCACCTTGTGTTTGGCCCTGCGCTCGATGTTGCGCAGAGCAATCTCAGCCATTTCGGGGTCAGCGTAGGCGAGGTTCGGCGCCACCTGCGTGGTAGCGTGCTTCCTTCCGTTGATTTGGTTCAAGATGTCAGGCAGCATGAGGTGCCACTGGCCCCGCCGGCCCGCTCCGGCAGCTATGCGACGCAACATGGCCTCCTTGATGGTGCGGATGGTGCGCTCCGCGAAGTAGGCGTGGCCCCTGGTCACCTGCTTCTCGATGTCCCAGAAATCCATCAGCTCCTTGAACTCCCTCTTGAACTCGGAGCCGTCGTCGGAGTACACGTTGGCCGGCACGCCAGGGCTTGGAAGACCTTCTTCATGCCCCCCGCTGTGGTGCTCGCGAGACGATCCTTCAGCGGCTCCGAGGCCACTTTTTTGGTCAGCGCATCGATGGCCACCAACATGAAGGGGTAGGGCTTGCCCCCGAAAGCCTTCATGTCTGCCAGGTCCACCTGCAGCTGGTTCATGGGCTCCAGCGGCACGAAGCTGTTGTAGCCTCTCTGCGGTCGGTCATGGTTCACCCGGAGGCCGTCCAGAAACGCCTTCACTTCCTCTCTGGAGATGCTGGGGTCGCGCACCTGAGCCTGCCGCAGCGTCTGCGCTATGCTGCCGAAGCCTGTGGGGATCCTTGTAGACGGTCTTGATGGTTTGTCTGCGAGCGTCAGCCATGTTTCTTATGGGTTCTTCGGCCCCCGCTGGGCCTGCCAGGCTTCCACCTCGTCCAGCCGGCCCTGGAAGCCCTTGCACACCCCCCAGAGCACGCTGGTGAGGTGCGAGTAGTCGAGGGTGACCATCTCCGTGCCGTCGCTCCACCTTGCGGTGCCCGTCAGGTTCTTCCACTTCGTTCCTGCGAGGTCGTTTGAGGCGAAGCCCAGCCT
>CAUJNA010001460.1:0-32500 GCA_963377175.1 Effrenium voratum
TCCCGTCCTGCAACAGGGCCCACTGTCTCCTCGTAGTTCGGGAGGTATTCACCCAACCTCGTCTTCGAGGGAACCACAATCTGGCAAGTGACGGCCTCATCAGGGATAACTCCCGGTTCCCTTAACTCTGGATTGATCTCTCGCCTATCGGCAAGATAATCCTCCTTCCCATCCAGTATCACAAGATTGTAGGTCATCTTGCTCGCCGCCCCACTAGGCCTGAACTTCCTGCTTTCATCCAACTGGTCAGGAGCAAAGGGTCCACTAGGGGCAGCTGCACTCACCATAGGCGCTCCTCGCCCAGAGCATAGGTGCCTCTTGTGAAAGTTCACCATCTGATTCAGCTGCGATAGTGCGTAGGCACGATCCTCCAATGACGCACTCTTCATCCCAGCCTCAGTCAGAGGAGCCTCAGGCTTGTCATAACTCGCCTTTCCGCCCCATCTCGCCGCGACCAGCTCAGCAGACTTTGCAAGGTCGATCATATTTCCCGACCACTCAGGCATGTTGCTCAACCTCCTAGTCAACGCGTCTACCGACGCAGCCAAGTCTTCGTCCGTCACGGTGTAAGGGTCGACCTTCTCCCTGTCCTCTTGACCCACATCCGGAAGCCTATAATCCCCGCGGATGGCCTCCAGCGCGGCCCTCTCGGCTTCCTCAGCCTCCTTCTGCGTGGCCACTGCTCTCGGAATCAAGAGCGCTACCTCGGCCGGCAACGACTTCTCCATGTCTATCGGAGTGTTCTTGGGAAGGATCCTTCGATCATCTCCCAGGAGCAGTCTTCCGGTACTCCTCGAAGGTAGCCCCTTTGAAGTTGGTAATCTCACTCGGGTCTGTCTTCCCAGCCTCAGTACCCCGAGGCGTGGGCTCCTTCGTCCCGGTGGAATCCTTCTTGGAGCCTTCCTGATCCACGTCCATGTCGTCCTTCTTCTTCTCCGTCACGGACAGCTTCCCAATGTCAGGAAGGGTCACAGCATCATCCTTTCCTGACCCGGCGCCCCTATCGGGGGCCGGCTCGGTCCTTGGTTGCCCCGAAGAGCTCGCCCCAGGATCCACATCGCCCTCGTCGTCCACATGTGGTCGCTTTCCCCACACGATCTTCGTCTTCGGCTTCAGCGGGACAGCGACACCTCCAGCCATATGGTGTCCAGGCCAAGTGGCTCCTTCAGGGTCATCCTCGAACCATGATCTCCCGAACGGGAGCCCATCCCTTCCGATGATCTCCTTCCTATCGGAAGTAGACCCCGAATGGGACAACGCAGATACGTGAGACAGCATGATCTCAGCCGCCGATTGCGCCAGCGTATCGGACATCTGCTCCCTTGTCGGGATAGTCCGCAGCTCCGGAGCGAGGTGACCGGCAATCATGCTGAAAGGCGCAGTCCCCAACCGCTTGCCCAACACCGCCTCGTTCAGCGCGTTGAAGTACTTCTGCAGCTTCTCCAGCATCGCCGTCGCCGCCATCAGCTGGGGATGAAACATGGGCATCCGCCACGCGCGCCCAAGGGCGGAATCCACGTGCGATGCGATCGCAGTGATCGTCCCTACCAGCAAGTGCGATGATGCAATCTCCGGTACCCAAGTCGGGTCGTCCAAAGGAATGCATTGTCCCGTCTGCGCGTTCAGCAAGGTAGCCCTCACCCCCGGTGCTCGAAGACAATCATACGCCCTGCGGTTCAGGTCACTAACGACACCACGAACCATGTAATCATCCCGATCGGGCATATCTGCCCAGTCCCCCGGAGGTGCCCGCCCATGATGGTACTTCGCCTGAATGTCCTGCCTCATCCCTAACGGGATATGGGCAGCCTCGGACGCCACCTTCTTCATGTTCCATTGCTGATCACCCCCCGGCGTAGACTTCCGATCTCGAGGATTGATGTACTCCTGATCGATCCTCCCAGCAGCTCGGGAAGCATCCAACGCCCCGTACATGTAATCGTTATGTACGGCCCTCTCCAATACCGCATTCCACTCGCTATCGCGATTCGGGAACACAATGTGGCTAGTCTCGTTCGCCTTCCTCCACTCCTCCGCGGTAACCCGCTCTTGAGTGATTGCCTTGTTCCTGATCACGGCATAGATGAAGGGCTCACCAGCCTCCCTAGCCAGGATGTGCTGAACGATGAACCTCCTATTCGACCTACTCTCCGCCGGTCTTGCCGATGTCCGCGAGCCCCTCGTGGATTGATAGGAACTATGCTCACGGTAGTGCCGAACTTCCGCTGACTTCAGCTCGGGCGCCTCTCCCGGGTGCTCCGGGTACGGCGTGTTCGCATAATTGTGTATGCCCCCTCGAGACTCCTGGGTTGAAGCCGCCTTCGGGGTCGCTGCAGTATCCCGCAGGTCCCCGTCGTCATCCGTGTACTTCGGAGCATAGGAGACTGGCACACCCGGGCCACATGCACCCGACGCCTCCTCCTTCTTCTGAGCACCAATAGGTTCTCGAGCCCTGCGTTCCTCCCTAACGGGCGACGCCGCTCGCTTTGCCGCAGGCGATTCCACCGACGGCTCTGTCGTAGTCGTAGTGGCCTGAGGCACCTCAGCTTCCCTACCGGGAGTCTCCTCCTCACCTACCACGGGAAGCGCTCGCGGACGCACTACGGAGGAGAATGAGGCGGAGAACGCGCCGGTAGCGGGGACCCAGCAGGACCCTGACAAGTCTGACTCCGGCGAGAGCTCGTCAGACAGTCTACAGCACGCCCGCCCCGACGGTCCACATAGCGCAGCAGCAGCTCGGCTTCCTTCTCCGGCTCCATCTCAACGTCTCCGGTGGACTCCAACACCTCGGCCTCGGTCGGATCCCCACCATCATTGAAGGTATCCGTAGGGAGATCGACCCCTTCCCTATCGGGTAGGAGATCATCGACCTCGGCGGAGCCACCCGTGTTCTCCTCCTCAATCGTCGCTCTAGGCGTTCGAAGACTCGATGACCATCGATTCCCAACTTCGGTCGCCGTGACTTGAGGTGAAGAAACCCTCGTGGGTTCGGCGGAGATTTCGGTCTCACCGATGCCAGCATCTCCTTCGTGACTAACGCCTTAGGAGGTGCTTTCGGGGCAGCGGTCTGGCCTCCCGCATGCTGACCTGCGTCAGATGATTGCCCACCAGGGGTAACGCCTACCGGCGGTCCTCCCAGAGCGGCACCTGTCATGTCGACATCCTCAGACTCAGACATCGATCCGCCATCGCCCATCTTCGAAGAATTACCCTCCTTCAGAAGCTTGAGGATGTTGTCCCTGATGTGCAACGTAACAGAACCAGACCATGTAGTCCTAGTCAGGGAGAAAAAGTCCGGGACAGCCGCGAGGTAGGGCGGCACCACAGCCCATGCTCTTTGGACCGGCCGATTCCTGCCGTAGCTGTCAACTTCACTCCCCCATGACACAGCGTCTGCTGAAACCACTGGGATCAGGTTCGCACGGAGATCGCCCATCCTATACTGGATCTCCTTAGTCATGTGAACCCCTTGGTCGCCCTCTCGATCTAACGATCGCCCCGGGCCGCAAACCATCACCCTGACCTTGTTGTTGAGCGCGATCAGCGACTCCACATCCTTACTCCACACGGTCGCCGCATCACTTCTGGCCCTCCATGCATTCCTCTCCCACCTATACAGGTAGGAGCCACGGAAACCAAAGACATACAGGTCATGCTTGGCGGCATCTGCATTGCCGTACTTCTGGATGCAGTCGTCAGCCCGCTTGTCCATCAGCTCATACGCCTTGTCAACCATCATCCGAAGGGATGTCTCCTCGTTATCACGAGTGCTGGTTACGTAATGCACCTCATAGTTCTTGAACGGCCGGTGATCTGGGGAACCCCTCAACCGATCGTTCTTTGCCCTGCACTTGAGGATGTCCTCCGCCAACGTGGCTGGGTCCATCCCTTTCTTGTTCTTCGTGGATGCAGTGTTGAACGTCTGATCCAGCAGGTAGAACACAGTCGCATCCGGGGCCGCGGACTCCTCTTTGAACACCGGAGGACCGTACCCGGCCGCCAAGGCCGCAGCAATCCTCACCGCAGCACCTGTCCCACTAGCCGCTAAACATCGAAGCAAGATTACCAGCTTGTCTTGGTAGCGACTCATCTCGTGCAGAACGATGGATGGGTAGATGGACAGCATCACATCCGCTAACACGGCGACTGCCCATGCGTCCCACAGCCTTTCCATTTGTACGGAATCAACCGCCACACGGGAGTATCCTCCCCTCGGCAGCTCCAGAGTTGGCGGGATGACCTTCCCACTCCTGATCAGGCGCATCACCTTCCTAGCTTGCTCAAAACACTCAAGCTCCTTCGGGAAGAGAGCACCCCGACCGACGGCCTTTGCCTCGTCCTTGATCTCGGTAAGATATCCCTTCGTTAGGGTGAGTTCAAACGTTTCACCCCGGATGGCCTCAAACATGTTCGACTTCGGCACGATCCTGGCGAATAGTGCCCCACCTTCCGCCTCGGCAGCCTGAGGGGTCCCTGGAGCAGCACGCATATTCTCCTCTTCAACAGATAGACCTATCGGTCCCATGTAGTTCTCTGGGAAGAACTTGTGCATAGCCCACACGACCGATGGAGCATGTGGATTCCACTCAACGAACGGGTTGTAGTACTGCAGGGTGCTATCGCCCCCTGAGTTGCACAGCTCCACATATTGTGAGTCCGCCGCAGGCTTCTCAAGCTTGATGCAGATCCCACAGATCCCCAACCTCGCGTTCGGGAACACTCGTTGGGCTCCTCGCTTGACACCCTTCAGGTGGGGATTGTCGCTGAACAGATTCTCGGACTCGTCCGGTTGCGCGATGCAAATCGCGACCCTCGCCCACGTGTTCTGACCGTAGTGCGACAGAGTGCTGTATCCAAGGGCCTCAACCGCCTTCAAAGATGTCCACACACCTACCGATTCATCGCTCGCGGTGGACGCAGTAACCTGCATACCACCCAGAATGCTCCACAATGAAGATTGCGAAGGTCCATGGATGAGGACCTTTTCAGTGTCCGTCTGGCCCCTGAAATTGATGGCCAAATCGAAGAATGCCCATCCATCGTCGGGACCAATCTCCACATCAGTGGCACTCGCCGGGTTCTTGGGCGAGATCCTCAACACCTGTCTACGGTCCCAGTCAAAGGCATCATGCAGGGACGTGATCACACCTGACATCTGTCCCATCGCGTGCAGGTACCCCCGCATCCCTGGCTTATCAGCCGACGCGAACTTCCTGACCGACGGGACCGACGAAAGCCTTCGTCCCGAGGAACATCTAACGATCTCCTCCCTGTTTCTCCCTTCCGTCAGCATCATCGCGTCCACGACCAACTCCGGAGGCGTGAACAGTGCGTTCGGCCTCTCGCTCATCCAGGCACGGATTGCGTTGAAATGGTGCTCCGCATCACCGAAATCATCTCCACTATACAGAGGGTGATCCCCGAATGCCGCCTCTGCCTGATCAGCGACCGCCTTTACCAAGGCAGTCTGCGGGTGAACCGTCTTCCACTCCGGCCAGGCTTTCGGGTCTCCAACCCACATTCCTCCGCATGGTTCAGCTGCCGGCTCCGTACTGCTATCCATGGGTAGCGCACTCTTGCCACTTTCAATGCTCTCCTCAAACACGAACGCGATATGGTAGGGAAGCAAGAAAGCGGGGTCCGTCGGAACCGCAGCGCAGAGGATGGCCGCCAAGTGCACGGCGTTCATCTCCGTAACCTCCACTCCCCGGCGCTTCATTTCCGCCACTATCGCAGCAGTCCTGACCGCCCGGTACCGGATCAGCTTTTCATGGTCCGTCACCGGCATGTGGGACTTGTCAAGCTTGTCCTTGCTGATGTGGGATACTCTGCCAACCAGTTCGTCGAACCTCGCGGCACTGTCATCCTCAATCAGCTGATCAGCCTTCTCCATATCTGGATCAATCGTGGTGAACTTCGGATCCTGTCCCCTAAACCCCTTAATCGTCCACTCGCGGTACCCCGCAAGCAAACAACTGGCCACAGCCTTAGGCTTCTCCATGCCCAGCCCCATTTCCAGGTCCCAGGACGGCCGCGGAGGCGTCGCCATGCAGCGCCCCAGGCCCATTCCGCCAGCTGCCGCCATGCGTCAGCGGCCACGGAACCACGGAGGAACCGGGAACCCAGCCTACCGGCCAGAATTCCCCCATCCTTCAGAAGGCTCAGCCTATCGGCCAGAGACCCTCTCCCTAGAACAAGAACCTAGAAGATGAATAATTGACCGACTCCGTCATTCACGAAGAAGAAGAAAAACCTTAGTGACAGGCATATCTGCCTCATGCTTCTGTTCTGGTCAGTAAGCGCACTGAGTCGCCTGTGAATGTGGTGCGGTTGCCCGCGGTGTGAGCCAACTTGATCAAGCAACCGCTACGCGGCAACGAAGTTGTTCAACCACTTCCCAACAGCAAGCAATCGGTCGTGCTGAGAGAGAGTATCCCCTCCTCGCATCTTGCAAGTACTCCAAAACGAATTGAAAGACTTAGAAGAAAAACACCTAAACACAATCCCATGCCTCTTGAGACCACATTGGCAAGCGCAAACAGACCTGCAATCAAACCCATGCGTGGTGGCGATTCCTTCAACCTCACCTTCCTTCAAGATATTGCATTTAGGTCGATAGAGAATGATCGGAACGCATCCACTGGTTCGAGCATCACAAGCCAAGTTGAACCTTTGCCTAACGGCAGCCTCGGTCCTATCCCTAAGCTTTCTGGTCTGTCCCCACTTCCCAGTCCTGGAATCAACCCTATCGGGTGCAAGATCATTAAGAACAAGCACAACATAACAAAGGCTATCGCCTTCAATCCTACCAGACCGTATGATGTGATTCCTGTAACCAGGAGCAACTTGAAGCGTGACAACCCTGCAAAGATCACTATACGCAAGAACCCGGCTATCGCCTGGTCCGCAATATAGTTTTCTCGCATCTTTTCCCTCCTTTTTCCTCGTCAATCACGATTCCCTCGTACTCAGAGAGTAACCTCTCAATGAGCCGATTGAAACCGGATTTTGCACCTGATTCCATGCGTACCCCCCTAAGCGGGGGCAGTCCAGGAGCGGCAGGGGGCTTAAGACAGGGTTGGGTGGGTTGGGCCAAATATTCCTGCAGGTATCCCGGCAGAAACATACCAAGGGTGTGCAGATTTCTATTCCACACGACCTTGTCAATGCAGGCCTTAGTGAAAATGTCTGCGCCTTGGTAGTGAGACGGGCACGCAACGAACCGAAAAATTCCAGCATTAAAACGTTCGTTGAGCCACGAGATGTCAATGCGCTGCGTCCTTGACATATAGCGCATGTTGGGATTATTCCCAGTTATAACGATCCGGCACGCCGATTCGTTATCCTCCAGCACGTTGATAATAAACGGCTGGGTCTCCTTTCCCTTCCCAATAGCGTGCTGCCAGAGGGTAGCTAATGCCATTCCCTCCTTGGACACTCCATGGTCGAGAGCAACAATCTCCGCTTCAGGAGTCGACTTCGAAACGGAAGTCTGTTTCTTGCTTACTCCAGTGATGGGCATGTAGGTCCTAGGACCCACAAGACAAATAAGCACTCCCGACGTGCTCTTGGAATCAGTACGATCCCCAGCCAGATCCGCATCACAGTAAGCAACCAACTCAATGAACTCTGGGCTATCGCCCACCCAACCGTACAAATAAAGATCGAGAGTAGAGTTCACATGTGAAATTAACCTGTGGAGCTTGCCGTCACATAGATGATTCCACTTCGTGACCCGGCTGGCTAACGCCTGCACGGGACGAATCAGGTCATATCTGCCCATCCGAGCTCCGTAGAGAACCTTCATCAGCACCGCCGCCGCGTCATCTCCGAGGCATCCTGGCTGCGCATTGACGGTCTCCATGTCCATTGCCTGGTTGAAGAGTTTGTCAAATTCAGGGTTGACGGAATTCTCGTCAAACTCCGGCTTGCTCTCGTCCAGGAACGGAGTTTCAACCTTCTGCAGCTTCTTCGGGTACTTTCCCTGACACAGTTCAATGTACCTATCGACACACGCCTGCATGAAGCTGCTCTCGCTGTACTTGATGAACCTTATCGTGGTTTCCGGCTTGGGGATGTCCTTAGAGAGTAACCCCTCTGGACCAAACCTCAAGTCGGGTTGCTCCTTATCAGGAGGATTGCCGACCGTCCACGCCAGTCTCGGGTCAAAGTGACCCTTGACCACCTGTTGCGTGAATTCGTGCTCGCAGCCAAGATATCTCTTGAGCTGCCTTGGTTCCTCCATCTTGATGACCTTCGAGATCAGCGCCCATCCTTCTGCGATGTTCTTCGCCGGCCCACTCATCTTGAAGTCATCCACGTACACGACAAGGAAGAGGTCGAGCTCCTCATGCCTAAACACGCTGGCCCAATCCTTCACCTTGACGTAACCGACCTTCTTCAGCATTGCCTCACAGTGCTGCTCCCAAAAGGTGCCAGCGTCTGGATGCCCATATAGTGCAAGCACGAGGATAACGACTGGATCCTTATACCTGGGATTTCCGCTGCCGTCGAACCACTCAGGTGGCCATTGGTCGCGAGGAATCCTCACCCAAGTCTTCTTTCCCTTCAAGCGGGCCTGAGTGTACGCAGACTCCCCATCACTCACTTCCAGAAGATTCCCTGGGAGTAACCCGTGAGCATCACCCATCTTACCCGCCGCCATAGTGGCGGGGCAGGAGGTGTTCTCGGAGAACAGGGCCCAATGCCCGATCTCATCACGGACGAAACATCCCTCGAACACGACTCGCCCTTTATATTTGCGATTCGGATCGTCTTCCGGCAGCTCGTGATTCTTCTCGACACAAATGTCGAAAATTCTACCAACATGGATCTTCTCCCCTTCCTTACGTGCCTTGGCCGCAACATCATGCCACTCTTGGACAGTTGACAAGTCCCAGCATCCTTGCGAAGTTAACTTGTCCCACTCCTTCTGAAGAGCGGCCTTAGCCTTGGCATTTCCAGCTTGTTCCTTCTTGTTCACTGGCCTAGCGACACAAGCGTACAAAGGAGGAAAGACACCCGAGCTCTTTGGCCGATGAGAGAGGGATATCTCCCCCCTGGGCATAGAGAACTCAAAGGTCCTTCCATCAGATCCAATCGTAGGGGCAGCAGCAGCTATACCAGTGCTTCCGAAACCCGCGGATCCCCTATCGGTTCCCCGCTTGGCTTTCCTAGGAACGATTGACGCGTCGATGAGCATAACACGCTCCAGTACTATCTGCGCAATGCGGTCCCCAGGATTTACGATAAAGTCCTCACCCCCATGATTAAAGAGAATGACCTTGATCTCTCCGTCGTAGTCGGGATCAATGACCCCACCGCCTACAGCGATCCTGTTCTTCACGGCTAGTCCTGACCTGGGAGCTATCCTAGCATATACCCCAGCGGGCATCTCTATCGAGATTCCGGTGTTGACCAAGCCTGACCCCCCTGCGGGAATACATGCTCCCTCAGAGGCATAGGTATCCAAACCCGCACTCCCCGAAGTAGCCCGCGTCGGGATCTTGGCAGTCTCACTGTTAAGACTAACGTACAAGGTATTCGGCTTCTTCTTCCATCGCTGTTCAACCGAGTCAACCTCGACCGGCAGAGCATTCGCGACCTTCTTGAACGTGCCGTTTGGGTACCATGCTCCAACGATTGCCTCGCACATCGCACTCGGATAGAGAGCAGTCGTTGGGGTGACCGACCCCTCAATGCGTGCATGAAGGTATCCCTTCTCGTGCTTGCATTTCCGACCTGACAGCTCATCAATGAGCTCCTTGGAGGTCGTCGCAACCTTCCACTGCTTCCTGATTGGCACACCGTCCTTATCCTGCATCCCGAAGTCACAGCCGTCGAAATCTACGGTCTCGACATCAGGATCAGCAAGAAACCTCTGCATGAACGGTTGCTTCCATCCAAGACAGTGTCTAGGCCACTCAAATGCAACCCTGCCCCCTCCTCGCCTAACGGCTCGGGAGGCCCGCAGGAATGCCGCAAACATTACCTGAGAATTCCTTCTCAGATCATTCAGGTGTGATGCAAACTCAGCACCGTGGATCGAAAGGTTGACATACTGCCATGTACTCCACGGTCCGCACGGAATTGACGCCCAGAGGTCACACCCAGGATTATCCTCGATGATCCCAATAAGCCGACTAACGTCTTTGGCTTTGGTGATGTCAAATGAGCCAACGTGAACGCGAATTGCATCGCCTCCACACTCCATCATCACTGCGGACAAACGCGAGTCCGGTTCACACGCAAACTCGATGAGGAGCTTGCGGCCAGGCGCTGGAGCAGCCGGGTCCCTCTCAGGATGTTCGCGGCGTCGTTCTTCCCTTAGGGATAACTCCCGTTCGGTTTGAACATATATCTCCCGAGACCGGGTAGACATCTGTCTCCAACTATCCGCATCAATTGAATTGGGTTTTCCGGTGCCTGCGTATGGCCGCTCACGCCTATCGGCGGATTGGCCATAGTCGATCCTGTCTCCGTGCAGCTTATGACCCTTCTTCGGACCTCCGGCAGGTTTGGCTCCTTCTTCCTTTGGCTTAAACCTACCGTGGGGAGCACATCCCTTATCAAAGAGGATGGTCACACCAGTCCAAAATCCACGCGTGAAGTGCCGATGATTGGGAGCATCGTGATGACGATCATCTCTCACCCAATTTCCAACGGCATCAAGCCCCCGCATGTGCGTGACCCTAACGGTGTCAAGCTCCTCATGCGAAGGACCACCTGGAGGAAGGTCCTCGTTCGTCGTCCCGAAGAACTTCTTCCGCACCTCAACGTGGATGCGATACCAGGCGCTGTCCTCGTCGTGCCGCTCCCAGTAATCTGAGACGCACGCGTCACCACTCCCTTGGACAGCCTTGCTCTTAATGGCCCCATCAGACTTGGAAGAGCTACCGCCCCCCTCGTCCTGTTGGTCATCGTCATCATCATCAGGATCATCAAATCGACCTTCATCAAAGTCGAATTCATCCCTGATCTTCTTACTCGGCTTAGGTCGGCCCTTCGGTCAGCTAACGCCTCCCGAATGGTCCGAGTCCTAGCATCATAGGATGCCAACATCGGGAACACGTAGGGCTCCTCAGGGTTCTTCCAGATACGTTTGACCTGGTGTATACTTGGTTTCCTGAGACCCCTTTGGATGTGCTCGAGATCAGCAACGAGATAGTCGCCCTTCCACAGCCCCCCTGGTTCTAACCGATAGCCCAGAAATAGGCCTGGCTTGGAAGATGGGGCGAACTTCGGATCCTCCTCTATCTTGATGAAGTCCCGCTCTTTCTTCTCGGCGGGCAGGGCAGTAGTGACGCTTGTCTCTTCAACCTCTACCTCATCAATGGGAACAAAGTCCGGCTCGTCGTTGCATTCGGGTTCATACTCCTCGTTCTCATAGATCTCGGCCTCGTCCTCATCGATCTGATCAAAATCACAGTCGAAATGAGTTTCTCCAGTCCATTCGTGGTTACCTCCACGGTCGTTCTCGGCCTGGAGCCAGTTTTCGTCAACAACAAATTCGGTCGATCCGTCCAGATAGTTGAGGACTGTGCTCCGCCTCCTGCCAAGGTCTTTGATCTTGACTGGACAGCTCGTCCCTATCGGGATAAAGAGCTCGGTTCGCGCTTCAACGTGGACGCGAGTGAGAACCTTCTCGTCTTCATTTGCGATCCAGTGGTCTCCTCCTTCATCAACGTCCTCTGAGTCGATCTTTCCAGCATGTCTGAAGTCGTTTTGGGCGTTTTGAACCCCCCCTTCAGTCGATCCCCAGCATGTCTGAAGTCGTTTTGGGCGTTTTGAACCCCCCCCTTTCTATCCCTGCGAATCTTGGGAGCAATGGGGTAGAAGTCGACCAGACAACCAAACGGCAGAATGACTCCGCTGAAGTTCCCGTCACCGTGGCGTCGCATCCACGGTGATCCCTCACCGCGATTTTCAATATTCCTTGCCATGGAAAAATGCCTAACGGCAAATGGCCACCATCGAGGTTCAAATCCAGCTTGACGCAGGAGCACACGTGCCCCATGGAGAACAAGCTTGACCTTATTCTCGATCAGGCCGTTGGTCTTGGGCATGCCCGGTGTAGAAAGCCGGTGCAATGCTCCAAGCGTAGTGACAGCATTCTTCAGCTCTGGGGCCTGGTCGCTGTACACTAACTTCAGAGTTTGCCCCCCTGCAAACCTGCGAAATGCCTCCAGCGTATTGCTACGGGATCTGGACTGCACAGGAAGGACTTCGAGGTAGTCAGTAGCGAGGTCATAGAACACTATCGCGTCTGCTTCGCCATGAAAGCCTCGATCCTTCAATCCTCTCAACACCATCGTGTCGGCGGTGGTTAGGTCCCCGAAACTTACCACGTCATGCGCAGCAGCACCACCTTTGCGGCGAAGCTTGACATTCTCCATTTTCGCACGCTGGCAGTGCGGGCAATAGGGGTTCTTCGGGAGATGCGTGAGCATATGACGAAGCGTCTTAGCATCTGCCCGCCACTCAGCCTCTGTGCGTAGTCCGGAGAGAAAGTTTATCTCGACAATGTCACCATCATCCCCTTCCCCCGGGCCAGGAAAAAGTGGTGAGTGGCTATCGCCCTCACCCCCCTGTTCCGCCTTTCCGGGAAGAGCAACGGTCTCGCACTTGACCCGAAACCACGTTTCACCCGTCCAAGGGACATCAGATGCTATCGCATGCTGATCCCTTTCGGATAACTCCCATAGACTATCAACCAGCACCTCATGGGTAACCCCATTTCGGTGAACGACAGTTTTCCTGTAGTTGTCCAATCGATCAACTCCAACGGGGCAATCATCGCCTATCGGCACAAACTTTGCTTTGCGCGGAAGCCGGTGCTCCTTCACAACATGGCCCGACCGCTCAGTGCGCCAGGTGTCCTGTAGCTCACTCTTGGCCGCAAGCTCAGACCTACACGGCGGAATCTCGCTGGCTTCAAGCCCTCGATATGCCGCCCCGGGGGCAGGCATAGCAGGGATTGGCTCAGCATCATCAAGAGTGGGAGAAACGAACTGAGTGTCACCATGGGGAAGATATGGCACGTTGTTGATGACATCCAATGCCACCGTCCGGCCCGAAGGACACGTGAGAGTAGGCTTGCAACCTGCAGCCCATACAAACGAGTATCCCATATCCATACAACGCTTTCCAACGGATATGATGGATGGAGTGGACTCAAGGACGTGTGCCTCAATCACCTCGTCCAGGTTGCCAACATCAGCATCAACACGACCAGCGGTGCGAGTCGCCCCGTTGGCAGTGTGCAGCGCATGAGTGTGTCCGCCTTTGGCAATCAGGGCCCTATCGGGTCCTTTCAAATCACCGAGACCGACCAGATCCATTGGGCAACCAGTATCTACCAGCCACCTCACCCCATCGTATCCAACAGGTGCAGCAACCTTCTGAGTGTACTTCGGCTTTCGTACAACGCGATGTCCCCGCACATCCCCAGGGTTGGTGTCGATGTCCTCGTCATCGTCTAAGAGCACTTGGGCATGAACAGCCGCTGCTCTTATCAGAGCACTTTGAACCTCCCTAGCAATTCTCTTGCGCGAAGGGAACTTAATCGCATTTGGATGGCTGTATCCAGCCTCTCGGCAACGATTCACGACCCTGCCCGTATTGTCATTTTCAATCGAAACAACAAACACATCAGGAAGATCGGGAATCTTGGCCCTGAGAGGTTCCCTACCGGGACCCTTCGGGAAGTACTTTTTCCTCCAGGACAGTACAACCTCCGCATCATCGCAATACCAAAACGTTGTCTTGGTATCACTTCGTCTTGGGAGTCTCCTGAACAAGGTTGCTCGGCGATCACTAAAGTTCACCCCGATATCCTCGATCACGGTCCCTTTTGCGTCAACTGTCCGTCTCCAAATGACTTGGTCCCATTTAGGACCTCCACCGGTAGTACCGGAGAAGAACAACGCGCCTCGCTCGCTTTTCTCCCAACTGCTAACGCAAGGAGGGAGGCAACCCGGTGCAGACCCACCGGTAGCTGGGGCAACAGCCCACATAGCTGGACACGCCACAACAACACGGTTGGCCTCAGGGTAACGGCCCGCCCCGCCTAAAAATCCGTCAATCCTTGAGCGGGGCTGTCGAGACGCCTCGCCTCCCTATCGGGAGGACTGGGCGTAGGCGATCTAGGGGTATCCCCCTCTTCATCCTCAACAACCGGACCAGCAGTGGAACGAGGCGTAATGGGCTTCGTGCCTGGTGGTGGCTTCTGATGCAGGTACTTGCACGGCTGAGCTGTGCACTTGCCATACATCCAGTCGTAGCAGTATCCGAAGAACATAGGCTTGTCCCTAACGGGCCTATCTCCAGTCCTCGGCGTAGAGGGCGCAGCGGGGTTCCTTGGGCTCTTGTCGTGCTCGAACCTGCATTCCCGGCCATATTGACACTTCCCAGTCTTCGTATACTCCCAGCACGCCCGATCAGCAGGCCCAGCAGGGGACTGTCTTCTCGGCGACTTGGGAGACGGTGTGCGCTTATCCCTCTGACTGCCTCTTCCAGGAGAAGCTCTGTCTCTCTGACTGCTCCTTCCGGGCGAAGATGATCTCGGCTTCCCGTCAGGTCTCCCATCCCTTCCGGACCTAACGGACCTTGAAGGGCTGGGATCACTCTTCCTGGCAAGTGGGTCGTACCGCCGCACTACACCGGGAGCACCAGGATGTCGATCCCTTTCACGGGATTGAGAGCCCGATCGTGACCTCTGCTCATGAAAGGTCTGGTACATCTGAAGCGTGTTCTGGCGCTTCTGCCATCGCTCGACACAGTCCTGACAGGCCTTGTAAAGCCACGCGAATGACCTAACGGTCACATCGCGATCCCACCTCTCGATGTCGGGCCGCATACAGCGTAGATGACGAACGTTCTCGATGAACACAGCTAACAGTACCCCATCATCGATCTTCTTCCTAATCCCAGAAATGAGATTGTCCCAGGTGCTCAGATAACTCCGGAGCCTTGCTTCATCATCAGAGTGACCTGTCTGCACTTGAGACTGGTCAACTCAGCAATCTTGAAGGTCTGGTCGTCCTCGACTCCAGTCTGCAGGTGGTTCAGCAGAAGCTTCAAGATCTGTCTCCCCTTGATACCCTGGGGGGGATTCATATTCTGAGCGGCTTCGGTCAGGCGATTCATCTTGTCCCTAACAGCCCTGGTCTTGATACACTCCCTGATAGCACTCGTGAAGTTTGAGTCCAAAATCGGGTACTTGCAGGGTCCGCCAAGAGCATCATAGTCGAGCCTCTCAGTCTCTGAAATCCACGCTAACGCGTAGTCAGAGTCAAAGCTGAAAGCGTTCCTGACCCTCTCTTTGATCTCGGAAAGCCACTCCCGCAGCTTATCAGCTGTCGGCTCAGCAGGCAGCACGATCGTGTTGCACTTATGATGGAACCGGTCCTTATCGACAACGGTGGAAATAAGAGCCCCTATCGGGGTACACGAGGTAATCCTGCAACTTTCACACAGTCTAGCAGGCATAGGGCAGCAAACTTCACACGCCCTCATTCCACAACCAACGCAAGGAACAAGAGGGAAACCAGGCTCAGGGACCCTGCTACACTTAGTGCACCTGTCCCGTCCATCATCTCCCCTCAAGGCTTCAGGGAGAAGACCACCATCTCCCTGCCTACCGGCACCATTCACACTATAACCGAGGCTAAGACCCGGCCCAAGGTTACCACCGCTCGCAACACTTGAGGGGTAACCTGCAGCACCGCTAGACTGACTAACGCCAGCGCCAACCCCTTGGTGACTAACGCCACCTCCGTAGGCAGGACCATAGAAACTGGAACCACACTGATTGTTCCCAGCTCCATGAGTATCAGCAGCACTGCCATGGAACCCGGGTGCTCCACCAGGGTAACCCCCGGTAGGTGCCCCTCCACTCGGGCTGCCAGGGGGCCCAGCGGGACCTTGGCCTCCGCCAGGATGTCCAGGACCTGGTGGTGGAAGTGGAGCATGTCCATGACCACCGCTTCCGCTCCCGCCTTGACCAGGTGGTCCGCCTTGCCCACCACCTCCCCCAGGAGGAGGAGGGGGGGGCGGTCCAGCTTGAGCGCGTTCATGCCGAATATTGCAGCGCGCGCATCGCTCAAGGCCGTCATCTCCAAAGTAACTGTGATTCTCACAGACGTGGGTCCCACAATCCGTGCAGAAATACATGGAGACCTCCTGAGCATTCTTGCGACATGCCCAGCACTTCATTTTCAAAAACTGACAATTACTACAGTCACCATCATCGCCCCGGCAAAGCCTGCAAAACTCACGATTGCATGTAACACATGAAAATTCAGCGTCCGGGTGCCTACGGTCGTTGGGGTCATCGAGGGCGCAAATCTTTGGCACACCTGGGCCACCGGCACCGGGAGCGCCTCTTGTGGCCGGTGCTGAGGCCTGTCCACGATCAGATGGAGCTCCAGGGGCCCTCCACCTCTCGCTGGGACTCGGGACGTCTGCACTAGCTCTGCTCCCAGGAGTTTTTGCAGTCATCGCCGGGACTCTGGGTATCGGCATGGGCCCTAATACTCCTACCACCTCCTGAATGACGGTCTGGGTTCGGAGAGACGTCCCCGCTATCGCGGATCGGTCTATCCAGGTTCGGAGAGATGCTCCCGCTATCGCGGACCGGCCTCTCCACCCTTGATTGCCGACTTCGGACCTCAGACCCCCTATTGGGAACGGCATCAGGCCTCGGGCTCCTGTTCCTACCCACATCCCTATTGGGAGAAATAGAAATGTCCCCCCTTGCACGCGCGCGGGGACCATCCGCGCACGCCCTGGCGGCGAATGCGACCTGTCAGGCAACCCCCGAGCCCTCCTGCTTCTGCTGTCGGACCTCTCCCTAACGGGATTTATGGGATGCCTGTCTGCACGAGAAGGATCGACCCTATCGGGCACATTCGGCAAAACATGGTGAGGCAAACCAACGCCTCCGCCTGGTCCCACCGGACGGCCAGTACCCCGGCCGTCACCTTCCCCGGGTGTGGGCGTCGGAGACCTGATCCTATGTCCCTGCCCCGCAAATGCATCGTAACCAACATTCCGTCTCTCTCTGGGTTGTTGAGGAGCCTCATTAATCTGCTGGACACCCTGAATGATGCCAGCAGCCTCGTCAAATTGACCCTCCATTTCAAAGAGCTGAGACATGATTCTGTTGTTCATTGCGCTAAGATTACGCACGTTACCATCGATAGCGCTGACTCTCCGCATAACGCCTTCAAGCGTACTCCGGAACGAGCCGAGTTCTCGCCTAACGGCAGGCTGCACTTGGTCACTGCTTGCAGGAAGATTACGGATCTGTCCTTGAATGTTATCAACGACCCGATTCACAATTGCCGATCTCGCTTCATACTGTTCAACATGTGATTTCACGGTCTCAAACCTTGAAATGATGTCGTCATGATCCCGACGTTGACGTTGAATTCCTCGAGCCAGATCCTGGATCTTCCGATTGACCTCGTCAATAGCCTCATGCCAGTCCTGCGGGGAATCATGTTCTGATGGTCTATCGACCTCCTGAGACCCCCTTCCACTCTGCAGCCTCGACACTCGATTAACAAGACGAGTGTGCTCTTCATTGATCCCTTCAATAGACTCAGAGGCCCACTTGGCAAACGTCTCGTGTTCAAGGAGAGCTTTCTCGATCTTCAGGTTTAACTCCCTGAAATTTGCGTCCACTACACTGCCGCTGGCCCTATCGGACGGATGCGCGACAGGATTCGAGTTCCATACACCTGCTGGTGTCCGCATCCCAACGGTTTTCTCTACCGAGAACATCCGTTTCTCAAGCTTGTCCAAATCCTTAAGGATCTCGTCCTCAGAAGCAGCATGGCTTCTGCGGGCAGCCTCACTATTCTCCTGAATCATCTGGCGAAGCCGATCAGTCGATGCCTCATTGCCCTTGACAGATTCATGAACCTCGTGGGACAGTAGGTTAATCCTCTGCTCCACGACCTCGGCTCGCTCATCGATGGCTTGCCTCACAATGGCCTTGCTATCGGGAATAACTTCCCTTGCGAACCGTTGAACTATCATTCGCATCCTCCCGGCATCAGACTGAGTCGCAACCTCAGCTGCCAGTCGATCGACCTTGTCCTTCGTCTGTTGATTCTCGTCGCTCCACTCCCTTCGCATGGAACTCACTTGACCGTTCAGTAACCTGATTTGGTCAGCAAAGATATGGAACGCTTTCGCGACTGAGCCAGAAACCTCACCTCTCTCGAGCATCTCCTGGATGTGCAAATCGAACACCTCCTTTGCCCTAGCGTCACCTGATTCACCGGAAGAATGAGACCTGAGTGCTGGAGGAGTCGATATCTCGATCCTCTCAGGGGCCCCACTAGCCCTAGCATATCTTCTGGGGTCATCCACAGACCCCAGATGGCCTGCTAGGGGTAGACCCCCTTCTACGGCTATCGCCGGAACGGGGATCAACATGGGACGCACGAGACTCGGGAGTAGAGTGGATGTGAACATCAGCAGGATCAGGCATCTCCTCATCCTGCGGAGTTGAGTCCATTGGTGAGGGGCTAGCCCTCCTCGCCTTCGACCTATCGGTCTCAATGGCCAGGGGTGACGGTCTCTTCGCAGAAGCACTACGTTCCCTGGCGGTCGAGCCCCATTGAGGTGTGAACTCGTTGCTAGACCTTAGCGTTTCAAGGTCACTGGTATCTCGCCCTAACGGGCTAGCGATCGACGGACGATCCTCGATTCCGAGTGCATCGGCAAGCCGGCCATCTCTTGCACCTCTCCCAACGACATCGGCAACCCGCTCAGTGACCCTCGGCGAACCAGTAACCCGGTTCGAGTTCACGTCTCTCTGATTTAACGGACCTCCAAACGTAATGTTGGGAAAAGGGGGAACATTCGGGGTATCACCAATCGCCGGGGGACCTACCGGTCCCTCACGGTCATGGATGGCCTCCAATCCCCGAAGAACTTCCCGACTGTCCCTGGCTCTCTCTCTCTCGCTTCGGGCATCCCTGTCAACGCGAAGGTCCCTGGCGGCTCCACGAGAGAGGCTCCTGGGCCTCGCAGCATCACGGATCCTAGCATTTCGTCGTGGTTGGTCCTCCTCCTCATCACGGCGATCCGCAAATGCGGCATACTCGTCATCATCATCGACCTCAAACTTGGCAGCGGCGGGACTAGTCCTTGCAGTCGCACGGCTGCCTGCATTTCGGCGCGAATGGCTCTCCTCCTCATCCGCAAAATTGTAACCTTCGCCATCATAAGACTCAGATTTGGCAGTATTAGGGTTGGGCCTACCGGCATCAGATCCCTGCTTTGAGCTACTGCCCCAACCTGCGGTTGATTTCAACAGATCATCGTATCCGAAGTCCGTGCTCCTCGTGCTCATCAAACTGACCTGGATTCTGAGAACCAGTGGATCGGCCCGGGATACCTCCCGGAGCCAGAACCTGGAACAAGAGATCTCGGAGGTCGAATCGGCATGGCCTCCGGGTCATCCGAATGAGGGCGGGCCATGTCCATCGCCATGCTGATGAAGTCAAAACGTCCACGCCTGTGACCTGATTCAGAGCCACTCCTATCGGAGTAAACCCTTCGTGTCTGCTCGTCATCAGTGGCCTGGCGGAAAATACGATCATCTCCATCGTCGGCGTACCTGCCACGGCCCCTGGGTGTATCCCTACCGGGATCTTCACCCCTGCGGTCCTGACCTGTCGAACCTGCTTCGAAATCCTCGTAGTCATAGTCCGGTAGGTCCTCACCTGAGCGGAGGCCACCTAGGATGGCCTCCTCATCCACGACGCTCCTTCGAGATCGTGGGGTCGACATAGAGCTTGTAGTTGATGGTCTCAAGCGCGTAGGAAAGTCCTACGGCTGATAACCTGTGATTCGGGCACGAGCCTGTGCCCAGGCAATGGGTAAGTTGGGGTAAACAAGCCACAAAAGAAAGGTTCCCCAAAAGCAAACCAATCCCCGGTCCCAAAGATCAGGGTTTCCCACACACCAGAGAACAACAACCAAAGGAAAACAAACCAAACAAGAAAAGGGTTAACCCGCAACCTTGGTCGACAACAGGCCGCACGACTGGTCCCTACCAACCTGGCGGCGGCCCGAGGTCTCTTTCTCCCCCGAGATGCCGTCGGTCGACGCAGGGGTTCGGCGACGCCCATTCGAGGCGCGACGGAACCCAAAACTTGAGCCAAAACACCACAGGTCGGTCACTAACGCGACGTTCCTGATGATGATATGAACCATGGCTAATCACAAAGATAATTAGTTTTGTGTCTTGCTCGCGTGTGCAATGAAAACCAAGTGCTGTGCCCCACCAATAGCGATGAAGGGAGGGGCAAATGATAGATGAGATCCTGCTTTTTTAGCTAAAAAGGTAGGTCATGCAGGGGGGGTGAGCATATATATATATACACATATATATATATAAATATATACATATATATATATATACATATGAGCAATCAAACGCCTGGGTGCTACCAAAATGGGAATGGGTGCAGGTAAGCCCTAAAGGGAATCAACCAAGAATTAGTGTCCCTACAGAGATTACAATAGCGACTGCGCAGGCTGATCACCATGCTGTTTGACGTCTGCGTGCAAATCAATGCGCCCTGCGTTTCGCCCAAGGGGGGTGAATATGAACAGCGGACAAAAAAATGTTCTCTAAGACGATCCCTGGCTTTTGATTCCCAAACAAACCATTAGTTGCAAGGACCCCTACTCTCCAGCGATCCCAAAAGTGGAGGTTTGGTTTCAGGAGCATGGTCTTCCAAGCCATCCTCATTAACAAGCGGGTCATTTTACGAGGCTTCCCTTCAAACCAGCCATCCCAGCCATCGCCGGCTTTCTCGTGAAATCCCCGCCGCGAAACTTGCTGGTGCTCGGCACAAAAATGAGTTGGAATGAACCTGAAGGGATTCCCTTCAAGGTTCGAAACCACCAGCAAGGGATGGTTTAAATCGGGGTCATTCCATTCCCTCATTCCCACCCCATAGGGAGGGTTTACATCGGGGTCATTCCCTGCGTCTCTCGCACCGATCGCAAGATGAAAACAGCAAGATCCAAAAAAAGTACTAAAAAAAAAAAAAGATTATAAAAAAAGGCCAGGATTAGAAACAATGCGATATTGTTTCTTCTTGAAAAGAATAATAATAATAATAATACTAATAATAATACTAGTGAAGCTGGCCGGATGCTCCCCCCGCCGAGGTGTCGAGGCGCTGCTCCCCAGGCGCGTGGAGGGCCGCCGGGCCCAGGCCGCCGACGGGGACCGCGGCTGGCGCGTCTCCACGGCGGCGCGGACCTGCGCCGCTCCTCGCTGCGCGGTTCGCCGGTTGGGCGGCGGGGCGAGGGCTCGAGGGGGCGAGGCTTCGAAGGCGTCTTGGGAACTGAAGCTTGTTTGCAGTGAGATAAGATTGAAGGGTTCTCAAAGCTAAGTTTGAAGGCTTCTGTGGTGAGATATGCAGAACTGGTTGGGAACAAGTTAGTGGTTAATAGTTGATTTTGTGGCGCAAGATTCCAGAATTTAAGTATTGCATGCCTTGTATCTACTTTATATTCTGCAAACAGAGTTGCAGATAAAATGGTGAATTCACTCACTACGATTATAGGATTGGGATTATTATCATGATATAACCATTGTTGCGGCAGCCGGCGGGGATGCGGCTGGTATTCGGCTACTGGCCGTCAGCTCGGTTTGACCCGCCCAAAACAGAAGGGAGACGTTCTGAAGAGAGCATGCCCAAGCCCAAATGAATGCTGCAAGTTGCAGAAACCTGGGAATCTGACACATTTACTGGACCCATTTCTACCTGCAAGGCCACTGGAGGGCGGTTTTTGCGGTGCGGGTGTAGGGCTGCCAGCTTTCCGATTTCCCCCCCCCCAAAGCGCATCATCAGGGTGAATCTGCTTTTTTCGCTTGCGGCAGCAAAGCCCATCCTCACATGAGACCCACACAAGAGCAATGCTTGTTATTTACACACATTTGTTGCTTGAACATCCTTGCAACAGGTCCGACTTGTCAATACTTTGATTGCACCGCATTCGAAGCGTGCCCCGGTCAATTGGTCCAAACCCTTGTGGTTGGGACCCCCTTAATTACGGGTCCTTTCCCTTTGGCTTGCCCCTAAACCAGCTGAAACAACAGGTACCCTCAGAAACATGGCCAACAAACCACCGGGTACCAGCTAAAAAAACAAATGTACCCTCAGAAAAAACATGGCCAACAAACCACCGGGTACCGGCTAAAAAAAAAATGTACCCTCAGAAAAACATGGCCAACAAACCACCGGGTACCACTAAAACAAATGTTCCCTCAGAAAAACATGGCCAACAAACCACCGGGTACTAGCTTGGAAAAAGAACAAAAAAAGTCTACCCTCAAAAAAAAACATGGCCAACGAAACCCAAACCGATTTCCAGATCTTCGGCGCACGTCCTTTTCACCTCGAGGGGAGGAAACCCCCCACGCCTCACGCGCAAACATCCCATGGCTCCTTGGGCCAGGCGTTGCTCCGCGGTCACCTTGGCCGAGTCCAGAGCCTGACGGGCGGCTTTGGGGTGCCAAACAAAACCCGAGTTGCACGTTCGACTGGTCGAAAGGTAGAACCACCTAAAAGGTTCTACTAGTAGAAAGGTAGAACCACCTAACTTAGTAACTTGACTGTTGGTAGAAAGCTAGAAAGGTAGAAAGGCTTACAAAGGTAGAACCACCTACTCAAAGCAGGTCTCCCAGCTGAAATGTTTGGCAAAGCGCTGCTCAAAAACCTCCCTTGTCGCAATTCCCTCTCAAGCAGGCAGCCGAAAAAGAAAGAGACCGCCCCAAAATGGGGGGGGGCCCTTCATTTCGATCTCTCGCGACAAAAAAAAAAAACTGCGTGGCACACGCATCGAGCCCGGCGGACCGCGGCCCGCGGCCCGCGCCTCCATGAATTTGCCCCCAGCCTTCTGCAGCGCCGCCTGCTTCTCCGGGGACAAGGCCGCGGACGGCCATTTCAACCACCCATAGCCTGGCTGCCCCGCAACTGGCGGAAGCTCAGAACCTAAAAGACGAAAACGCGCAACTGCCCAAAAAGGAGGCCGCCACCCTTTGGTTGCCAACCTCACGTCCACTGACGGGGTGGTAACCCTGCTCCAAAGTGATGCAGGGGACACCACCCGTTTGTTCGTAGCCAACCAGTTTTTCGCAGCCAAAGTCATCTGCCGTTCTCCAAGCCTGCCAGTTTCGAGAAAACGACACCTCAACGAACCCGGCCTGACCCAGCCATACGGAATGGAGATGGTCAGGCAGCCATGGCATTCTGGCTGGCCAGAGCCTGCATTTGCCACAGTAAACACCTTGCTGCTGGTGGCTAAGGAACTTGGCTGTCGCAACCAAAGTCTCAAACTAAAAATAAATCGAATGGCTGGGTTTGCTTGCGGGCCATACTAAGTTTCACGAGCTGGGCAAGGTGTGTCCGTGTTTGTTCTCGGAAGAGTCAGGAGGTGCAACCACAAGAGTCTGCTGATTCCTGATTGAGCCAGCAGGCACACATTCACAGCAAAAAGATCCAGGCGTGCTAGTCAGGTAGAAGCGAGTAGTTGTCGGAGGAGCAACATTAGCAGACCGCTCAGCAAATTGATCGCCCTCCCGGAATAACATGATGCGACATGAGAGCGAGCTTCTGTGGGGTGTGGATGCTACAGTACTGCAAAGCGCCGAGCATGGATCGGCCCAGGAAAGCTCGGATCAAGAGGTGGCACGGGATCAACATCTTACAAATTGAAGGAACATCCCAAGTGCGGATCTACACCAGGTTTCTCCAAAAACCGGGGCTCCACTACCCCATCTGGCCAATCAGATAGATGCCCCCATCCGCCTTCGCCCCCGCGCGCATTCTCCGAAATAACCTGCCGCCGCACAGACATGGCCAGCCATCTCATCCTGTGTTTCTTGGTTGAATGAGAAGAATGGTGTGAACAAAGACTAACTACTAAATCCATTGACAATAAGAAACAAGGATATCAAGAATGCACTTCATAGTCTTACCTTCAGAATATTGAGACAGAATTGGAGAATAAGGTAAGCGTGGAAGGGGAAAATGCATCTGCTTGCTATCATTATCCTGTTCCTCTGCTACCACCACCACCACCACCACCACCGCCACCACTTCTTCGTCGTCGTCGTCGTCTTCTTCTTCTTCTTCTTCTTCTTCTTCTTCTTCTTCTTCTTCTTCTTCTTCTTCTTCTTCTTCTTCTTCTGCTTCTTCTTCTTCTTGAGTCCTTGTCTTCTTCGATCCTGCCGCTGTCTACAGAGTGCAGGCCAGCAGGAAGAACCCCGCAGTATTGGGACACTGCAATGAGCCTCCTTCCGAATGATTGGATTCCGTTTACTCCTCCAAGAATCAACCTCCTCCAGGTGGTGTGTGTCGGCTTTTTGTTTCTCGGTAAATGGGGCGGTCTGAAACAACAACAAAATCGCCCAGGGTGGCTCCACGGCTTTGACGAGGTTGGATCACTGGTCTAACCCCCCCCCCCCGCCACCCCCACACTCATGGCAAACGCGCGCTGCGCGCCGTGCCGGCGGAATCCAAGACGATGAGCCGAGGTGCCTGGCGTTTCTGCTGGCGTGAAAACGCGCACCGCCAGCTAGCTGGTGCGATAGGTAGGAAATAATCCAGGATTTTTGAAATGAGCCGGTTTTGGGGATTCCCTTAAAGGGAACCATACATGGGGGTCATTCCAACTCATTCCCTGCTGAGAACCAGGAAGAACAGGCCTGTCTCGCTGTTGGTTTTGAACACCTGGTATGTACTGGTCTTGCAGATGCTCGTCGCTGGGAATTCCGTGCACAAGGCATGTCATGTCTTCAAAGGCCATCATCGCCAAGAGAGTTCCGGTCGGTGGAGTCCAAGTGTCTCGTTCAGTTTGGCCTTGAATGCGCATCCGTGTTGGACATGTTCGGTGACAAAACTTTTTAAAAGCCACAGCCGTCACGTCCACCATCAGGGCCTCTGTGATGCAGTACTTGGTGAAGAGCTTTACGATGACCTCCCGGTTCTTCAACCTCGGACTCCGGCTATGCTCCAAAACCGAAAGGTTGTGATAGGCTTGTGGCAGGGATGGAAAGGGGTTATGGTTGCGAGGGACGTGAAGTCTCACTCGTGACATAGTGATCTTCCCCACCGGCCCCATGATGTTGACACAGTCACCCCACCAGTGGGCTAAAGGGAAACACGCCAGTTTTCACTTTGATACCCCCCCCCCTTCCCCTTCCACCCCCCCTTCCTCCCCCCCTTCCTCCCCCCCTGCCTCCCCCCCCTCCTCCCCCGTTTCCCCCCCCCACCACAACGCGCACCTTTTCCGCTCACCGGTCCAAATCCTCGAACCGCGACAGCAGCGGATCCTTCACCGTGAGCGCTGAGGCCTCGTCCGCTAAGCGCGCCTTCTCGGCACCCGACAAACCCCGGGCGCGCTCCAGCAGGGAGGCCACCTGCACGAGAAACAGGCGAGTCCACAAAAAGGGCTTGAACAACCCCCGCCCCATTTCAGAACAAAAAAGAGGGGTTGAAACACACCAACAAAAACAAAAACGAAAGAAACGGAGGCTGAAAAGCCCGACTTGGGCCCAGACGGCTTCAACAAAGAACCATGGAGCTGGATGGCCAAATGCATAGGTGTCACGCCCAGCGCAGGCAGGCAAACGCGTAGGTGTGTCGTTTTGTTGAAACATCACCAAGTTGTGCCCCCCCCATTTTGTGACAAATCCAAATGCAAAACATATGGCCATGGGTCAAAAGCCCGTACCCCCAGTGAACATCCCAATCCCCAGTAAAATAGACTAAAATGGGTGGTGCACCTACCCCAAAACGGGATCTCATTGGTTTTGACCCATGGCCCATGTGTGCTCCGGAAGCATCGCCTCAAATTCAATCACCGTGGCATGACACGTGGCCGATGCCACAGCGGCAACCTGAAACCCAACAGTTGTTCAGAACCATGTTTCTGGGGGCGAGGGACGGAATCCCCGCCCAAAAAGAAATACACCAAAAAATGAATGGCCGGCCAGGTCCTTGATACATCCCAACACGACACATCCCAAATAGGATCCCCCAAAAGATGCATCTCAAGAAATCCTTACCCGTTCTTGCCAACCATCATGAAAGTGGAACGTCCTTTGATGGTCTTCCAAAACGGATGGTCCACTTCCATCATTCGGAGGGCAGCCCCCTCCTTCGATGTCGCTTTTGCAGGGGCCTCGAGCGCTTGCGTTTCCAACTGCTGGATGTTGGACTCCACTGTGCCGGCCCGCGAGAGCGCCTTTGCGAGGTCTCCCTTGGCCTCCTGCTAGGTCCAACCCTTTGGAAGCCATGCAGAGCGAGCCCAACCACGCATAGAAAAAAAGTCTCCAATCCAACCAGGTGGAAACACACACCCCACCTTCTTTGAGCTTCAAGTGGTTCAACCGGCTTCAGCCCCAGCCGCCCACCACCAAGGCCCCCACCCCACCCCACCAAGTCGATGAAGCTTTTATTCGCCCGGAAAAAAAAAGAAAATCCACCAGAAACCCGTTCCCATCGGCCATGTCCAACACAACAAAAACCAAACCATCCACTGAAAACCATCCACCCCATTCTGACCCATTCCGCTCAGCTCCGATGGCTCCCCGGTGGCTCCTCCAGCCGCTGCTGCAGCGGGTACTTCTCCTCCAGGAACTCCCGCGCCTTCGCCTCGTCGCCCGCCTCCAGCGCCGCCTCCGCCTTTGCCAGCAGCGAAGAGGTCTGGTCCTCCAGGCGCACCACCTGTCGATCGGGGTCGAGCTGGAGGCCGTTGGATCAGGTCGCCTCTCACTGTTGGGTTGTCTCCCCAACCATTTGTCACATGCTTGTTGTCTTGTTCTTGTCTGGAACCTTCCTGGAACCCGCGCAGACCCGAAACGGGAAGATGATAACATCCTTCCACGAGAAACCAAAGCACACCGGCAGGCAAACAAATTGGAAAACAAAGTGAAGCGAAGGGAAAATCAAAGGGACCGGGAAGTCGTACAGAAACCAAACAAACCCTTCCCTCGCTCCCCACCCCTTAAGCGTGGTACCTCATTCTACCCGGAACGCAGTAGTTTGAGGGTGGAAACCCATTTGCCATTGGAAAGTTTAAAGATATGACATTGGCGCACCAGCTTGCGGACTGGCTACCATGACTCTTCTTGCCATGCCTTTGAATCGGTAATGGAACCGACATATGCCACGGTAAGCCTCTCACTCACGAACATGGAACCTGACTGGGGGCTGAGAGAAGACAATTTCTGCCTTGGGTTCCTTTGGTGGGTTCCACATTCGTAGGTGGGAAAGGATGGAAGCTCTGGGGGCGGTCCTACCCCAATGCACAGGTGGGGGATATCCGCCCTTACGGGAGCTGGGGAAGGCTTCTTTAGGGTTTTGATTGTGACTCACATGGAGATCTGCGCCCGAAGGTTTCTGGCCCCTATTTGTCTCTAGTCACAAATATGCTCCTATGGCTCACCTTGCTACGGCAAGGAGAATCAGTATATGCGATCGGGGCTGTCAAAATGCTGTTGGGTGAAAGTGAATGACACAATTCTTCCAATGTTGGTTCATCCCCTTTGACTGATGTCCCGTTTTCAGTGGGAACTCTTTCTTCCAGGGGACTTTCTGATCAATAACCGAGGGATTTCTGCTCTGACCCCGTAGAAAGGTTTTGCAGGCTTGCCTCCATTGTTCTTGTTGGAACCTACAAAAGTGGCGATCGTGTCAATGGACACCACCAGGAAAATGATCAACTTTTGGGGGGGACCCAGTGACTTCTCTAACAACGGTTTGCTTGTTCTTGAAAGCTCGCCAGCCACCTTTCGGGCGAGGGGGGGGGAATCCAGGGAAGAAAGGAACCTCCAACAGTGGCGATCGTTTCAACGGAAGCCACCGGCAGATCAACTCATCAACTTTGATCAACTTTTGAGCCCGAAGTTTTGGCACCGCCGTTCAACGCCGCGGCTGTTCCGACCTTGGCGGCCACATCGTCCTTGATGGACACCACCCGCTGCTTGCTTTCCATCGCGTCCGCCAGCTCCCGCGCCACCGACTGGGCCAGCTTCACCATGTCCTGGGGCATAGTTGCACGCCGCTGTACATACATGACATACATGTATACGAATATATATATATATATATATTTATACATAGACATAGACATATATATATATATACATGAATTTTGGTATGTCTCAGCCATGATGTCCATTTGAGGTCTGTCATATATACCCAAAAAGGCACAAGTGTTCGCCCGTTTCTGGGGACGTGTTCTTTTGGTTCCCCTTCGAACCAATGTCCTCGTCCAGGTCATCCGGGGGCTCCGGCGCCTGCCGCTTCTGGCGGCCCCAGTCGGAGCCCAAGCTGGCGCCAAAGACCGCGCCGAAGGGACCTGCCGTCCGATCCAACGACTTTCCATGTCTGGGAGGCAGAGGAGGTTGTGGGAGGCAGAGGAAGTTGTGGGTGACTTGTGCTCCCTGGACCACTGGATGTTAAAGCTTTCTCGTCCCTGCCTAGCAGCAAGCCTCCCAGCACCGCCCCGCCCACTGCACCCTCCAGCGAGCCCTCCTCCTCCTCCCGCCGCGGCGGCGGCGGCGCGCGCCGGCCGACGCGGCTCAGCCGCTGTAGGGCCTCGTCCTTGCCCCCGGCGGCCAGGCGGGCCGTCGGGGTCTTCCGCGCAGCCGGCCCCAGCCAACAGACGTTCCAAGCGGCGAGGGCCAAAGCCAAAGCCCAAGCGCCGCGGCGCCGCAACTGGGCCATGCCGAAGCGAGGCACTTGGCAAGCGCCAGAAACAAAAAGCAAATATCCGAACAAAGTCGGCCGGTGCACGGAGCGAACCCCGGGCTGGATTTGTTTTTTTGGCAGTGTGCTGGAGATTGGGGCCAGTGATAGCACGCTGGCATCCATCACGTGTGGCTTGTGAGAGACTGTGAGTACATTCTACTGGACCAATCGGCGAGGGCCAAATCCAGAGGCACATCCCCACCACAACTTGGGTTCTCCATGTGGCGCCAGTGTTGAGAACTATCCCCAAGGCAGCCAGGGCAGTATTCGGAGCAACCATTCAAGGAAGCAACGTCACAATTCCTGCTAGATCATGTCAATGCTTTTGGTTGGAGCCAACCCCCCCAAACCGCTGAGCCGGAGCCCTTTTGGCAATCCTAGGGCCACCGGACGGAACTGAGAGCCAGGGCATCTTGGCCATCTGCATCTGCCACAGGGTCTGGCAGGCCGGGATTTGTTTTAAGCTGTGAATCAGTGACCCCCCAAAAAAAACTAGAAACTGATCAAAGTGCCAGGACCTTGAGGGAATGTCTCAGAAAAAGGTTTGACCAAGTCGCGGGTCTTTCCTGGAAGCTTCAAAGGTAAGATTGTTCCTTTCGGCCCTCTGTGCGCCTCGTCCACATCCAAAGGGACAAGGATGACCTCGAAGGCCTCTGCACCTGAGGCGATCGTTTGCTAAACTTCTGGCGGTTGCAAGTGCTGAAGGCTCTGCCCCTGTGGCACTCTGCGCGTGCGGGTTGCAATGGGCAAGGATATTGCAGACTGGAGGTATGACCTTCTGCCTAACTCGATCCACAAGGATTGTTTGCATTGACTTCATCGAACCTCCGGACGTGGAAGGCGTATTCGAAGTACGATCGGCCTTTCAAGAACTCCACGTTCAACCACAGCATCCCCAAAACCGGGAGGCCTTGAAACCGAAACCACCCCCACCCCCATTCCTAGGCTCCCAGCCGTGGGTGTCGCGGATCTGCTGATAGCTCTGCGCCAAGATGGGCACGAAGTACTGGCAAGGAGGGCACCTCAAGCGCCCGATCTCGGAGCTCCGGCCCGGAAAACGCGGACGGCGTGGGGTCGGGAGTGGGGACTCGAGAAAATGGCCTTCTGAAGCCCAAGGCCAACTTCTGGCAGGCCAAGGCCAAGGCCATTTCCCGCACAAAGGCGTGTTGGGTGAAGGGGAAGTCCTGAGGCGGCCAGAGGCCAAATTCCCCAAATATTCGACTTCCCAAAGGGACCTAGAAATACAAGGTCCACGTTTGGGGACCTCGACTAAAGATAGACCAACGAGGGCTCCGGTCAGGTCCGGTCAGATCCGGTCGATTCGTTGAGAGCTGTAAGTGAGGTCCGCGCCAGGACGCCGAGAAGTACAGGGCCACCATCTGGTTCCAGAGGCCCGCCCCACTCACCTGCAGCTCAAAAAAAAACGTGGCCGCTGGGTTTGCCCTACAGCCTCGTAGGACTCAGAAACCGGACTCCGGAAACCCGGATGGAGGGGATGGAGGCAGGAGGCACGGGAGGCTGTAGCGCGTGCCAGCCTCCCGGGCATCCTCGCAGTGGATCAGGGTTTGCAACCTGAGCTCGCCGGCACCCGTGTCTTGCGTGACGAACCTCTGTACATCCAAAACAAAATCTGCCGCACGGAAACCCCCCCCCAAACTCCTTTGCACGACAGAAGTGCCGGAAAAGGACGACAACCGGACTGAATATCATCCAAGAAAGAGCCACTTGGCTGTTGTGGTCTTCCATCGGGCTATGAATCCCTTCCTTCCTGTGTACCCATTCCAGCCAAAGTTGTCATGCACCTTTGTTCGCATCGGAAGAACAACTCAGGGCAATGCCAGCTTCCAACAGCCGTTCAAACGGCGATAAACAGATTTATATACCCTGTGACGTGAAAACGCACACAAGCTCGCCCTGTAGACATCTTCCCTGAACCTTTGCAGTCCAGCGTGCTGGATTTCGGAGGGGTTATTCATGGCCAGACGGTCAAAATGCAATGCTGCCGAACCTAATAAATTCCACTGGACTGGAAACGACCGTTTCTCCAGGCCTGAAAGCCCGGTTGAAAGAGAACCCCGGCGATCGGCACAACTTGGGCGACACGCCGGGGTGCAACAAGTATGGACCATCTAACAAGCTCCAGCCAGGGACCCATCATTCAGTTAAAGGAACGCGGCTATCTTACCCTGACATTGCAAAGACCCTTACTTTCGGTTTTCGCTCACATACGAATATTAAAGCAAAAACAAAAACAAACTAACTATGGTCGAATGCAATTGTCTACAACCCCAAAAACCAAAAATAGCCGCAGAGCTGCCCTCCCAACCTCCAAACCCATCCGCGGCGCCACGAGAAGGCAACGTTGGAGTTCCGCCTTCGCAACCTTCCCAGGGAAGCCATCCGCTCGAGCCTGCGCTTCGCATCCTACGAAGAATGTGAATCATGAACCCAAAACGATGGTCAGCTCAGCGCCGGTTTCTTGGGGGGCCTCTGATTTGTTCAGAAAGCAATATGGGTTTGTCTCAAAGGAATCGACACATTGTGGCTTTCCTTGTTCACGGAAAAAAGAAGAAGAAAAAGTATCCGGGACTCAAAGCGGTCGCCCTTTCATCTTCTTATCCTTGTTGAAGGTTCATACCAAAACGCATCCCCTCCCTGCGCAACCCTCGGCCCAAGTGACTGGTCTTCAAGCGGGCATCAGTGAGAGACATTTGGAGCGCAAAGGGTGCCCTTCGCCATATTGATTTGTGGTTCCCTTTCCAAGGGATCCCCGCAAGTTGCTTCTCTCGGTCTCTCGTGAAAAGGGCATTCCCTTGCAACACTTCGAGGCAGCCATTTCCTGGCTTCCTCGAAAACCAAGGGGTCCTTCACCAATGGGCTACTTCCTCTTGCCACCTGGGCTCAGGTTGAAGTGAGGCCCCGGGTTCCAAACGAAAACGGGGAACACCGACACCCGCAAACCGGCAGCACTTTGCTGGGAAGCAGCAACGGGCCAACGATAGAATCTAAAGATCGGGGTTTCCCAGGACCTTGTTCCGCTGTACGTTACGGGTTTCCCAAGACCTTGTTCTGTTTCCCGACAGCGGTCCGCGCATGTTCCCTGCATACAAACATGTGCCTTCCGCCTCTCCTGTCAACAACTCAGACCGGTGGAAAGATACAAACCCCCGGAAACCGCCTCCAAGCGGGTTGGCCTGAGCGGTCTCTGAAATGGATGGTTTCCTTTTGGTGCCGGTTGTGGGGTTCCCAAAAAAACAAGAAAACACCCCAAATCCACACCCAGAATCCGCGCAGGTTCCAAACTTTAGCTGCAGGCAAGCCTCGGATCACATCGCACAGGCCATCGAGCGGTTTCTTTGCGTTCTTCGGAAAATTGACAATGGGTGCTACCCGCTGGTTTCGGCGCAGGTCAAGAGTGCTTCCATGTTTGCAACAGAAATGGTGGAGATGGCAGCTGATGTCTGACCTGCAACAATTGGTGTTCAAAAAAGGTAAAATTTGTCCATGTCAGGGCAACTACGCATTTCGCTCAAGGGCCAAAATGGGCTTGGTGCACCCATGAGCCCACGGTCATGCTTGACTGCACAGTACGTTCCAACTTATTGGCTGATCAAAAACCAATTTGTTTGCGCAAATTCGACTGAGAAGAAACAGAACTGGTCACCCTGGGCGCGCGCATTTTTGTGGTTGCATGGCCTGTT